>PVHT020000053.1:219535-258728 GCA_004024745.2 Catagonus wagneri
CGAGGGACACGGGCGCAGGGACAAGGCGTGTGGGTCCCCGGTGCATGCCACGTCCTGAGCACGGCAGCCAGCGTCCCCCGCAGGCCGTCAGCCGGGTCGGGAGTCCGGCCTGCTGCTCCCGTCCTCGGGCCGGACCCTGTCGCCCGCCCCACGCGGCGGCCTGCGCTCGCAGCCGTCTGGTCCAGGGCAGGAGGGCCTGCGTGTGGGTCCCCGGTGCATGCCACGTCCTGAGCACGGCGGCCAGCGTCCCCCGCAGGCCGTCAGCCGGGTCGGGAGCCCGGCCTGCTGCTCCCGTCCTCGGGCCAGACCCTGTCGCCCGCCCCACGCGGCGGCCTGCGCTCGCAGCCGTCTGGTCCAGGGCAGGAGGGCCTGTCTGCGCAGGCGCGGGGCGGGCGCGGGGGCGCATAGGAGGCGGGGGGCAGGGGACACGAGGCAGGTGCCGCCACAGGAGCGCAGCTTCGAGAACTAGCAGGGTCTGTCAGGCGCCATGGGGTCTCCCGGACGCCCGCCCGTGAGTGGCAGGGCGGGCTTGGTGGCCACCAATCAGAAGCCAGGAAGCTCCCTGTGGGGTGTTTGCGCAGGCGCACTGGGCCGCATGGGAGCGAAGGGGCGGGGCTTCTCAGCTGGTCTGGCTGTGAGGAGAACAGCGCGTCGACATGCAGGCCCGGGATGACGGCGGGGGCGGCGAAGGGGGCCGAGGTGGCCCGCACAGCTCCCAGATTCCTGATTGCCAGAGTAGTTCGGGTGGCCCCAACGGCGAGGGTGGCCCTGGCAGGGAAGGAGCGGTGATCGAGGCAGCTGTTGCTCCTCCCAGGGTTGATCAGGAACCGCTTGCCCAAGGGCCTGGTGGAGACGCAGTGCCCGTGGCTGTAGGGCCTGGAAGCGGACCGCTGGTGTTGTATCCTTTCCGTGGAGCCTCCCGGGGCAGGGGCAGCGCTGGGGTGGTGGGAAACATGGCGGCAGCCCAGGGTGGAGACAGTGGGTGCGCAGGGGACAATTGGGCAGCAAGAGTGGGCAGCCTGCCAGGAAAGGGGAGTGACTGTCAGTGTCTGAAGAGCCTGGAGGGTGGGGAAGAAGGACTGAAGGCTTAGGGATGCAGCTCAGGGCGGTCTGAGCCTGTGGCAGGGAGCATATGGGCATCCCGGGGTACGGGCGGGTCTGAGCTGTAAGAAAGCCTGAGGTAGCGGCTACTCTAGTAGCAGATGGTGCCTTAACTGAGGCTCCCCCAGCACACTCACTGTGCCTTTCCGATCCCCGCTGGAGGCAGACATGGCCCGCCGATCTCTGATCCCAAATGCCCAGCGCCAGCAACACGTCATTCAGAAAGAATTTACAGTGACTGGCAGTGCCCTGGCTATGTCAGTTCTAGTAGAGTTTGCAGTGGGGGCAGGGTTGGCGACAGGTCCTGGGGTCCAGTATCAGTCTTAAGACTGCGGTGATGGAAGCGCAAAGGGGCTTGTATGGGGGGTGGCGCTGGTGCCCAGGACCTACAGGAGCAATAGCCCCTTAAACCAGACTTTGCTTTCCCCTCACTTTCAGTAGGTGGACTGCTGAGGACCTTGCTCTCTGCCGAACTGCCATCAACTCCTTCCTGGACCAGCTTTCCCTGGTGATTCGGAACATTTGGCGCTTTGTGCCCCCACCTCCCAAAAGCCTAGGCGAAGGAAAGGGGGCTGAGGCCTAACCTTGTGTCCCCTACTAGGCAGGGAAACCAAACTTAAGAGTAATTACCACTTTGTTATTTGACTGTAGTTGTTTTGCCTGTACTGGCCCTTGGTATCTTCTGTCACTTGCTTGGTTCCCCTGTTGCTTGAGGAGTGGGATGCTTAAATGTTTACTACCGCAGAAAATAAAACTGAGCTACTGTTTGGTGTTGCAGTTTCTTTTCAGCTGATGCATTTCTGGGTTTTTTCTGTCTTTGCCCTCGTGTTAGAAGGAAGGTTCTGCAATTCAAATATTCCAGTAGTACAAGGTAATTGAATACAGTTTAGGAAAATGAACCTCAAACCCTATGTTCAGTACGAAATACTGTCAACATTTTAGAATATTTTCTAAGAGTTCCCATCGAGGCTCAGTGGTAACAAACCCAACCAGTATCCATGAGGGTGTGGGTTCGATCCTTGGCCTCGCTCAGTAGGTTAAGGATATGGTGTTGTGTTGAGCTGTGGTGTAGGCTATTAGCTGTAGCTCCAACCTGACCCCTAGCCTAGGAACTTCCATATGCCCCAGGTGCAGCCCTAAAAAGCAAAAAAAAAAAAAAAAAAAAAGCTTAGTTGTACATTAAATGTATAACAATATATAATATAGAAGTTATCAAGTTTAGCTTTAAATTTTTTCCTGAATATTTTTTCACTTAGCATAAATTCATTTTCAACTTTCTAAAAACTCTTCAAAAATATTACTGAGTGGGAGTTCCCATCCTGGCTCAGAGGAAACGAATCTGACTAGTATCCATGAGGACGCAGGTTTAATCCTTGGCCTCGCTCAGTGGGTTAAGGATCTGGTGTCACTGTGAGCTGTGGTGTAGGTCGCAGCTCTGGCTTGGATCCCGAGTTGCTGTGACTGTGGCATAGGCCGGCAGCTACAGCTCTGATTCAACCCCTAGCCTGGGGACCTCCATGTGCTGCAGGTGCAGTCCTAAAAAGACCAAAAAAAAAAAAAATACTGAGTGGATGCATATAAGATGCACCATAATGTGATTACTTAACATTTAAATTGTTTCCAACCTTTTCATTACTGTGGTTAATGATTCAGTGGAATGCACGTACATCATTCTTTCCATGAGAGGGTTATTTCCTTCAATAGATTCCAAAGGTAGAAATAGTGACCTAAATGTTTACTTTTCTATTTCTTTCTAAAGATTCTTAGTATATGCGCCGCCGAAGCGAGCGCTCTTTCTAAAGATTCTCGATCACAGTTGATCTTCAGAAAACACACATACCACCAGATTTCTCGTTTCCCAACATCCTTGTCATCAGTGGATTGCTTTCCTACTGTAAAAACTGAGTGTGCATGAGGAAAAACCTAGGCACACTAAAATAAGAATTTTGTGACTGACTGGACTTGTTTCACGAGGGAGGACAAGGGCTGGGACGATGAGTTAAGTGTTTGGGCACGAGGCATCAGCCCCCTCGAGCAGTCCTGCTAAGCTCACTGATTACTTCTAGTCACTCTTTCGTAGATTCCATTCTCTGCGTAGACAACCACATGTCACAATGGGTGGCTTTTTCTGATTCCTGGCATACCCTTTTCCTTGGGTGCAGCTTTTAGCGCAGGAGTAGTTTCCCCACTGCTGAGACAAGACCGCTCTGAGGACGGTACATGTTGCGACCGGAATTGGGACTTTGCCATCAGGTCTCCAGCAGGACGCTCTGCCCACATGCGGGGTCCCCTCCCTCCGCCCCGCCAAGGCCAGCCGCCTCCGCTCTCCCGCCAGCCCCCTGGCCCCGGACGCGCGGCAGGATTCGGTCTAGACAGTCTCCTCGGCCGGCGGGCGGGGCGGGGACCCAGCTTCCCTGCCGTCACGGACTGTGCTCCCTGCCTGGTGCCCAGCTTCTCCCCAGCCTGGGCTTCATCCGTTTTGTCCGGTGTCAGGGGCTTCCTCCAAGAAAGCGGCAGGGCAGAGCCAGTGCCCACTGGTGCCCGTGGGCGCACAGGTTGCCGTCCTGGAGCAGGCGGGCTCTGACGTGTGCCTGGAGGGAGGGAGGTGCTGGGGATGCTGGCAGGGGTGACGACGAGGACACGGCATCTCCCTGGGCCGCATGCAGCAGCAGCTGGAGTGGCCACAGCAACGGTCTTTGTCCTTCTTCCTTTTTTCTCGGCTCTGCCCAAGGCACGTGCAAGTTTGAAGGCCAGGGATCAAACCTGAGCCACAGCAGTGACAACGCTGAAGCCTTAATCGCTAGGCCACCAGGGAACCCCTTTCCTTCCTTTTTAAAAAATAATTTCTAGGAGTTCCCATCATGGCTCAGTGGGTTATGAACCCAACTAGTATCCGTGGGGATGCAGATTCGATCCCTGACCTTGCTCAGTGGGTTAAGGATCTGACATTGCTGTGAGCTGTGGCGTAGGTTGCAGACGTGGCTCAGATCCTGCATTGCTGTGACTGTGGTATAGGCTGGCAGCTGTAGCTCCAATTAGACCCCTAGCCTGGGAACTTCCATATGCTGCCAGTGTGGCCCTAAAAAGGAAAAACACATCATTTTTGGAGTTCCTGTTGTGGTTCAGCAGGTGAAGATCCTGATGTAGTGTCCGTGAGGGTGTGGGTTTGATCCCTGGCCTTGCTCCCTGGGCTACAGATCCTTCGTTGCCTCAAGCTGTGGCGTAGACTGGCAGCTGCAGCTCCAATTTGACCCCTGGCCTGGGAACTTCCGTATGCCACAGGTGCATACAATGTATATACCCATGTAACCACAACTCAGATTTTTTTTTCACAACTCAGATTAAAATACAGAACATTCCATCATTCCAGAAAATTCTCTCATGCCCCTTTTCTAAATAATAATAATCTTCCCAGTAGAGGTGACCAGTATTCTCACTTCTGTTGCCATAGAGTATGCAAATGAATTGTCTCATACTGAAGAACAAAAAAAATGGAAATGATTTAAAATTTCAAAGCAGATATACAAAAGGGCTCCGATCAGGCAGGGGACTGCAGATGGATTGTCGTGCCTGCCCCTCTGAGGTCCAACAGGAACCGCTGTGTGCGCGTGGTGGCCGAGTGGGGTCAAGCCTCACTATCGTCCCCCGGGGTCTCCAGTGACTGTCCTGTCCCCGAGGCTCTCCTGGGTTAGGGGGAGACGTGTCTCAGCTCTGCCCTCTCCCCCCTGGGCCCCTGCTCCGGCCACACCGATGACACTTTCTCTGAATTGCAGAAAATAAAAACTAAATTTATCAAAACAAATGGCACAATTACAATAAGGAAATGATAACAAGAAATGCCATGTAAGATCCAGGAAAGTAAAGAAGAAGAAAGCCGGAAATACAGGGAGGTGTCGGGGGAGGAAAGGGGCCGAAACATAAAGGGCCCGAGGTCCCGGCCCTGCCTCTCAGCGCAGCCTCACGGGCCGGCCTCTTCCAGGCCCGGGGCTGGGTCCGGGGAGCATTCGCGGGAACCAGCCACAGGCGCGGCCATGTGAGGAACTTGGCATGGCTTCTCCTCCTTTCTCTCAGCTCCAGGATCCCCTGGGCTGCAGGATCTCTGCCTTTGGCCTGTTTCCACCCCGAGCCCGGCTGCGCTGCTCGTCTCTTCCTTGCACAGTGGCCCGGCGGCTGCGAGCCTCAGCCGCGCAGGAAAGGGAGGTGGTGGCACACGAGGCCCGTGTTGGGGACAAGAGCCCGGGAGCTGTCGCTTTTTACCAGCGGTAGTGACAAAGGTTATGTTATACGCGGTATCTGGGAGGGCCATTCATTTTACTGCCAATTATCGAAGCTCATTTCTGACCCAGAAAAAAGACGTCAAGATGCGGTGCGCTGAGCAGAAGCAGTGCTCACCCCAGGTACCGGCTCGCTCGCGCTCTGCAGGGCACAGGCATCTGTGGGAGTCAGGTTAGGGTTGTTGTATTTGAAAATGGCGATCAGGTCTCTTTTCACATACTCGTCTTTCAAACGTGTTCTGCATTTATATCAAAGGTTATCACTTAAAGAACAGGGCACTTAGGTCATGATTCCTTTTTTTTTTTTTTTTTTTGTCTCTTTAGGGCCAAACCCACAGCATACGGAGGTTCCCAAGCTAGGGGTCAAATTGGAGCTGTGGCCACCGGCGTACACCACAGCCACAGCCACAGCCACGCCAGATCTGAGCCACGTCTGCGACCTACACCACAGCTCGCGGCAACACCAGATCCTTAACCTGCCGAGCGAGGCCAGGGATCGAACCGGAATCCTCGTGTATATTAGTTGGCTTTGTTTCTGCCGAGCCACAACGGGAACGCCCATGATTCCTTCTTATAAGACTTTTATTAATGCCAGAAATGAAAGAGTAGAAACACAGTGAATTTTTAAAAATCAGCGCGCTTGTGTATACAAAGAAGGTGCACAGGGGGCCGAGGAGGCCTCGAGACGGGAAAGCCAGGTGGGAGGGGAGTCTTCAGTCTCAACCCGGACCTAAGAGGTGACAGTTCAGCTGACGCCTGCTGCAGGGTGAAGGGCCTGGACACTGCCTCCCCCAGGGTCACCCATGACCTTGCAGCGGGCTGTGTGCTGGGCTCAAGGGCTCCTCCCTTCCCAAGGAAAGCCTCACTCCCAATGCTCCTGGGCTTGTGGACCCAAGGACTCGAAGGCTTGAGCCCCTTTGGTCCTCCTTTCTGTGTGACACAAACTGCCATCAGTACAAAACAAACTGGAAGGAAATGCAGCCAAAAGGAACTACAGAAAACACTGTGAGATTAATTGCTGCATTGTCCTGTTATGTTCATTCCCCAGTTTTCTAGAAAGGTGTCTTCTGCACGGGGTACAGACGGGCACCTGACTTGGGCTGGTATCTGGGATCGTTACTCTTATTAAAAAAAAAAAAAGCAAACCTCAGGCCCTGCCAGAATGGTAGCCCTAGGTTACAGGTGGATCTCTGCCAGAAAACAAATATCAGCCAGCCTTGTTTTGATTAAAGGTGCCTTTCTCAGTAGCATATGCTGCTTTCAGCTCAAAAACTCCCTGTATTTTGTGTCCCTGAATTGTGTAGCCATTCCTTAGCAGTTTTATCAAAGCAAGACATAATCGCATACACCCTAGAAATGAGGGTGAAGTCATATATTTTTTTAATCCCTAATGGCTTCCAAACAAGTCACTCAAGTGTCTAGTGCTTTGTGCAGTAAACATATCCCTGGAAATGTCTTGTAGAAACAGATTTTTTTTTGGTCAATTGGATGACATTTCATTAGTGACATAATTTCAGCTGGATTTTCTTTTTCCATCTGTTCTCAGTCTGGTGAGGTTCTTGATGCTTGGGCAGGTTTTCTGCACTGGCCTTTGAGAGGTAATCAAAGATCTAAGCGCAGGGGACCCACACATGAGGAAGTCACCACCGACAGGACTGGCAGTCTGGAGCTCTGGGTTCAGCCCCAGTCGCACACGGAGCAGGCCCCGGAGGGCGGGAACGAAGGCGTCCTTCCTTGGTGCATTTAGGTTCATCAAGGACTCAATTTACTTAAAGCACTTGCTCTGAGAAGAAAATGATGTCACCAGATCCTGCTGCTCTGAACGTGAAAATTACTTCTTTTACGGCCCGAAAAAGCAAGATTTTGGCACTTACCTCTGGAGCAGTTTGCAACACTGAGACCCTGCAGCAAAGACTGCAATTGTCGTGGGCCAGTGTCTGCTTGCCACCCAGCTGTTGCATGTGTCTCCTGGCTGCAGGGGCTCAGAAGGGTCAGGAAGCGGTGTTGCATAAAAGTCCGAGCCCGACTGGGACTTCCACCTGGGTCCTCTGAGCCCAGCACCTTGTCAAGGAAAGGGAAAAACTAGCCAGGAACCCTGAGAATGGAGGTCATTATTTGGGGTTTGGGGTTTTTTTTGGGGGGGGTCATAACTGTCACTCAAAAACCGGCGGCCCGCATAGGATAGCCTGGGATAGGCTTCCCCGAGGCGGCACAAATCCCGCCAGCACCAGCCAGCGCTCAGGAAACGCGGGGACCACGTGAACCGACAATGGCCTTCACACTGACTGTCGGGAGTATTTCTAATGCCAACTTTTGATTAGGTTAGAGTTTGGTTTGAAACACCACACAAAGGAACCCTGGCTTGACATGCATACCTTTCAAGTATAAAAGCACCTGCTCGGAATCCGACGAAGACCCCCCTCCCTGCCCACGTCTGCACGTGCTTCCTGCGTGTCTCCGCCGCTGCTGCCCCCGCCCCCCGTCCTCAGTATTCTTTTCTTCGAAATGGGAGCAACGATCTCTGCCAAGTCCAGCTGCCGAGGTCTTGCAGAGAAGAGATGAGGTGAAGCCTGCAAAAGCCTCTCAGCGGTGGAGTGCTGGCCGCAGGGAGCCGCTTAAGCACGACATTCTCAGAGCCACCCGTGTCATCTGACGTGCTCATCATGGGGTCTGGGACTCAATGCCCCGTCACTTGAGTTGTCTTTCTTTAGGGGTAGCAATCAGATCTCTTTTCAGGGCCGCACCTTGTTTGTATTGTTCCTACCGCACCTGAATGGAGTTTTCTAGGTCCCGGTCGATGGCTGTGGTGTCCTCCATCTCTGCCTCTCCTGACAGTGGAGCCGATGGGCCCGGGCTCCGGCAGGTGTGGCTAGGCCAGGTGGGCTGGGGCGGCGCAGGCGGGAAGTGGCTTCCTCCTTCTCTGCGTTCCTTCCGGAGGTGGTCGCCAAGTGCACGGGTGGACTCCCTGCCCCGTCTGATTCACCACTAGCGTGATTCCAGCAGAAAAAATCCCAAAACGAGTGCCGCGCTCCCCCGCCTGAGGCCGGCGAGCCCAGCCCTCTCACACCTTGGACTGCCTCTCATCCGTCCACTCCTGCTTGGTGCTCTGGAGCGCCTGCGTCTTCTGCTCATCCACCTGGACATAGTCCACTCTATGCTCCTCCGAAAGGAAAACTTTCTGTGGGGAGAGAACAAAAAGATTTGCAATGCATTTAATTTAAAAATTTGGGGAGTTCTGTCGTGGCTCAGTGGTAATGAACTTGACTAGCATTCATGAGGACGCAGGTTCGATCTCTGGCCTTGCTCAGTGGTTAAGGATCAGGTGTTACCATGAGCTGTGGTGTAGGTCGCAGATGCGCCTCGGATCCCACACTGCTGTGGCTGATTCAACCCTAGCCTGGGAACTTCTGTATGCTGCAGGTTCGGCTCTAAATAGACCAAAAAAAAAAAAAAATTAGGAAGATGTTGGTGTCATGTGCAGTAGATGACAGTGTCGTTAGGCACCTGCTGCCACTGGCTCCTGGGTTGTCAGCTGCAGAAGTGTTACAGTGTCTGTGCAGAGATCTCTCTTCACCTCCTGCCTTGTGAGTTTAAGTGACATGTGCCAATCCCGCAGGGAAAAGAGGTGTCCGCATAATTTTGCAAGCCCTCTCTTTCCTCTGCCGGGGCACCAGCACGTCTCGGATGGTGGCTGCTCCCCCGACACAGGCCCTGGATTGAAGATGACCCGAAACACCAAGGCCCAGGCCTGCAATGGACCATCCCCGAAGCAACAACTGAAAAAGCCGCTGAGATTTGGGGGTTGTCTTCACTGCAGACCGGCCCAAAGCGACCAGCGCGGCTTTTGTGCTTATCCGTGTCGCTCTTCTGACCAGCTTCTCTGGAGAATCACTTTGGGGCTTTGGAATGAAACTGAAGGTAAAGGGGAAGTGGGAATTCATTCACAAAATGGAATCATACAATATTTTCTGTTTAGCAGGTTGTTTTCCTCATCAAACAATACATTGTTAGGCACAGTTTATTTTTTTATTTTTTTGCCGTACCCATGGCAGGTGGAAGTTCCCGGACCAGGGATCGAACCTGTGCCACAACAGCGACCTAAGCTGATGAAGTGACAAATTGCTAGAGTCCCTTACACGTATTAACTCAGCAGGGTTTCTGGGAGGCCAAATTAGGGCTGATTTTAAGATTCTTCAACGTACATTCTGTACGTTTAAGACTTTTCAAAAAGAACACGCATGGCTGAATCATCAAAACCAAACCTAAACAGAAATGGAGTCTCCCGGGAATTCTCAGACACAAAATGTACCTGCTGTACCGGGGCCGGTGACGCTGAGTTGAAGTCCAAGGCCAAATAGTCCAGGCTGAAGTTCTTCGTCCACGCCAGGACGCCACTGCTCGGGGAGCTGGCAGTTCTGTTCTCCCCCTGGAAAGCAGCAGCACAGGGCGCAGGTTAGCTGCCGGGCGGGTGGGCGGTGGCGAGTCGCGCTCCCACTCAGCAGCTGCCGACGGATGGCGAGTCCCGAGCAGACCAGTCTGTGTGTCTGAATGGCTTTGAAAGACAAGAGAGCCGATTCGGCCTTCACACGATGCTATCTTTTATCGTCAGAAGTGGGACCTTACGTGGCGCACCTGCCCTCTCCCCCTCAAGCGGCTGAGTATCATCTGAACCTGGCATTCGTCGCTATTCCTTTTAGATATAGTTTTATGAGTGTGAGTATCCTTAGGTGACAGATCATTTAGTGTTGCCTGTTTTGAACTCTTATCAATAGAACCATATTGTACGCATTTTTTGGTGACCTCAATCTTTTTCTGGGGGGGGGGGCGCACCCTCAGCATATGGAGGTTCCCAGGCTAGGGGTCGAATCGGAGCTGCAGCCACCGGCCGACACCACAGCCACAGCAATACCAGATCCGAGCCGCGTCTGTGACCTACACCATAGCTCACAGCAACGCTCGATCCTTAACCCTCTGAGCGAGGCCAGGGATCAAACCTGAATCACTATCACTGACCTGACATGGGGCAAGCGGTCTCTTACTGCCGTTTGGTTTTCCATGCCCTTGGTAATTTCGTTAATTGGCCATCCTTTCAGATTATTAAGTGTCATTTATTTTTTCTCTTCTGTAAACTATCTGTTCAGGCTTATTTGCATGTTGCTAAGTTTTATACCGAAGGGCTCCTTGCACACCCAGGCTACGTGCATCGCTAATAGGCCAGCAGAGTCTATAGCTGTTCTTTCTTTTTTATGTTTTTTTTTTTCTTCTTGGCTGCAGCCATGGCACATGGAAGTTTCCAGGCCAGGAACTGAACTGGATGCCGGATCCTTCATCCCTTGTACTGGGCTGGGGATCGTACCTGTGCCTCACCAGTGACCCAAGCTGCCACAGAGACACCACCTGTGCCACTGCAGGAGGAACTACTATGGTATTTTTCTAAATGAATAATTGTTCTCACTTTTAATGTATTGTATCAATATTTTCCCGAGTAGCTTGTCCTTATATTTTGCTTAAGGAATTCTTCCTTTTTTTTTTTTTTTTTTTGGCGTTTTTGTCATTTTAGGGCCGCACCCGCGCGGCATGTGGAGGTTCCCAGGCTAGGGGTCTAACAGGAGCTCTAGCCGCCGGCCTACACCACAGCCACAGCAACGCGGGATCCGAGCCGCGTCTGCAACCTTCACCACAGCTCACGGCAACGCCGGATCGTTAACCCACTGAGCAAAGCCAGGGATCGAACCCGCAACCTCATGGTTCCTAGGCAGATTCGTTAACCACTACGCCACAACGGGAACTCCCAAGGAATTCTTTCTATGTTGAGATGAAAATTTGTTTAACTTTCTTGGGCCTGAGAAGTCATTACAAATGCCTCCGCTTTCCAGTTTCCAGCATGTCACTGCTACTGTCTTCTTCAATTCCTCACCACTTTGTGGCTTTATGCCTTTAACAAATCCTTTTACTATGATTTTAGAGGCTGTTTTGGGCCGCAGGGAAAACACAGCCATCTTTACTGAGAGGTTCAGGAACAGATTCTCAAATGTTAAACCCACTTTGCACACCTGGAATAAATCCAACTTGTTTGTGCATATTTTCAGCTTTAAAAAACGCTGACCTTGTTTTGCTCAAATCTTTGGAATTTCTTTTGTAAACAGCTTTACTGAGATAAACCCATACCATACAATTCTTCAATCGATTTTAGAACATTCTCATCACCCCCAAACGAAATCCTGCACCCCTTAGCCATCGGCCCCTAATCCTACTGTCCCCCCAAGCTCTAGGCAACCACCACTAATCTAATTCCTGTCTCTATAGCTTTGCTGTCCTAGACATTTCATACAAATGTAAACATTTCGAGGAGTTCCCATCGTGGCTCAGCAGAAACAAATCTGACCAGTATCCACAAGGATGCGGGTTCGATTCCTGGTCTCGCTCAGTGGGTTAAGGATCCGGTGTTGCTGTGAGCTGTGGTGTAGGTTGCAGACTCAGCTGAGACCTGGCATTACTGTGTAGGCCCCCAGCTACAGTTCCGATTCGACTCCTAGCCTGGGAACCTGCATATGCTGCAGGTGTGGCCCTAAAACATAACACCTACGCCTTTTATGATAAGCCCATAATCCCATAAGTAAAGTGTTAGATCTCTGAGTCCTGTGAGCCGCTCCAGCCAATTCACCCAGCCCTCGGAGGGATGGTGGGAACCCCCACCCACAGCTGGTCAGTCTAGGCCTGCAACCGATGGACATTTTGGCCGTTTTCACTTGGGGGCTATTATGAAAAATGCTGCTATGAACATTCATGTACACGATTTGGTTGGACTTCTTCCTGTTTAGGGTTTCTTAACCGGCATGAAGAAGATTGGTATAAAGTTTTCTACTTATATTAACGCTATTTGTTTTGGTGTCAAGTTATTTTAGCTTTATAAAACAAGCTGGGGAATAGTTCCTCTTTTTCCCATACCCTGAAAGTATTCATATAAGATTGCAAAACGATCTCTTCCTTTTGGTAGAAAGTGTCTTTTTTAGGGCCTCGTGATCCTTTGTTGTAAAAATTTCCCTACGTATTCAGTTTCTCTAATTATATAATCATTCTTGTTTTCTACTTCCACTTGGTTCAGTTTTTTATAATTTTTTTTCTGAGAATTTGCCTATTTTCACTACAGTTTTCAAATTCACTAGTATGAAGTTGTCCGTAATATCCTCTTAAGTCATCTATCTATGATGTATTTACGAATTTACCCCCTCTACGTTTGTAAGATTGTTTATTTGCAGCCATTGCTTTTTCTTGATTGGTTACGTTCAGTTTTAGTTTCTTAAAAGAGCAAATTAGGTTGAGCTTCAATGGGACAAATGTTTGACCTTCTCATACCACCTTCCGGGTCTTGACTTTACGTGTTTATCTCCTTGTCCTGACTTATTAATAACCTGTTCACAGCTACATTCCAGCTCACTAAACCGCTGTGGCCTTAGTATGTTTGACACGCCCATTGAGTTTCTACTTTCATCCCTATTTTTATGTCTAGAAGTTCTAAATGGCCTTTTCTAATCCACCTGGTCATTTCATCTTTTTTTTGTCTTTTTTTTTTGCCTTTATGTAGAGCCGCACCCGCGGCATATGGAGGTTCCCAGGCTAGGGGTCTAACAGGAGCTGTAGCCGCCGGCCTTCGCCACAGCCACAGCAACGCGGGATCCGAGCCACATCTGCAACCTTCACCACAGCTCACGGCAACACTGGATCTTTAACCCACTGAGCAAGGCCAGGGATCGAACCTGCAACCTCATGGTTCTTAGTCGGATTCGTTAACCACTGAGCCACGAAGCGAACTCCTTTTTTTTTTTTGGCTTTTTTTTTTTCCACCTGGTCATTTTAAATAGTATCTTGTTACTCGGTCCAATTTTCAACTCCTCATCTAATTTTTTAAATATATGACATAATTACTTTATATTTAAAATCCGATGTTTCCAATAATGGCTTACTTCTGTGTTTGATTTTATTGTCTGTGATTCCTGTTGATTCTCAGGATTTGTAATTTCTTAATATTTTTGGCAGGTGAGACCCCCTTTCCTTTACTGGCAGTTGAGTTTCGGATTTTAAAAATATATTCTCTACCATTTTAAGATTATTTTATATGTGCTGACATGGTTCTCATGGTACCTTGCCTACTGAAGTGCTTCATCACATTAAAAAAAAAATGGAACAGATGTAGTTCCACGACTAGTAATTTTAGATTAAGTAACTTTGACCACACTTCCTACAGAGAATACTATTTCTTTTTCCTTTTTTGGTTATTTACCGGAAGCTTTATAGCTTTACCTTTCACATTTAGGTCTACAGTGCACGTGGAGGCTGACGTCTTGCTTGAGTCATTAGCACCAAGACCTGGCCCCACCCAACAGCCTGTATGCTCCAGTCCTGGACGGCCCAGGCCAAACAACGAACTGGGCGGGAACACAGCCCCGCTCATCAGCAGACAGGCCGCCTAAAGATCTCCTGAGCCCACAGCCCCCTCCAGATACGCCCTGAGATACTGCCCTGCCCACCAAGGGTCCAAGACCCGGCTCTACCCACCAGGCACCAGAAATAAGAAAAGTACAGTCCCGCAGCCTACAGGCCAGGTCCGCAAACGCAGGCCAGACACTACCCTGTCAATTAACTATATTCCAATTTAAAAAGTAAAACAAAACAAAACAAAAAAACCCTAAGGAAATCTACATAAAGTAAATTTTAGTTGAAAAAACAAAGTAACTCTAGAAGGATCCATGATTTAATAAAGCCAGACTTGTATTCCAGTCCCTAGCCTAAATTTTTTTTCTTTTTTGTCTCTCTCTCTTTGGAGGGCTGCACCCACGGCATATGGAGGTTCCCAGGCTAGGGGTCGAATAAGAGCTGTAGCCGCCGGCCTACAACACAGCCACAGCCACAGCCACAGCCACGCGGGATTTGAGAGCCGCATCTGCGACCTACGCCACAGCTCACGGCAACACCGGATCCTTAACCCACTGAGTAAGGCCAGGGATCGAACCTGCATCCTCATGGATACTAGTCAGATTCGTTAACTGCCGAGCCATGACAGGAGCTCCCCTAGCCTAAATTTTTACATTCAAATAAGAACTTGTCCTCAAGGCAAAAAAAATGAATGTGTCGGATTATGTGCAAAATCAAAATTGAACCCTCTTAGTTCTATTTACCAAATCGGGCTGCATTGTGGAACAAATGAAATAATGTAAATCAAAGTCATTTGAAAATATCATAGTGCGGAGTTCCCGTCGTGGCACAGCAGTCAATGAATCTGACTAGGAAACATGAGATTGTGGGTTCGATCCCTGGCCCCGCTCAGTGGGTTAAAGATCCGGTGTTGCCGTGAGCTGCGGTGTAGGTCGCAGACGCGGCTCGGATCCCGCATTGCTGTGCCTGTGGTGCAGGCCGGCGGCTACAGCTCCTGTTAGACCCCCAGCCTGGGAACCTCCATATGCCGCGGGTGTGGCCCTAAAAAGAGAGAAAGACAAAAAAAAAAAAAGGAAGAAACTATCATATTGCTGCAGTTAAAGCACACAGTTGAACGAGATGAGCGAGCCTTTTAAACACATGCGTATGCTGGTTGCCTCGGAGGTACCTTCCTTCAGCCAGTACTCTGGGCTCTGGATCTACTGCGTCAAATTGCCTGGAAACGTACAGACCGCCATTACCCCAGGATCATAAATTTAGGCAAGAAACGAATCCTTGACTACATCGTTAATGAAACACCAGTCTTTCTCACTTCCTTTTTCTGTCCTCTAGAGACAAAGCACAGCTGGTCAGTATCCTTTATGAGTGTTTTCTTCTAGAAGTTTCCCAAGGGCCATTACAAAGTGTGAAAAATATTGGGACTAGCACAGCAGATTTGTATATGAGTCACTTTCCACCTGCACATGGTAAGGAGACTGAAAGGGGCGGGAGACATGTCGGATCCCTATCCTCTCAGGTCAGAGGAGAGACCCTGTAACAGGAGTTCCCGGAGACCCAGGCGCACCCATGACCCAGGACACTGGGCCCGTCCCACGGGACTCCAAGCGCTTCATCTTTTGGGACAGTTCAGAGGCGGTCAGGCGGGGCTGCGGGGGGTGGGTGGAAAGGAAGGTCTAACGTGCAGTTTTCACAGCTTAGCCTCTGGACGGCCAGGCTGCTGCAAACCTACTGGGGTCAAATACAATATCCCAGCCCTGGTGACAAGCATTGCTGGCCTTTCCAGTTTCCCATGACACGTCTCAGCCCTGTGGACTCGTGAAACACACGGACTCAAAAGAGCAGGGGGAGCCGAGAACCGTAGGAAAGGAGTCCCTTTGTTCCCAGCCTGGCAAACGCTGGAAGCTGCTGTTCCAATCAAGTAATTGTTTTAAGATTGCACAGGACTCCCTGAGAGATAGGCTTCCTTTGCGGTGAACTCATAAATACATCAGACTGAAGAACAAAAACAGTGTGACAAATATAGCATTTTACCATTTGGATGTAGCTTTCTTCCTCGTCTCTGGAAACAGAATTGGCAAAAAATCTTGCAGAATTAAGACCGTTTCTTTCCGGAGAGAGAAAGCTCGTCCGATTGCTAGGAACAAAAATATAGATGAGGTCAAAGCAATGTCTTACAGCTGCTCTGAAAGGCAGCCAAGAACTGCCAAGGGCCCTGTGGGGCCCAGCCCTCCCCTTGCAGTGACGGCTTCCTTCCGGCCAAAGCCATCCATCCCTGAAGCTGGAGACACTCCCCAGCGCCTCCTGTCCAGCTCTCCGAGGCCCTCCACGGGACACGCCTCAGGGGCTTTCTGGAAGGAGACCTAGGCATCGCCTCATCTGGGGAAAACCAAAACAGAACAAAAGAAAAACGCTCCTTTGAGGCTCTCCTGTTTCCACAATGAATAAGAAGGAAAAGGATGAGACAGGAACAGATCGGCTCTCATCCGGCTCCCAGCACCTGGGCCCCGTGGCATTGACAGTGAACGGACAAGCTCCTGGGCCGGGCTTGCGACTCTGAAACTCCAAGTTCTACAAGGTGAGAGAAGAGCGCGCAGATCCACTTAGGGACCTGTCTGCTGAGCCCACTCCCTTCCCCTGCTCCCTTCACAAAGCCGCGCTTCTGGAAGCCCCACTGGCCCTGCTGGCCCTTCTCCCGTGGCCGTCGCTGAGCCTCCTCACCCCGGGGACGGCCAGCCTAGGCCCTGAGGACGGCTGCGCGACAGAGGAGAGGGCTGTCAAAGCCAAGCAGTGAGCGGACGCGGAGAGGAGGGCGGAGATGCAGAGAGAAGTCCCGATTATGGTCTGGACCCCGTCCGTGATCTAGAAAATGCGTTTAAGCCAAGACGCCCAAGAGCGGGGGCGGCCCCGGCCTTACCAGGGTGCGGTGCGGGTCCTGGCCAGGCACGCATGCTCCCGGATGGTGCATAGGCTCCGCAGGTCCAGCGGAGGCGGCCGCGCTGCAAGACAGCACAAAGGACCCCACACGGTCACTTCTCAGGGGCAAGGCCAGGTCCTCCCGACTGTCACACTGTGACCTGCCACTGCCCTGGCACCCCAGACCCTCAACAGCAGCACGGGGAGCAGAGAGGGCGACTCTGAGCAAGGGCTGGGGTCATTATCAGCGGGAGTCACGGGGAGTCAGCACACATTTACCGCCACCGTGCTTTAGGTCAGGCCGGGCTCTAGGTCTTGGAGGCACAGCACGAACAAGTGATGAAAACCTCTGACCCTGCAGAGCCGCAGCAGCGCCTCGCCCCTGACGCGCTCGCCAGGTTCTAATCTCCCCCACCTCTCCAGTCCACTGCCCGCTTGAGTTCCTTCTGCCTGGAACATTCTTCCCCATCTCAGCCTGCTGACAGTCACCTTCGGATCTCAGCTCAGTGTCCCCTGAGCTGCCCACGCCCGCATCCCGCTACCACGGCCCTGCCCAGCCTGCTTTCATGTCTCTCCTCCACAAGGACACAGGAACGTGCGGCCCTGGGGAGCAGGTCTCTCCTGGCATCAGGTTCACCTGGCTGGTGAGCCCCCAGCCCAAGACCCCCCAGGACCTCTGTGCCTCCGATGAGCAGCTCTTACAGCGTCCGGTTTGGGAGCCACTAGCGCGCGCGTCTGTGCACACGGAAACGCATCACAAGGGAGTAAAACTTAAAATTCAGTTCCTCACTTGCACTGGCCACACTTCAAGTTCAACAGCACAGCTTCTTCATAACAGAAAGTTCTGTCGGACAGCACTGCTATAGAGAATTAATTGAGCGAAACAATAGTATCTACCTCAAGTTGCAGGTCCTGGGAAATGGTTTCTGACGAGAATGAATCGCTATTTCCTCTCCACCTCACAGGACTCGGTCTGTTCTCCTGTTTAGTACCTACTTCATAATTCGTCTTTTTCCAGGTGGCTTTTACAGCTCTCGCTCCCTGTCTGCCTGCTTCACCTCCGCCTCCCCGCCCCCCAGCGCCCGGACAGCGCGAGGCACGCAGGGGACCCCTCCGCCCGTGGCCGCCAGGCCCTCGCCCCCGGCCGCCCAGCAGGTGCAGTGGCTTACGCTTCCTCTGAGGCTTGAGGTCCCTGTTCACCGGCGGGGGCTCCAGGTCTGCGGGGAGCTCGGGCCACGGGCTTGAGCCGCCTCCGGAGCTCATCGGGATGTAGTCGGCGGGGCCGTGCGGGGCCACAGCCCCGGGGCCCATGGGCACGTAGCCATCTTCGGGCCCCGCCGAAGTTGCAGGCGGTGGTGCTGGGAAGAACCTGCGTGGCTGCAAGAGCACGGGGCGGGTTGGAGGCCGCCGTGGTCGCGGCCGCTGCTGCCGCGGGCGGGCTGGGCCGCACACCGCATTGCAGTTGCAAAAACGCCCAAGAGTAACTCGACTTCCTCAGCAAAGTGGCACAGGCCTCTAGCGCAGGCTCTGCCTCTGGGCCTCATGCTGGAAGGCAGGTTGCTGAACTGATGCAAATGCTTTAAGTATAACGCGCTGGTGTCGGTACCTGCCCTGAGCTGGGCAAGTATCCGGCCCGTTCAAGCCAACGGGGCCCTTCTAGAACATTAGGGCCACTGGTTCCCAGACAGGATCAAGCCTTAACGGGCGACCGGAAAGGGTCCTTGGGGGTTCAGAGTGCCAAATCTCAAAAGACATCTAGGTACAGACACAGGTCAGACTGTCTTTTGGTAACATCAAGGCTTAAAGAAACTCTGGTAGCGAACTTACCAAATTTAGACTGAGCCGCTTGTCTCGGTGTCTTAAGGACTGCCCTTCCACGGCAGCTGCAAGAAAAGGCCAGGGTGGTAAAGACGTGAACAGCAAACAAGGCTCCCGGTCCATGCGCCCCAGGCCCCGAGCCCCCTCGCGCGGGCCGGCTCCCGCTGCAGGAAGAGGTGCGTGCAAGCCCGAGGAAGCAGCGAGCGGCCGCGAGTGCTCAGCACCCGGGGGCCAGGGTGAAGTTCTCCCGGGAACTTAGGATGTGAGAAGTCAGGTGGCCTCCAAGAAACTGCTCAGTCAACATCATCCCGCAGTGAGACGGCACCCCCGCCCCAGCTCAGAGAGACGCGGTGGAGCGGAGATTATGTCTTATGCGTACGCAGAGACATATGTCTGTGTGTAAACGGCGATGCTTACATGGCTTGAGGCTGCAGAAGTACTGGTTCAAAGCTGCTCTGTTTTAAATCCCTACCCTACACCTTAAGAGCCAGGTGACACTGGACAAGTTCCTTACCCTCTCTGTGTCTGGTTTCTTTTCTTTTCTTTCTCTCTCTTTTTTTTTTTTTTTTTTTTTGTCTTTTGTCATTTTAGGGCTGCACCCGCGGCATGTGGAAGTTCCCAGGCTAGGGGTCTAATCGGAGCTGCAGCCGCCGGCCTTCACCAGAGGCACAGCCACAGCAACGCGGGATCCGAGCCGCGTCTGCAACCTACACCACAGCTCACGGCAACACCGGATCCTTAACCCACTGAGCAAGGCCAGGGATTGAACCCACAACCTCATGGTTCCTAGTCGGATTAGTTTCTGCTGTGCCACGACGGGAACTCCTCCATGTTGTCAGACATGTTAGGGCAGCAAAGGATTTACAACAGTGCCTGGAACCCAGAAAGTACTCAATAATTCCTAGAAATTACTATGGACGTTATTAATAAAGAATGCGGGACACACATATGGGTACCCAGGCAACTAACTCCCTTTCTGTTACCAAATCCTCACCAAAATCACCGAACAACACAGAAGGAGAGAAAACCCCGCACCAACATCAGATGGCTTAAGGATGAGGACAGAGCAAAGACACGATCAGATTAAGGGCGGGCCGCAGGATGGACGCACATCCACGGTCCCGGGAACCAGAGATTCTGTTCTCATTCCCTGTGACCAGAAGTGGGATTATATGCTAGCTCTATTTTTAATGTTTTGAGGAACCTCCATGCTGCTTCCACAGTGGCTGAACTAATTTGTGTTCCCGCTAACAGTTCCGTTTTCCCTCGCCAACGCCTGTGCCATTGTTACCTGGATGACAGCCATCCTAGCTCTCTGTGCTTTTGATCTGAATTTCCCTGATGATTAGTGCTGTTCAGCAGCTTTTCATGGAGCTGTTGGCCATTTGCATGTGTTTTTTGGAAAAATGTCTATTTGGTTCCTCTGCCCATTTTGACCAGTTTTTGTTTTTGCTGGCCCTGTTACCGAGCTGGACGAGTTCTTCATAGATTTCGGATTTTAATCCCTTATTAGATACGTGGTTCACAAATATTTCCTCCCATTCTATAGGCTGCCTTTTCACTGTGTTGTTTCTTTCACTGTACAGAAGGTTTTTAGTTTGACGTAGTCCCACCTATTGATTTTTTTGCCTTTTCTGCTTGTGCTTTTGGTGTCATGTCCAAAAAAATCATTGCCAACACCAACGTCAGGGAGTTTTTACCCTGTTTTCTTCTAGGAGTTTTACAGATTCAGGATTTACGTGTGTCTTTAATCCATTTCAAGCTAATTTTTGTGAGTGGTGTAAGGAAGGGGTCCAATTTCATTTTTCTCCATGTAATTATCCAGTTTTCCCAACATGGTTAATTGAAGAGACTATCCTTTCGCCCACTGAGTAGTCTTAGCTCCCTTGTCAAATATCACTTGCCCTCTGTGGAGGTTTACTCCTGGGTTCTCTATTTTGATTATTATTCTAGCTCTGTAGTACAGGCTGATATCAGGAAGTGTAATGCATCTGGCTTTATTCTTTCTCAGGATTGCTCTGGCTATTCAGGGTCTTCTGTGCTTCCATACAAATTTTAGGATTTTTTTTCTATTTCTATAAAAATGCCACTGCAATTCTGATAGGGATTTCATTAACTCTATAGATGGTTTGGGGTAGTATGAACCTTTTAACAACACTACTCCTTCTGATCCATGAACACAGGGTATCTTTCCACTTGCTCGTGTCTTGTTTAATTTCTTTCATCAAAGTCTTGTAGTGTTTAGTGTACAGGTCTTTCATCCCTTTGGTTAAATTTATTCCTAAGTATTTTATTGTGTTTGATGCTATCGTGAATGGGTTGCTTTATTTCTTTTTCAGATATTTAGCTGTCAGTATATAGAAATGCAACCGACTTCTTTTCTTTTTTTTTTTTGTCTTTTTCCTTTTTTTATGTAGAGCCACACGTGCGGCATGTGGAGGTTCCCAGGCTAGGGGTCTAACAGGAGCTGTAGCCGCCGACCTTTGCCACAGCCACAGCAACGCGGGATCCGAGCCGTGTCTGCGACCTACACCACAGCTCACGGCAACGCCAGATCCTTAACCCACTGAGCGAGGCCAGGGAACGAACCCGCAACCTCATGGTTCTTAGTTGGACTCGTTAACCACTGAGCCACGAAGAGAACTCCGCAACCGATTTCTGTATGTTGATCTTGTATCCTGCAACTTTCCTGAATTTATTGATTAGTTCTAGCAGGTTTTTTTGGTGGAGTCTTAGGATTTCTATGCATATGATTATATCACCTACAAATAACAGTTTTACTTCTTCCTTTTTGATATGGATGTCTTTTGTTTGTCTTGCCTGATTGCTTTGGCCAGAACTGCTAGTACTGTGCTGATTAAGAGTAGTGAAGGACGGAATCTTTGTCTTGTCCTTAATTTTAGAGGAAAAACTTTCAACCTTTCACCCCTGAGTATGTTAACGGTCGGTTTGTCGCACGTAGCCTTCATCATGCTCATGCTTGCTCCTTCTTACCCAGTTTGTTGAGGGTTTTTATCATGAAAAGATAAATTTGTATATTGTCAAATGTTTTTCGAATCTACTACTGACATGATCATATGACTTTTGTCTTTTATCCTATTAATGTGATGTAACGCATTTATTGACTTGTGTATGTTGAACCATCCTTGCAGCCCAGGAACAAATCCCAGTTCATCGTGGTATACGAGCCTCTTAATGAGCAGCTGAATTCCATTTGCTGACATTTTGTCAAGAATTTTTGCATTTTTATTCATTGGGGACATCGAATTTGCAGTGTCCTTATCACACCTTGGCATATGGGTAATGCTGGCCTTATAAAACGAGTGTGGAGACGGTTCCCTTCTCTTCAGTTTTTCTGGAAGAATTTTAGAAGGATCAGCATTAATTCTTCTTTAAATGCTTGGTAGAACTCACTAGTAAAACCATCAGGTGGTCCTAGGCTTTTCTTTTTGGGGAGATTTTTGATTATTGATTCAATTTCCTTTCCTTTCTCATTGATGGTCTGTTCAGATTTTATTTCTTCATGATTCTGTTTTAGTAGATTGTAAGTTTCAAGAAATTTATCCATTTCATCTAGGTTATCCAATTTGTTGACATATAATTGTTCATAGTGGTCTCTTATGGTCCTTTGCATTTCTGAATATCAGTTGTAATGTCTCCTCTTTCAGTTCTGATTCTATTTAAGTCTTCTCTCTTTTTTCTAAGTTAGTAGCTAAAGTTTTGTCAGTTTTGTTTATCTTTTCAAAAAAAAACAGCTAAGACAGAATTATAGCCATTATTTTGTAATAACTTTTAATGGAGTATAATCTGTAAAAATACTGAATTACTATGCTATACACCTGTAGCTAATATAATATTATAAATCAACTATACTTCCAAAAATCAGCTAAAGAACTTCTTTACATTAACTAGAGTTCCCTTCATGGCTCAGCAGTTAACAAACCCGACTAGCATCCATGAGGATGCGGGTTTGATCCCTGGCCTCACTCAGTGGGTTAAGGATCCGGCATTGCTGTGAGCTGTGGTGTAGGTCACAGATGCGGCTCGGATCCCGCATTGCTGTGGCTGTGGTGTAGGCTGGCAGCTACAGCTCTGATTCGACCCCTAGCCTGGGAACCTCCATATGCTGCGGGTGCGGCCCTAAAAAGAAAAAAATAAAAATAAAAAGAAAAAAAATAACACTTGGCAAAGTAGGAATATCAGAGAGTTCCTTCATCTAATGAGTGAAACACCAGAAAAAAGATGAAAGACATAAACATTTATAAAAGAACAAAGTTATTAATATTTGCATGTGATATGATTGGATACAAAGAAAATGCAAATAAATGTATAGTTTAGAAAAGGTAAATACGAAATCAAAGTAGAAAAGTAATTTATTTGTATGCAACAGCAAAGAAATTATTTAACGTAAAAAACCACTGACAATAACATAAAAAAAATTACACATACTCAGAAATACATTTGAGATACAGAAGACTTCACTAAAAACCATAAAAATTATAGACAGAAGTAAGACCTATATAAACAGAAGGACGTTTCTTGCTCACGAATCAGAAAACTCAGTATTACAAGGATTCTAGAGCTTCACAAGTTGGGTACAGACACAGCGCAATCCTCCTCAAACCCCCAATGTATTTGTGGATGCCTGTCTGGACCCTGAGCAGCTGAGTCTGAAACTGGCCTGGAACAAGCATTCAGCACGTCTGAAGAACACGTGGGCAGACTTCTTTCACTGGGAGTCCAGATAGAAAGGGACAGTGATCAAGTGGCCTCCGGGGAAGGGGAACTGGATGCTGGCAGAGTCAAAGATGACAAACTCGCAGTTTTAGGATAAGAAAGCACTAGGGATGGAGCCCCTTATGTATCGAGGTTGTCACAAGGGCAAAGCCCTAAGAGAGCTCATCACAAGGAAAAACTGTTTTCTATTTCTTTCATTTGCATCTATACAAGATGACTGGCGCTCACTAAACTTACTGGGGTCATCGTTATTTAAGCCAATCATTATGTCTTAAACTTCTACAGTGCTGTGTGTCAATGACATCTCAGCAACACTGGAAGGAAGATACAAGGACGGAGGATGGAGGCAGGCCTATCACAGCGCGCCTTACGGGCTATGGTAAGAAGTGGAGATTTGATTCCAAGTGCAAACAGAAGTCATGAAATTGGTTTTTAGCAGGAACTATCTGATTTACATTTTTAAAAGATCACCTGACTGTGGCCTGGAAAACAGATGAGAGGCCGGCGAGATCAGTGATGCTGTGGCACAGGGGGTTAAGAATCCGACTGCAGCAGCTCAGCCTGGCAGAGTGGGTTAGAGGATCTGGCATTGCCACTGCTGGGGTGTAGGTTGCACCTGCAGCTCGGATTCAATCCCTGGCCAGTGAACTTCCATATGCTGTGGGTATGGCCATGACCAAAAAAATGTATCCATGCAACTCCTTATATAGTAAAGACAAAGTAAACCGAGGAACATGTTTTGTTAAAGATGCTGCTGATTAATCAAAACCCTAAGGAATATAAACATTGTAGACAGGTCATAGTTTATAATTCAGCAGCCAGTTAAGTCAGGAAAGAAAAGGTAAACAAGCCTGACACAAACATGTTTGTTAAACTGTAGTTCAAAGGCATAGCACTGTCATCAGCTACTGCAGGGAATATGGGTGATACATAGTCTGTAATTTAGAACAGTTCTTGTATTTTATATATGCTAACGTATTTGGGAATGAAATGATGGCAAGTAAAATGTTATTTGTCTTTTTAGGGCAGCACCCGCGGCATATGGAGGTTCCCAGACTAGGGGTCAAATCAGAGCTACAGCCACTGGCCTACACCACAGCCACAGCAACGCGGGATCTGCGACCTACACCACAGCTCACGGCAATGCCGGATCCTTAACCCACTGAGCGGGGCCAGGGATCGAACCTGCATCCTCATGGATAGTAGTCGGGTTCGTTACTGCAGAGCCACGACGGGAAGTCCTGTAAGTCAAGTTTTATTTTAAATCCCTTTAAGGGATTAGGGGTAGGGAAATTAAAACAAAGATAGTTCATTTTGCTTTTTTAAAGATAATCTCTGATATTAAATTCAAGAGCCATAAACATTACAGTTCCTAGTATAAAAGATAAAAGATTGTGCATCAGTCGCGCAGCGAGAGATGTGTGCACAGAAACCGTGGTGAAACACTAGAGAATGAACTAGATTTCAGGTAAGAGCGTGAGTATGCCGTGTACCGGCAGGGGAAGGGCCCAGCCGCTTTCGGAGGAGGCACAGTGAGCTACAGGGATCCACGCGTTCACAGGCGGGGGTGGAGGGAGGCTTCGAAGGCGTGCGGAGATTTCGAACCCTCCCCTATTACAGCTTCTCAAAGGGAAGGTCAGCTCAAGCACCGAATACAGGACACTAAGAATCTACCATATGCTGGATTCTTCGTTTGACTTTGTGTAGAAGATTACAACCTAATTGTTTTATATCTGTTTTGAAATTCTAAATCATTGTCATTTTTTGTGCTTCAATATGAGACTTTAAAAAAAATTGTTGTACACCTATAATTGAAATAAAATTTATTAAGTTAAAAAAAATTGTTGTGGGCCCTACCAGTGGCACGTGGAAGTTCCCAGGCTAGGAGTCAAACGTGAGCCACACAGCAGTGACAACACCTGATCCTTAACCTGCTGCACCACAAGAGGACTCCCGATATGAAACGTTTTTTTCTTTTTTAGGGACGCACCCGAGGCATACACAAGTTCCCAGGCTAGGGATCAAATTGGGCCTGTAGCCCCCAGCCTACGCCACAGCCACAGCCACGCGGGATCTGAGCCGCGTCTGCAGCCCATACCACAGCTCACGGCTACGACGGATCCTTAACCCACTGAGAGAGGCCAGGGATTGAACCCAAAGGCTCATGGATAGCAGTCAGGTCGTAACCCCTTGAGCCACAATGGGAACTCCCCCAATGAGACTTTTAATTCTTTTTCATAGTCTAGTATTTTACTGGTTTTATTCACTTCACTTTGTAAATCTACTACCCTAGTCTTTCAGTTTTCCCTTTTTGTCCACTGTTCACGGGTTATCACATTAAGACATTCTATGTAATCAGCATACCCTCATCTCATTGAGGAATAACACGTGAAACGGTTATATCACCAGGGACATTGAGGGGTGCCACAACGAGAAATTATACAACTTGAGTTTGCATTCCTTCAATTTCCGTAATTCCTTTAAAACACGGCCTTAACAGGCTGCAGTGTGGGAGTGATCATATTCGGAGAGAGACAGAAAGAAGGAGGGGCAGAGAGAGGCAATGCCATAAAAATAAACGAAGAAAAAGGCAAAAGACAGCCCCGGGAGGGCTGATGGGGCCACGTTAGCAGGACCTGGACGGTGCTAACTTGGTACAAGGTTGTATCAGTGCAGCCGGTTACAACGTGGAAAAAATACGGCAGGTGGGATGACAAACGAGGCTGGTGGGATTGTTGAAAAATAGAAGCACCACGGTCCAGGTCCCGCGCCGCAGGGCTCAGTCGGCACGTGGGAAGGAGTGGGAAGGAAAGACTGCGGCGGGTCCAGGGGTGCCGCGCGGGTCCCTGAGTGGCTGCAGACAAATGCTGCGGGTCTGACCACTTCCAGCATCTGCCGGGACACGAGTGCGCCTCTGCCGGCGGCCGCTCAGGACCGGCTCGGGCCAAGCGCACGTGGCGACGTTCTCACGTGGACACAGGGCTAAAGAGGACCCAGGCTTCTTTCCGGAGCTGCGCTTACCTTTCCTGGTGCTCACGTTGTCTAAGCCGGAGAGGGAGACTCTTCGCGGCCCCGCGGCGCACTCGGGCCTCCAGCTGCTGCGGGCCGCACTCCGCGGGGCCTGCTCCTCTTGGCGCCGCTCGGACAGGTGGCTTGGCTTCGGGGGCCGGGGAGGTGGCGCGCTGGCCGGAGCGTCTAGCTCCTTTGCCCAGTAGGGCGAGGAGCCTTGGCTTTTATCCATCTGGACGGTAGGATTTAAGGACGTTTCCGGCGACGGCCCGCTGCCCTCTCTTCCCCAGGTCAGCGCGGCCTGGGGCCTCGGGGAAGGTGCCTCCTGAGACCCGTTCCCGGGGCGTGAGGGGCACCCCAGGTTGCTGCAGGGCAGCGGCTGCAGGCAGTCAACAAAAACGTCATCGGATGAAGCCTGCTCCAGCGAGCGGTCTGAGTTGGACCAGCTATCGCATCTGGTGGGGAGACTGACGGAAGGAAAGCACAGAAATGTGACGGAAATGCATCAAGTCCCCGGCAGCTGTGGCCGGTCCCACAACGACACCACCGACACACCCGGAAACCCACGCTGGCGGCATCACCGTGCCTCTGGTGTCGCCTCCCTTTTCACTTCTAGAGCGACATCATAACCCTCGGTTGCACCAACCCCTTGATGCAGAGGCAGAAAATGGTTTGTGGATTTTTTCATCCTCTAAGTGTCAGATGCATATGAAAATGCAAGGTTAGAAACGAAAACCACCAGGCCGAGCGCATGACTCATTCTGTTTGGTGTACCACATGCTTCGGCCTTTGTAGTGGCTGATAGGGATCTCGCTGTCCCTGCAGACACAGGCAGGCGGGCGCGGCCCAGGGGCAGGAGCGTACCTGGCGTGGTGCAGTCTCCCCGTCTCACAGCTCGATAGAATCAGATAATCGGGAAGGGAGAGGAACTCTGACTCACTTCTGGTGTCCTCAGTGGCCACAGTACCAGTGCTCGGGTCACCCCCCGGCGAGGAGGAGCTGACAGCACGGGCGGCATGCAGGGGGCTGGCAGGAGAGGCCTGCGCACAGGCCGGCGGCGAGGGGCTCTCCACGGAACCTGCGCGAGAAACCATTTCCCAGCTGAGCGCTGGAGAACGGCTGTAACATCGTGTCTCAAACAGCATCTCGGAGGCCAAGGAGAAGATGCAAATCACAGCTGGTGTTTGTACCAAAGGAGGAGACCGCCTCCCCAGGCGATAAACAACGTCTGGGAAAGAAGGCCAGTGTTCCCAGAGTGAAGTGTTGAATCGATTAAGAGCAAAAACCCCAAGCATTCCTGGCCTAAAAGTCTGCAGTCAGACAGTCTACGCACAGCTTCTCCGTGGCCCTCGGCCACAGCCCAGCGTCACTGTTTATTCGCTCGACAAATACGTGTACTTTAGAGACACACACATATTTATGCATAACGAATACATGCAGGCATACTCACAGATGCGTTTGTGCACACACGCGTGTATGTGTATATAAATATTTACGTCTATCTAGATACCCAGGATTTCACCTACTATGTGCCTGCCGACACAAAGACTGGACTGGAGCCTGGAGACAGACAAACAGCATGAAGGGAACAGTGTTACAGACTGGCCGTTAGCATGTCTAAGGAAAGGGAATGAAAAAAAAGTGCTGTGATGGCCGGTGAAGCTCCCATTCACAAACTCCCACTGAAAAGCCCGATTTCATTTCCTTTTTGAACCAAGCTGGCAGAAGTTTAGGATTCCTGAGTTAGAGGGGCCCAGAGTTGCCTGGGTTCAAGTCCAAGGCTCTTGTATCCAGCTGTGGTGATCTTGGGCACGTGACCCGCTTGCTGCAAGTCCCCTTAGCTGTGAGGCAGATATGCCAACAGCACACACGCCATAGAATCGGTCAGGGATAAGCTAGTACACAAAAGCGTTAAGGGAGCTCCCAGCCATGACACGCACTGTGTGTCGACTGCCTGTGGCTGCTGGAGACAAAGTCCACTACTGTATGTGAAAAGCCACAGGGAAGAGCCCTTCACGCTTCTGGGATCTCAGATGAAGAGAACCCAGCTCCTACATCCTCCTAAAAGCTCAGGAGGCCTACGGGAACGAAAGAGGCCATGGAGGGTTTCTGGCTTCCTCCAGCTCCAGGCTAGACCTTTCTGGCTTCTGCCTGGTGCCTTACTCATTTCTATTTCCCTTCGGATATTGGGAAACACATCATGTGTCTGTGTGTTAGCCTAACTCCCAGATGAGGAAAGAAACAGAACAGATCCGTAACATGCCGCACAGATACCATCTGGTCTGGGCTGAAGGCAGGGGCTGGGGCGAAGAGTGAGCTGCAAGCCTGGAAGCCTCGGTCAGGGAGCCTCTGCCGGTTTGCACAGCGTGGGACTCTAGGCCGGGACGGACTCACTACAACTTTGCAGGTAAATTTGATCTGCTGTAGCGGGGATAATGCATTTGCCATTCTTTCACGGGATACACACGTAAGGGTGTGTGTGCTTCCTGCTAACCAAGTGAAACTCTTCAGTCGCCGGGTCGCACAGAGAGCGGCAAGTCTGACTCTTCGGCGCCACCTAGTGTTAGAAGGTGGCTATTTCAGTGGCAGATGATAAGGGAACAGTAACGGTGGGAATGTCGAAGCAACCTTGGCCATGGGATCACCTGTGAGGTTTTGTCTACTAGACCAAGAGGCTCACAGCAACTATATTTGAAGTCCTATAGTTTGAGTACCAGGCCTCGGTGCCAGTGGCCCAACAACAAAATGCATAAGGGGGGTGGTGGTAACTGTAACCCCAAGTGCATTATACCCAGCGTGTTATATGGAGCGGGCACTGTGTGTGTGTGTCTCTGTGTGTGTGTAAAGGAGAGAACAAGAGTTAAAGAGCCTCATGAGTCACTTGCTCTCACTGCCCAGAAACGGCTGAGACCAAACTTAGCGCTGACTCTCCTTGCAGAGACCTTGGCGCTAAGAGGACCTCTTCCGGGCCTGTGATAAGCAGCCAAGTTCGGTCTTTCCACCACCCAGTACCGAACAACCCAATACAGCAGCCAAGCCGGAGCTCCCAGAACTGTTTAAAGATGGGGAGGGACTGGCAGCAGCACCCGGGGAGCATCACAGCTGTTCGGCTTCCAGAGCCTTCCAGCGGCTGCCAGCTCTGCGCTCACCTGCCCTGTCCTCCAGGTGGCCAAGGTTGCAGACCTGACTGATGCTGTGCACCCACACCTGCATTTCTTCCTCGGTCTTGGCCACCAGATAGAAGGTTCTGGAAGTGGTCTTGACAATGAACACGAAATGATTCTGAAATTCCTTGCGCACGAAGCCGGGGCCCGCGTGCTTCCACACGGCACACTCGTTGAGGTCGATGACGCGCAGTGGCTTGCTCGAGTGCTTGCTCCTGTAGTACTCCAGCACGTCCGGGTCGCCGCTCAGCCGGCCGCGCCGCAGCACGAACCAGCGCTTGCGCCAGGCCTGCGGAGAGGCAGTGCAACAGCGAGTTACGGGGCCAGTCGCTCCTGCTGATCAGACTCTGCCAAGACTCTGTTTCGTGACAAGGACAGCCACCTTCGTGGTGAAAGGCAAAGCCCACCCAGCTTTGGATTAAAGACTTGGGCATTACTGGTGAGTGCAGTGATGGAATTCATGCCGGCAGGTGCAGGAGAAGTATACAGTCATCACAACTAATGCAGCAAAGGCATCTAAGACTCAGGCTTTAAAAAAAATTTGTAATAACGAAGAACAAGAAGGAAGCTTTCTTATCGCCACCTACTTCAATCTAAAAGCCAATATCATACACGCAGATCACAAATGCCCGCCATGGTCAGTCCCATCTAACATCGGTATTGAACTCGTAGAGAATCGCTCAGCAAGAAAAGAAACATCACATACACTGGAGAGGAGAGAGGAGCAGCATTATCTGAAGTTGACAGGATTGTCTTTCTATACAGTCCCCAATGATGGTTAAAATATAAGGATCATTCTCAGAGAAATAAGTCACGTGGCAGGTTACATTTCCTACGGGAGAAGCCATTTCATCTCCAAGATGATGCCATGGGAGAGTGAACTCGCTTCACGCCCGGTTTACGTAAGAAAACACTGAGGTTCAGAGAAATTAACGTTCTCAAGGACACACATCAAAGTCAGGGTGGCAGGAGCAGAAAACGTGACAGCAGGAAGGCACAGTGACCGCTGGACAGGAAGCCTTTTGGATCTTTAGCTGCGTTTATGCCACCAGCCTTGACCAAGAGGCCAGGGGGAACGGGGAAGGCAAGGCTTGGGGCGTCCCAGCTCCCTCCCTGCCCAGAACACAGAAGAGCGGAAGGCCAGTGGTCACCAATGAGCTGCAATTATGGCTCAGAGCAAAAGCCCCTGTGAAGCTGCGGCCCAGGGCAGCTGTCCGGAGGGGACGGTGCCTGGCAGGTGAGCTCTGGCTTGGTTCTGCCTTGAGCAACAGTGTAAAACTCTCAGGAGAGGTCAGGCCACTTGGAAGAGGGACAAAGTAGTGTAATTCAGCCCTCGTTTTTAGGACAAGGAGGAATAACAGCAGGTCCGCGTCCTCCTGGGGCTGACAGAGGAGGTGCTGGATGGGAGAGGAGGCCCCGCGGCGCCTGGGGCGCCCCAAACTTTCCCAAGGCCACTTGGATAGGGAAATGGGAAGAGGAACTTTGCTGTACTTCCCAAAAATGATTTGAAAAGAGGAAGTCGAATTGGGCGCTGAAACGAGTTTCAAGTTAACTGCTCTTAGTTTTGTAGAAACAAATCTGTTATCCTTTAGAACAGCATTGCGGGAGTAGGAGCAGATGCTGGAGATGGAGGAGGGGGTCCCGAAGAGCTCGCCACGTCGCTGCAGAGAGGGGCACAGAGCTGCACCGACCAGGTCTCCACCCAGGCGGCAAGTGCTCTGCAGTCAGCAAGGTGAGTGCTGTGACAAGGGAAAGCCTAAATGCTGTGGGCGTCCACAGGTCACACACCCAGCGGGAGCACGTGGCCAGGACACAAGGCCCGCGGGAGGGCGGCGCGCACGGGCCGCGCGCCCTCTGCGCTGCCTCTGCTCGGCCTGCGTGCGAAATCGAGGGGACACAATGGCAGGCCCCCCTCGGGTTTTCAATCTCTACCTAAGGGGTGTGATCAGCCAAAAGCGGAAATGAATGACGTGCTCTTGGAGCTCTTTGCTAAGCAGGTGGAACTAGGCCTCTGGACTTCTAGAAGAGACAGACAGGTGACAAAGAGCCTTGAAAGCAATCGGCCAGCACCCAAGTGAAGCTCATCACAACGAAACACTTCCACAGGCACGTTCGTAAGAGCACCCAGGAGCCAGCCTGAAGAAGGTCCCGCCGGCTGAGGATGGAACAATTCGAGCCTCACCATTAAATCTACATCACAGTGGCTTGAAATCCATCAAACATGCTGAAAGTCATGACTCGCTGGTGACATTACAACCGAAAAAAGAATTCGTCAGCCTCAGAGGATGTGAGAGATGCCCTCCATTATCAGCAAACTGGAAAGTAAAGGACCAGAACAGAGCCCTGTCCTGCCTTCCCCGGACAAGCACGAGAAGCGAAACCTCTCGTTATAAATGCATCCTGCTAAGCCTGCATCCGCGGAGGTCCGCTGCCCGACGTCGGCGCTTACTAACTTACGAGGAGGAAGACGCACCCATGCCTGGGTTCAACCCACAAAGCTGGACAGGGGTTAAGTCTGGGCTCAGAGGCAGCGTTGCGTTCGCTGCTGGTGGACAGCGGAGCGCTTCGGTTGTACATATACACACACACAGTCTCTTTCAGATTCTTTTCCATTACGGTTGATCACACGATGCTGAATACAGCTCCCTGTGCTGGCCAGTAGGACCGTCCCCAATCCCTAACTGATCCCCTCCCGGACCGCTTTCCCCTTTGGTAACTGCAAGTTTGTTGTCCCTGTCTGTGGATATGTTTCTGTTTCACAGACATGGGGATTTTTGTCATATTTTAGATTCCACATGCAAGTGATATCATACGACGCCCGACCTTGATTTACCTCACGTAGTGGGATAAGGCGTAGGTCCATCCATGTTTGCTGCAAATGGCATAAGGTTTCACGCTTTTCTATGGCTGACTAGTACTCCCTTGCATGACAGTGTCGAGGGGATGTCCTTCGAGTGACAAGAACATTTATTTTTAAGTGAGAATTGCAATGATTTTTAATTTTTATTTTTTATTTACATATTTATTTATTTATTTTGCTTTTTAGGGCCGCACCCGCGGCATATGGAGTCCAATCAGAGCTACAGCTGCCAGCGTATGCCACAGACACAGCGACGCAGGATCCAAGTCATGTCTGCACCACAGCTCACGGCAACACCGGATTGTTAACCCACTAAGCAAGGCCAGGTATCAAACCCGCAACCTCACGGTTCCTAGTCAGATTTGTTTCCGCTGTGCCATGACGGGAATTCCGTCAAGAACATTTATTTGTTTATTTTTTTGCCTTTTGTCATTTTAGGGCCGCACCCGTGGTGGCATGTGGAGGTTCCCAGGCTAGGGGTCTTATCGGAGCTGTAGTCACTGGCCTACGCCGCAGCCACAGCAACGCAGGATCCAAGCCACGTCTGCGACCTACACCACAGCTCACGGCAACGCCGGATCGTTAACCCGCTGAGCAAGGCCAGGGATCGAACCCGCAATCTCATGGTTCCTAGTCGGATTCGTTAACCACTGAGCCACGAAGGGAACTCCCCCGTCAAGAACATTTAAAACGCACAGAAGAGGGTTGATACATGTCAGGGGGAGATGCAGTTACAGGGGTGGTCCCTAGGGGCTTACCTACTGGTCATCTGCCTGAAAACGTGGCCTGTCTGACAGAGCAGGTGTGTGGGGTGGTGTTTACACCTGGCAGGGGCAGGACCGTGGGATTCCACGGCGGCCTCGGACCCCCGCTTCTGTCCTTGAGCTCCTGAGCTGGGCAGCTTGGGAAGGCAGGATGGAACAGGCCAAGGTCAGCAGTTCAGGACAGACTTTCTGGGTGACCTTGAGCCATTAAAGAACCTCAGTGCTGACGTCCGCAAATGGAGAATTTAACAAACCGCCCTTGTGCTGTGACTGCAGTGAGCCAATGAGCAATGGACAGAAGAACATTATCGGTTTGAAAGCCACTTAGAAGTGAGGATGGGATCGGTGTCCCACTGCGCAGTGATGGGCTCTGACCATCAAAAGATCAGCTTTTCCTGCCACGGCCACTAAGGTGACTCATGAACACCACACCAGTATCATCTCCAGTAACAAGCCCCTGCCACATCCTGTAACCTCGTGGAAAAGTGTGCTCATTTTTCGGATAGGAGAATGCAACTTGCCGATTCCACAGTTTGTTTCTGGATAGAGAGCGGCCCACCGGCTTCAAGGAACGAGCGCTTGCCGGGCTTGAGGCCGGTTTGGAAAGCTGCTTCCGCTTAGTATGTAGAGAAGGGGCACTGAGCCTCGAATCTCAATCTCCCTGTTATGGATCAAAGCGTTTTCTCCTCCAAAATTCCCGCGTTGATGTCCCAACTGGTCCTCAGTACCTCTGAACGTCAGCTTGTCTGGAGACAGAGGTCATCGAGTCTGTCTCCCGACAAGGTCATTAACGTAGCAGGCCAGATGCCCGGTGTGTTTAGAGAAGGGGGGACACGGAGGCGCGGATGAGGGGAGGAGTCAGGGGAGGAGTCGGGGGAGGAGTCAGGGGAGGAGGCAGGGGGAGGACGGCCCCTCCGAGCCCGGGGGACGGCCCCGACGCGCACCGCGCTCACAGCCCTCAGAAGGGGACCGCCCCGCCCAGACCTTGACCTTCCAGCCGCTGGAGCACGTTTCTAGACCACGGTCCCGGGAGCGGCTCCCAAACAGAGCTGAGCAGACAGATCAGAATTCGGGACGACTGTTGCAGCTGAAGCCCGCAGGGGGATAACCAAAGAGGAGGAGGCGCCGGGAAGAAGGGCCACGGGTGCGCTGGGCGAAAGCCCGAGACCGAGACCCACGAGGGCGTACACCGGGCTTCGGAGCAGCGAGCGGGGAGAACCCTGGAACGTGCGGCAGAGAGCCGAGCACACGCGAGCACACTCTGTTCTGGACAGTCTTCCCTTATTGAAAAAAAATTTTTTTTTTTTTTTTTTGCCACACCCGCAGCATATGGAAGCTCCCAAGCCGGAGCAGTGACAGCGTCAGACCTTTCATCCTTGTGGACCTACACGCTCTCCCCTCGACGGCCTCACCTGGTATCATTTCTCTTAACCACCACTGATGTGATGGCGACTTACAACAGCCATCCGACAGCTCGACGTTTCCGCGTGTAAGACGCGTCTCGGAGCTCACGTGCCCCAAACTAAGCCCTCGCTTCCCACTGTCTCAGGAAATCTGCCGCACCCATGCAGCCCCAAGGGAGCCGCCCCAGTCCAGGTCCCCCTTCTTCTTCTTTTTTGTCTTATCTAGGGCCACACCCGCGGCATATGGAGGTTCCCAGGCTAGGGGGTCTAACAGGAGCTGTAACCGCCAGCCTTCGCCACAGCCACAGCCACAGCCACGCGGGATCCGAGCTGCGTCTGCGACCTACACCACAGCTCACGGCAACGCCGGATCCTTAACCCGCTGAGCAAGGCCAGGGATCGAACCTGCAACCTCATGGTTTCTAGTTGGATTCGTTAACCACTGAGCCACGACGGGAACTCCCCAGGTCCCCCTTCTAAAGGCTTCCCAGTGCCTCACAGTAAAAGCCAGTTGCTCCCACGCGGTCCATCTCAGCCACGCTGCAGTTACTTCTACACTGTTCTTTTTGCTGTTTCTGAACACGGAAGATCTCGGCTTCCCGTCACTGAGACTATAACGTAATTGTCACCTCCTCAGAGAGACCGTCTCTGAGCACCCCAGTAACAGTGGCCAAGCCACACAGTCCTTCTCCACCACACACTACTCTCAGTACGTAGCATCTTTCTTTCTGGTCTGTTTGTTGGAGGAGCAGTGTCTGTCCCCCACGCCGACCCCTTCCCCCTACTGGTGTCTCGATCACTGCTTTTCTCAGGCGCCCGGCACAGAATATTTGCTCAGTAAGTATTCGCTGAATAAATGAATTCCACGCACGATTTCGTGGTGTCCCAGACCTATAGGTTGAAAACACTACTCTTGAGAAACATGACGAGTTTTGTGGGTTCTCGACAAACCTAATGGCCAGGATTTATGCCGCACAGACTGACGGGCTAGGAACGGGTTAGGGAGTGATGGCCAACCGGACAGACAGGGTCTCTAAGCTGGACCTTTCAACTCAGACACAGCCAATGCTGTATCCACATGTTGCAGCACGTTGTTCGGGATTAAAGTGGGGCGCCAGTTGAACATACGTAAGATGAGCTTTTATCAGTGAACCTGACACGTTATCAAGATTACAAGGGGGACTTCCCGTCGTGGCGCAGCAGAAACAAATCCGACTAGTATCCACGAGGATGCGGGTTGGATCCCTGGCATTGCTCAGTGGGTCGGGGATCTGGTGGTGCCTTGAGCTGTGCTGTAGGTTGCAGAAGGGGCTCGGATCCCGCGTTGCTGTGGCTGTGGTGCAGGCTGGCAGCTGCAGCTCCGACTCGACCCCTAGCCTGAGAACCTCAGGTGTGGCCCTAAAAAGCAAAAAAAAAGATTACAATGGACAAAAGTTAGAAGTTTGAGCACTTTATTCCTGCCCTCGGTTCCATTTGCACAAGAAAGGAAAGCTGGCTCTAGGTTGTAGCAGCCTTCACTTCTTGGGCTCCAGAATTCACTGCAATAAAACTGAAGTGGCCTGTCTGGATTGTACCCGCTGTCGAAAGACACTGAAATGAACTGAGAAACATCCTAAAGTCTCCGCGGCTGAGACACCTCTGATTTAAACCGCTTTTCTGACAAGAGTGATTCCTGTCCCTTTGTTTCAGTGGAATTGGCCCCCTGCCCCCTCTGCAGTGGCGAAATCCCAAAGCTATGAAGTCATTTCCTTCGCATGTGCGCAGGAGGGGTCAGCAATCTGCCTTCGCGGCCAGGCTGGGAGGGAACCAAGCCCACGTCGAGCTGCACTTGGAGCTCTAGGACTAGATCCTTCAAGGCTGCTGTCACGTGAGCAACGGCAGTTTTCGATGTCACCTGCCAACGGAACTGCGGGCCTCTTGCCGTCTGACCCGTGGATGCGCTCCACGCTGTCCTGGCCAAGGAGCCAGGCCCCGGGGGTTTGGTGCTCCGACTCCGGCTGTTCTGATTGCTTACACGTGTTGCTCCTCGCCTGTGCTGCTCTTTCAGGGGCTCTTCTTTGTCACGCTGCAGGAGGGGCCTCAGATCAGGGGGGCCACAAAGCGAAAAAGTGCTGCTAAGAACCTAGGGGCAGCAAGGTCCGGATCCAGTGGGAAAAGCTTTCACGTTGTGCAATTTCCCGCCATTACGTACAAAGAGAAGCCCAGCCACAGCCAGTGAACATGAACTGGGACCAGCGCTGCTGCGACGGCGTCTTGTGACAATGGGTTTCCCCCGCTGGGTTTTCCTTGCTGCTGTGGTGTTGCCATGGATGTACACTTAATAAAAGTTAGTGCTGAGACAGCCTAAGGGCTCAGTCACTGACTGCCACCGTGGGGCCCCCAGGCATCCTGGATGCGGTCCCAGAACAAGACGTGACTTCCCAAGAGCAGCCCCTCTAAGCCCAGAGCGCCGTCTCCCTGCCGGCGTCCTCCCCTTGAAGACCCTCGGCAAGTCGGGGGCTTGCTCTCCGCTGCAGAAGGTGAGCGTCACCCCGAAGACACGAAATTCTGGTGAATGTTCTATTTTCGCCGCCCTTTACTCCGCCTCCTGCTCCCCTGCCGGGGGCCCACAGAAGCGCTGGGACCTGAGGGCAGCGCCAGGAATTTCCAGGAGCGGGTTATACCACTCGTCTCCGCCCTGGCTCAGTGCCACTCGTCCTGGGATTGCCCATGACCCTTCAGCCTGATGGCATGTAACCTCCCGCTTGCTACCAGATAGAGCTGGGACCTGTCCCGGGCGTGGAATAACTTCCTGTGATTGTCCTGGAGATGGTCTGGCCCACAGGATCTGCTTCCACTGATCCTGGAATCTGCATCTCCTGAGTGGCTTCTCATTATTTCTGAACTGTGCGCTTATGATTTAATGAGCAATGTTACGCAGATTTTGCTACAATGAAAAATGAAAAAAATAGAACCATCACCCCCAAGAGAGTCTGTCGATGAGAAGAGCTACAGAACAACGTGAGGTGACACGTGCTAGGTCACACATGTCCCCGGAACTGGTCTGAGTGCCTGGCATGGATTCAATTAAATCCTTTAACCCACCAGTAGGTCCTGCGAGGGACACTCTCTGTGCACCTGCGCGCAGGAGGCGACGGAGGTGCAGAGATGCTCGACGGCCTGCCCGCGGCTGAGCTAATACGGGGAACTCGGAGTGTCTGCTTGGCGACCCATGCAAGTGACATCATTGGCGCACGGCCGCGCGTGACTGAGACGCCTGGCGGGTGAGGCAGGAAGACAGGAGACACCAAGAAAGCAAGAAGCCCCCCTTCCACTCTTTCTCCTGAAAGACACGACTTTGGAAAAAGCATTCGGAAAACCGGGCCCCTTGGGTTATTAGATTTACGATAGCTGAGGGAATCTCTCTTAAACAGTGTCGAGAGCAAGCGCGGTCTAGAATAAATTCATGAATGATTGTCTGCCTCATTCCACATGGGAGCCACATCAATCCTGCCTGAATTAAGGACGCGCACTGACGTAAGGAAACCGGTACAGCGCTGCAAAGACTGAGGTGGCCACCGACCTAACGATGCCGTCTCCAAAGGCTTCCTGCGAACATGACCCTACAGGCAGCAGCCACAAAGAGAGCCTGGGGGCACGGGGTCGTGTTGACGGCCCGGAGTGACGTTGATGGGCTGGTTCATCGGCTCTAAACACTGTTTCGGGGACAGAAGTTGCCAAAAGCACCTCGCGGCCTCTGGCCGGCACAGAACTGTGAATCGATCGAGGCTGCTCCGTCCAGGGGACCACAGGACGCCAGTGTGGATTTTCGCTCCTGTCTTGGCCTGGGAGAAGCGGAGGCCCGCAGGCACCTGCCCGCACACTTCTCCCCAGGTACCCAGAGAGGAAAAGAGCAGCCTCGGTCGCAACTTGGTTTCATTACTAGCTTGGCTCAGAGCACATCCATCTGTGTTAGAAGGAAGAACCCTTTTTTATTGTTTATTCCCATGGCCTTCTTCCCGCTGACCCGGGAACACATGTGCATATCGTATGCACAAAGGTTTGCTGAGTGACTTGAGGAGAACTGGTCTAGAGCCAGCACGGCCACTAGCAAGTCTCCCCGGCCACTGAGTGTGTGCGCTCCCGAGCAGGTGGGCCCTGGGGGCTCGCCTGGGCCCCATGCCCTGCCCCGCTGCCCACGCGTCTTGCTTTAATCCCCCTCCTGTTCCGCTCATGACTTCTGAGAATCCAGATGGAGGATCGGCCCATAGCACTGGCTCCTCGTTTCCAAGTTAGGGATTTTTCACTGGAATTCTCCAGAAAGCTTTCTCCCATTTTGTCAAAACCGTACCCTGCTGGCTGGGCGGGGGGAGACACATTATAAGTGATCTAGGGTCTTTCCATGAGTTGCTTGGATTTTCCTGCTCTATTTTGGATTCTTTGCATTCTTTTTGATGAGTTTAACAGAAGGGAATTATATAAACATGTAGTCAGAAATATGTGACTTTCTTTCTCAGAAAAAAACCTCTCTTAAAGCTCCAACAGGAGTTCCCGTCGTGGCGCAGTGGTTAACGAATCCGACTAGGAACCATGAGGTTGCGGGTTCGATCCCTGGCCTTGCTCAGTGGGTTAACGATCCGGCGTTGCCGTGAGCTGTGGTGTAGGTTGCAGACGCGGCTCGGATCCTGCGTTGCTGTGGCTGCGGCGCAGGCCAGTGGCCACAGCTCCGATTAGACCC
>PVHT020000053.1:258828-302057 GCA_004024745.2 Catagonus wagneri
TGAAAAAGGCCAAAAAAAAAAGGCAAAAAAAAAGCTCCAACAGTCACACAGGCCAAAGCAAAAACAGTACCTTGTCATTTACTTTTTTTTTGTCTTTTTCCCTTTTTTTAATCTAGAGCTGCACCCGCGGCATATGGAGGTTCCCAGGCTAGGGGTCTAACAGGAGCTGCAGCTGCTGGCCTACACCACAGCCACAGCAATGCGGGATCCGAGCTGCGTCTGCAACCTACACCACAGCTCACGGCAACGCCAGATCCTTAACCCACGGAGCGAGGCCAGGGATCGAACCCGCAACCTCATGGTTCTTAGTCGGATTCGTTAACCACTGAGCCACGAAGGGAACTCCCCTGTCGTTTACTTTAAGGTTGCCTATTATTCCTCATGCGCCGTGTCTCTTTAACGACCTTTCTCTGTAAACCGCGCTTCACATACTTTGCCCAGTTTTCAACTGGGCTGCTGATCTTTTTCTAACGATTGTTAAGGACTGTTTGTAGAGGTAAAAGCGACATGAACTCTTTGCCACACATGCTGCAGACAGTTTTGTATTTTGTCAACTGTTTGTTAAGTTGATACTGTTTTTGAAGTGCCAGTGCCTAAAAGAATGCTTGCTATTCAGGAGATGTTCACTAAACAAACACTGGTTGAGGACTAACTTTTCCATTTTTTTGGGGGGGGCCACACCTGCAGCATATGGAGGTTCCCAGGCTAGGGGTCCAATCGGAGCTGCAGCCACCGGCCTATGCCACAGCCACAGCCACGCGGGATCCGAGCCGCATCTGCAACCTACACCATGGCTCATGGTAACACCAGATCCTTAACCCACTGTGTGGCCAGGGATCAAACCCGCATCCTCCTGGATCCTAGTCAGGTTCATTACTGCTGAGCCACAACGGGAACTCCCAGAGTGTTTTATTTTCACATGTCGAAAATCTGCCTTTCCCATTCTAGGTTTTGGTCTGCTACCATGTTTAGATTAGATTGAGATGTTACCACATTTGCTTCTAGAAATTATATTTCATTTTCTTCTATTTAAATACAACACATCTGGAATTAGTTTCTCATGCCTCTAGTGGTAAGATTGATCTCTAGTTTCCTTTGTTGTACAGTAATCTCCTTATGAATTTGGTATCAAGGTTATTGAAGAAGTTGGCCTCTTTTTCCTGTGCCTAACTAGTTTAAAAAGTGTGAGAATTACCCGTTCTTAAAAGTTCGAAAGATCTCAAACATAAAAACATTTTGAGTCAGGCATCTGTCTTGGAGGTTAATTATCTGGCAATACATTTCATTTCTTTCATATTTACTGTGCAATATTGATCAGAATAACATTCTAGGGTCGAAGACTTTGAAGTGTACTTCTCACTCGGTATGAAAATTTGGGTGGGGTTAAATTGCATCTTAAACTTCAGTTTAGCTCCTGGTTACCCCATGCTCGTGGCCAAAGACCCCAAACCACTGACTTGTTGTCAACACTCAAAGCCACAGTGTAACAGACTTGTTTCTTGTGAAATAGGAACTGGTGGCGATGAACCGAAACAACCACCGAAAAGGAGGCTTGGGAGGGGACAACGGAGCAGCCCTTTAGGGTACCGAGCTGCCATGTCCCTATAAAGCCAGGCAAATTGCGATGTGTAAGCTGAGTTACCTAAAGAGAAAGTCCCCAGCAAAAGGCCTGGGCTACACACTTCACAGGTCAGTGGCGTGGACCTGGGAGGCTCTACTCGGCAAGGGGAGGAGCCCGCGCTCTGATGTCGCTCACTGCAGGCCCTGGGGCCGTGACCCGGAGCCAGTCACTGTAGCTCACGGTGCTCGGAGGAAGGCAGGCAAGGCAACAGACGGGTGCTCCACGCAGAAGGAAGCCAGCCCGGCTCCCTGTTTCCCGTCTAACGCCACCCTTAGCCACGGGATAGCAGACGTGGAAGCAGCCCGGCCTGACACAAGAGAATAAAGATGTTTTCTCCATTTTCCTTTAATCTTTTACGTTTAACCCTGACGTGAATATAACTGCGAGATGCCCAACAGGTCACAGAAACTATAAAGGAACCAATTTAGGGATTTGCTTACAAAAACTCAACAATATCTACATGGCGAGAGACCGCTGGAACGAAGCTGAAATAGTTCCTCTGAAGGGAGTGGCAACTTAATAAACAAAATACATCAAGAGCTTCTATGGGAGTTCCCTCCGTGGCTCAGTGGTTAACGAATCTGACTAAGAACCATGAGGTTGCGGGTTCGATCCCTGGCCTTGCTCAGTGGGTTAACGATCCGGCGTTGCCGTGAGCTGTGGTGTAGGTTGCAGACGCGGCTCGGATCCCGCGTTGCTGTGGCTGTGGCAAAGGCCGGCGGCTACAGCTCCTGTTAGACCCCTAGCCTGGGAACCTCCACATGCCGCGGTGCGGCTCCACATAAAAGGCAAAAAGACAAAAAAAAAAAAAAAGCTTCTATTGGGAGTTTCCTGGTGGCCTAGCGGTTAAGGGTCAAACCTGCTGTGGTGCAGGTTTGACCCTGGCCCTAGAACTTCCGCATGCCACGGGTGCAGCCAAAAAAAGAGAGCTCGTATGAAAAACTTAAACGTAAATCATCTAATAGGGAAAATGGGCAAAAGATATGAATAAGCATTCCACAGAAGAAACAAATGGCCCCAAATCATACAACCAGAAATTCCAAATTAAAAATGTGACACATTTGCACCAAACATCTCTCCCTGGTCACTGCTTTGGCTCTGTCTGTCCTTGCAGTCTAGTTTCAACCCAGCTGTCATCAATTCACTTCAGACCAGATCATTTGGACGCTCAGAGCCCCATCACTCAGGAAAGGCTCGTGAGAGCCGCACGCGAGTGCCCCGCTCCCCACACCACCTTCCTCACTGCCTGGGCTCCGGTCAAGCTCACTGCCCCTAGAACCTTCCAGGTGTGCTCCCGCTTGAGGGGCTCTGCCTTGGCTACTCCCTGTCCTGGGACAAGCAAAGAAGTCTCCAGCGGGCCAAGCAGATACGAACCTCTTCCTTACTGAAGTACCAGCCGTGAGGGCCGTGGGTGCTGCTAACACTGGTGATGGGTTCCTCATATATGAGTCTCTTAGAAAATAAGCACCTCTTTGGAGCTCCCTGGCGATCTGGTGCTTAGGGATCTGGTGCTGTCACTGCAGCATCTCAGGCCGCTGCTGTGTCCCGGGCTCCACCCTGGCCCGGGAACTTCCACATACCATGGGTGTGGCCCAGAAAGACAATGAAGACAATTTTGAGTGTTGGTCTTATAATCTGGAGGCGGGGGGTTCCACAGACATGGTGCTGGTGCCGGAAGCTGCCAGCTTCCAAATCCGCAAGAACCGGCTGCAGAGCGGCCGTCCATCTCCAGGCTCCGAGCCGGAGGGTGCTGGTGGCCCCGGGGAGAACCCGGCGGCCGTGCCCTGCCGGCTGCTAACCGGCGCCGCCGCCCTCAGTGTCCCGAGTAGCTGGGAGCAGAGCTCATCAAACACACACTGTAGGTCCGTCTTGTCACTCGGCTGGGTCTGGTAGCAGCGTCACTTGATTTCGGGTGACCTTACGTGAAAACGCTTTGCCGCCACGCGGTCTCTCCCGTCCCACCCGCCCCATCCAGCCACCTGCTCTCCTGCTCCGTCTGTGCAAAAGCTCCTTTCCTGGCGCCCGCTGACCACGGCGTGTCCTCAGGCTCTGTCTCAGAGCCACCCCCGCAGACTCGATTCTCCAGGGACCACCCAACTCGCTTGGGCCCGGGCCCCACCCTGAGCCCTGCACACTCGTCCCAAACCGGGGACGCTCCCTCTGTGACATAACCAGGGTCCCAAAGGGTCTTGACAGACTGGTACGGAGGACCCGTCGATAACAAAAAGGTGGCACCTGGAAGGTCCAGCTGCCAGGCTGCGCGGGACGCTCGTGGCGTCCTCACAGTTACTTGGGAAGCATCTTATGTACCCGGTTTCCTGTCACTGAAAGTGTCCCAACAAACGACTAGTTCCAAGACGCGGGCAGCATTTCATTAGGTCTCCAGTCACATCCCTTCCAACCAGGGCTGCCAAGCACGCTTCTCGGCGGCCCCGCTCTCACACTCGCCGATTTCTCTAGATCCTTCTTTCCTCTCTCCCAGGCTCCTTTACAGCCAGAGCACAGTCGCCCGATTGCCTGTGCTGATGCTGAAGCCTGGAGATCGCTTCCGAAGACGCCACCCAATTAAATAACCATCCGGTTCCCCTTTGGACGAGCAGGCTCGGGGGCGGGGGAGGCGCTCAGCGTTCACGACAGCAGACCAGCCACCAAGGGCACTTGCCTCCGAATGTGCTGGAGACCTCAGAGAGCCAGGCTGACGAGCTCAAAGGCTTAAATCAAGAACTAGAGTAACCAGCCACACGTTGTGCTTTGCAGGTAGGCAGTAGTGACAGCGGATTTCTCACCAGAACCAGTTCTGAGTTGTGGTTTGGGGTGTTTTTTCCTGGCTGTTTAACCTCAAAGCTGGCTCTCCAGCCCTCTCAACATTTGTGTTGCTTGCAAATTAAAACCCTGACTGGTTACCACATCTGTAAGGAGCGGGCAGTCAGTCCGAGGCTCCACATCTCTCAAATACACCAAAACCGGATGAAGGAGTGAATAAGTAGAAAAGGAAAATTAAAGAGAAAAGGTAAAAAGTAGACCTAGCTGATAATCAAAAACCTGGCTCGCTGCAAAACCAAAAATCAATAAAATAGAAAACCTCAACTAACCTAACCGACAGGAAGAGTATAATTTACAAAACGGACTTAGAGAAAGATAGACTAAACACATCAGTTTCCACAAAAGAAATAGAGTTGACAAAGATCTAAACACACACAAAAAGCACCAGATACAGTTGAGAGGGGAATTCTGCCAAAATTTTACAGTGCTGTTAATTCCAACTCTACTTAAAATATTCTAGAATATGGCAAACTTCCAATTTTTTATGTGAGCCAAGTACAACGTTTATGCCAAAATCTGCTAAAGACTGCAGAGAAATAAATAAAGCCAAACTTTAAGCCAAAGACCAATCTCACTTACGAATACTGATGGAATATCCAATATAAGATATTAGTATGCATACTGCAACAGCGCAAAAAAATATATATACCTTGTCCAGCCGGGGCTTATTCTAGAAATGTAAATATTAGATAATCTACTAATAGAATTCACTGATGTGCTAGATTTAAGGAAAGAGTCGCAGGATCATCACTAGAAATGCTGCAAAACAATAAAATTCAACAATGATTTCTGACAAAAAAAACTACTCAGTAATACAGGAATCATGACATACTTCACTAACATGACAAATATATTCTCCGAGGCACCGTGCTATACAGCAGATGTCTAGAAGTAATTTATCTCGCATAACTGAAACTCTATATGAATATGGGCCAGCAATGCCCCTTCCAGGTATAGACTCAAAATAATTGAAATCAGCATCTCAAAGAGATACCTGCACTCCACTGTTCACAAGAGCCAAGCCGTGGAGAAAACCTAAGTGTTCACTGATGGATGCATGAATAAAGAAAATGTGCTGTGTCCGTACAATGGAACATTATTAAGCATTAAAAAAGGAAGGAAAGAGGAGTTCCCATCATGGTGCAGCGGAAACGAATCCGACTAGGAACCATGAGGTGGCAGGTTCGATCCCTGGCCTCGCTCAGTGGGTTAAGGATCCGGCGTTGCCGTGAGCTGTGGTGCAGTTCGAAGACATGGCTCGGATCCCGCGTTGCTGTGGCTGTGGCGAAGGCCGGCAGCTACAGCTCCTGTTAGACCCCTAACCTGGGAACCTCCATATGCTGCGGGTGTGGCCCTAAAAGGACAAAAAAAGAAAGAAAGAAAAGAAAGGAAGGAGTTCCCTTGTGGCTCAATGGGTTAAGGATCAGGTTTTGTCACCATTGCAACTTGGGTCGCTGCTGTGGTGAAGGTTCAATTCCTGGCCTGGGAACTTCCAGGCAGCACAGGAAGAGCCCTGCCATTTGTGACAAAATGGATGAACCTGGAAGACGTTATGCTAAGTGACATAAGCCGGACACGAAAGGACAAATACTGCCCGACTGCAGTCACATCAAACCCATAGAAGCAGATGGTAGGATGGTGCTTGCTGGCGGATGGGGGGAGGAAATGGGGATTTGTTGTTCTGTTGGTATAAAGTTCTAATATCCTTCTTAATGAGAACACATTGAAGGCATGCCTATAAAAGTCAAATACAAAATAAGGTTGCCCGTCATCAGTACCGCTGTTTCCCACAAGGATATTAACCAGCGCGTCTGGAGAAGAAAAAAATGAGATACATAAACACTGAAAAAAGAAGCAGTGAAACTCTATTTCAGATGAAATGATTGTACACAGGAAATCCTCAAAGAATCAACTGAAAAACTACAACAAAAAGTAAGAGAATTCAAAGGTAAGACAATACAGAATATTAATGTGTTGAAAATGTTATCAGACCCAGTTCTGTGCATCTCCAAGCGAATCTGGCTGCGCCCGCTTTGCAGGCCTCGGCTGCCGCTGGGGGGGGAGCCGCGGCCGCTGCTGTGAGCCCCTCCCATCCTGCCAGGCCCAGCCCAGGTCAGCCCTCAGATACCCCAGTTCCTTCCACTGCTTCTGGATTCAGATGACACAGCGCACCACAAAACACTGCCTTTCCCAGTGGCTACCCAGAAGGACAATGAGAGACAAGAGCCACGGGGGACCAGCAGAGAAATTATCTCCCTTCTTTGTTGCAAAAGACTGTTTCAGTGCGAAGGGTCCTTTAGAGCCTGGCCTACATTCAAATGGCCCGTGTCTTTCTCAGTAACACGCCAATTTGCATTTTCTTTCCTTCCTTCCCTTTTTCCATCACTCTCACTGCACTGAGACTGCAACCCCAACAAAGCATATTGGCAAATAAGCTTTTTTGGCTCAAGTTCTGTTCTCTAAGGAAGTCAGGTGGTAGCCCTTAGGTACACAAACGGCAGCAGTTGCAACAACAGCCACCCTTTAAAAAACCACACAGGCATAGGCCTAATAGGAATTGGGTAAAGACCAATGTGAAAAAAGCTGGAAATACTCCTGCAAGACATAAAAGCCGACTTGAACAACAGGAAAGACATATCATGTTCTTGGATCGAAAGGCTCAACATCATGTCAGTTCTAAGTTAATCCAAAAATCTAACATACACGCCCTCTGCAATAAGGACGGGTTTTCTTCTGAAAGCATGCAAGCCGATTCTAAAGCTCGTGTGGGAAAATAAAATTCAAAAAACTCTAAAAAAGAACAATAAAAGGGGACTAGCCATATTGGTATTAAAGTCAACTGTAAAACCTCCATAATTAATAGAGTGTAATGAGGCCATATGAGGAGTTCCTGTTGTGGCGCAGTGGGTTAAGAATCTGTCTACAGCGGCTTGGGTCACTGTAGAGACACGGGTTTGATCCCCAGTCCAGCACAGTGAGTTAAAGAATCCAGTGCTGGAGTTCCCGTCGTGGCTCAGTGGTTGACGAATCCAACTGGGAACCATGAGGACGCGGGTTCGATCCCTGGCCTCGCTCAGTGGGTTAAGGATCCGGCGTTGCCGTGAGCTGTGGTGTGGGTTGCAGACGCGGCTCGGATCCCGCGTTGCTGTGGCTGTGTTGTAGGCCGGTGGCTGTAGCTCTGATGCGACCCCTAGCCTGGGAACCTCCATATGCCGAGATGCGGCCCTAAAAAGAAAAAAAAAGGATCCAGCATTGCTGCAGCTGTGGCATAGGTCACAGCTGAGGCTCAGATTCCCTCCCTGGCCTGTGAAGTTCCATATACCACGGGTGCAGCCATAAAAAACAATAATAACAAAACTTTAAAATATTTTTTAAAAGATCAACAATGGAGAAAGAGCACACAGGCCGTAGGAAAATAAATAAACATGCCAAAAAATGTTCAACTTCCCTCTGAATAAAAGAACTTCAAATTATAAGTGCACTGAAATACCATTTCTCACCTATCAGATGGTAAAAATCCCAAGTTTAACAACAGACCCAGAAATCCCAGCTCTGGGAATCATGCAGAGCCATGTGAACAAATTCAAAAGGTCGCATGTATAATATTGTTAGTTGTGGCAACACGTAAAACGAAAGAACGGGAGTTCCCTTCGTGACTCAGTGCTTAACGAATCCGACTAAGAACCATGAGGTTGCGGGTTCGATTCCTGGCCTCGCTCAGTGGGTTAAGGATCCCGCGTTGCTGTGGCTGTGGCGAAGGCTGGCGGCTACAGCTCCTGTTAGACCCCTAGCCTGGGAACCTCCACATGCCGCGGGTGCGGCTCTAGATAAAGGCAAAAAGACAAAAAAAATAAATAAATAAAACCAAAGAGCGGAAACAAGTCAGGTGTCCACAGTAGGAAGCTGGTTGAATAAAGGTGGGATAGTCACATCAGGATATTATATAGGTGTCAAAAATAATGAAGATGTTTGGTCATTAACATGGAGAGAATTCTAGAATAAAAGAATCTTTGGAGAATTTTCAATATCTCCTCTTTTAACAAATATACAATTCAGTATTACTGTCTGTAGTCACCACGCTGTGTATTACAGCCTCAGGACCTGTTGATTTCATAACTGCAAGTCTGTGCCTTCGGGCCACCTTCACCCACTTCACACACACTCCAAGCCCCTGACTGGGGCAACCACCATTTCGCTCCCTGTATCTTTGAGTTCAGTGCTCAGCTTCTGTTTTTAAGATTCTACATAGAAGTGAGGTCAGATGGCATTGGCCTTCCTCTGTGTGACTTACCGCACTTAGCATGATACCCTCAAGTTCCATCCATGTCATCGCAAATGGCAAGATGCCATTTTTTTATGGCTGAATGATATATACACTATATATATATAAATATATATACCACATTTTTATCCATTCATCTACTGATGCCCACTTAAGCTGCTTCCATACCTTGACCGTTGTAAATAATGCTGCGGTGAACATGGGGGTGCAGATACCTTTTCAAGTTAGTATTTTCGTTTCCTTTGGCTAAATAACTGGCACTGGAATTGCTGGATCATACGGCATACAGTTGTTCCATTTTTAACTTGGGAGGGAATCTCCATACTGTTTTCCACAGTGGCTGCACCAGTTTCCATCCCCGCCAAGAGCGCACGAGGGCTCCCTTTTCTCCATTCCCCCTCCAGCCTTTTGGATGCCAGCCATTCCGAAGTGGGGGGTGAGAGCCCACTGTGGTTTTGATTTGCATTTCCCTGATGATTAGCGATTAGCGATGCTGAGCACCTGTGCACGTCCCTGTCCGCTGTCCGCAGGTCTTAAATAAACAGCGAGATATAGAATGGTACACAGAGTAATTAATTAAGATGGATGAACACAGAAGTAAGGGTGAGAGTCTTGATGTATGTTTAAAATACATTTTTTTATTTTTGAAACACGTACATGTAACGCATCTTAATACGATGACGTTTAAAAACGGAGAAAAAAGCCTAAGAATTGACAGAAAGGTCAACTGAACAAGACAGACCCGTGTAAGGATTTAAGATATAGGGTGCAATTTAAATCATGTTGTAGAAACAAATACAAATGGCTTTTAAGTATGAAAAGATGCCCAACCTCACTCATAAAGAAATTCAATGAAAGCAAAATACCACGCATGCACCATTGACTCCGCACTGATAGAGCGACTGGGGTGACTCGGTGTTTGGAGGAGGGGCTGCAGAAGCTCTGCTGCTGGAGGTAGAAACTGGCATTAGGACACGAATCTGATATCTACAGCCTTTGACCTTTGCATACACTTTGACTCAGAACTTCCACTTCTAAGACATTTGTATAAGCATAATTGCACCTGACTACACAAACCAGTGTACAAAGATGTTCACCACAGCATTGCTTACACTAGCAGGAGACTGCAAACAAGAAAACGTTTATCACGGAATCTCCACACAGTGAATGTCAGGAAGTTGTTAAAAACAATGAGAAAGATCTGGATGTGCTGATATGGGGAATATAGTTTGCTACCATTTGTTCAAAAAATGCACTTGTAGGAGTTCCCTGGCGGCTCAGGTTAAGCATCTGGCATTGTCAGCACTGTGGCTCGGGCTGCTGCTGGGGCACGGGTTCACTCCCTGGCCTGGGAATTTCTGCATGCCACAGGTGCAGCTAAAAAGAAAATACACTCGTATGTGCATGGAATATATCTGGAAGGAAAATATGCAGTGCCTGCAGCTGGAGGGAGAGACTGCATATGCTTTGACAGGCTTTGATTTTGAATCATATGCATATATTATTTAAAAATACACTCTCTCCGGCAACATATAAAGAAAATAGGTGTAGAGGAAGGACTCCACAACAAATGGTGTTCGATCAGTTGATTAACCATTGGAAAATACAGTTATATCCTCACCTTACACTAATACAAACACTAACTGAAGAACACGAAAACACTAGTTAGAAAAGGTATATGCACCCCTTTGTTACTGCAGCATTATTTACCAGAGCCAAGATATGGAACAACCTAAGGGCCCGTTGATGGATGAATGGATAAAAATGTGGTATATATATATATATATATACATACACACACACACACACACACACACACACACAATGGAATATTACTCAGCCATAAAAAAGAAAGAAATCTTGGAGTTCCCTTTGTGGCTCGGCGGTTAACGAATCGGACTAGGATCCATGAGGTTGTGGGTTCGATCCCTGGCCTTGCTCAGTGGGTTAAGGATCCAGCGTTGCCGTGAGCTGTGGTGTAGGTCACAGACACGCGGCTTGGATCCTGCGTTGCTGTGGCTGTGGTGTAGGCCGGCAGCTACAGCTCCAATTTAACCCCTATCCTGGCAACCTCCATATGCCGCAGGTGCGGCCCTAAAACGCAAGCAAGCAAGCAAGCAAGAAATCTTGCCATTTGCAACAATATGGATGGACCTAGAGAGTATCATACTAAGTGAAATAAACCAGGTGAAGGAAAGCAAATATCATGATTTTACTCATATGTGTAATAAAATAAAACAAAACATACAAAAGCATAGAGATACAGAGAACAGAGTAATGGGTACCAGCATTATGCTAATCAAAACGAGAGAAAGACAGTACAAAAAAGGGAAAGTACAGACTAACATCCCTCATGAACAAAGACACAAATATCCTCAGCAAAATATTATAAATTAAATCCAGCAATACACGAAAAGGATCATCATATATTACAACCAACGGAAGTTTATCCTCGGAGTTCAAAGCTGAGTAATTCACCATAGTTAACAGACTAAAAACAGAAAAAGCATATTATTATTTTTATAGATGCAGGAAAGGCATTTAACAGAATCCAATTCACAGCAAAAAGTCTCAGCAAACGAGGAATACAAGGGAACTTCGGCTTGATAAAAGGCAGCTGCAAAAAGCCTACAGTCACCGCACCCAAAAGGTGACGGACTCAATGCTTTCTCCCTTAGATTAGGACAAATCAAGGATGTGTGTTCTTATCATTCCTGTATAATATTGATAGCACTGAAAGTTCAAACTATAAACAAGTGAGTTTAGCAAGGTGGCAGGATACAAGGTTAATTTCAAAAAATCAATTGACAAACTAATTCTAAAATTGATGTGGAAAAGCAAAAGGTCTAAAGTAGGCAAAACAACTCTGAAAAGAAAAATGTCCTGATTTCAAGTATTATGAAGTTACTGTCATCAAAACAGCACGGTATGAGCAGAAAGATGAACAAAGAGATCAGTGTAACAGACTAGAGAATACAGAAACACAGCAATGTGATCAACCGATTTTTAACAAAGTTACAAAAATACTTCAACGGAATAAAGACAGTCTACTCGATAAATGGAACAGGTTTGCAAGAAAACGAACCGTAACTTGAATCTCACACCTGTTACAGAATTTAACTCACATAAACCACTGATCTAAATATAAAATTTTTAGGGAAAAAAACCAAACAAACCCGTAGGAGTTGGAAGCTGCCTTGTGCCACAGCGGGTTAAAGATCCAGCACTGCTGCAGTGTGTGCAGCCGCAGCGCGGATTCACCCCCAGCTCCCCGGCCTGGGAACTTCCACATGCCTCGGACAGGGCCGGGGGAAAAAAAAAAAGAAAAGTGGGGAAATCTTCAGGATCTAGAGTTAGGCAAGAGTTCTAAGATTTGACAGTAAAAGTATGATCTATGAAAGAAAAACTGACAAATTTCACGTAATCAAAATTATTTTAAATTCTTTGTTCTATAAAGGATACTGTAAAGAGAAAGAAAAGACAAAACTATAGACTGGTAGAAAATATTTGCAAATTATATATCCGGCAAAGAACCTGCATCCAGAGATAAAAGCAGTACTGGATCTTAGTGTTGTGTTGAACACTAAATGCGATAATTCAAGCAAACGTGAATTCTTATCATTTGCATCATTGTCGTTACAGCATTCAAAGCAAGACAAGTGTTCATCAATAGGGAAATTGTTAAATTATGCTGCGTCTATTGCAAAGAATATTCAGCAATGGTTTAAAACAATGAAGCAAATCTATCTGTCCTAACTTGGAAAGCAGTCCACGATCGTTGTGAAAAAAGAAAACTGCGGGACCATTTGTTTAGCAGGATCTCATTTGTGCAAAAAGAAAACTGTATCTTTTTTGAAATTTTTGGAGAGTGATACCCCACAAACCGCTCACAGCTGTCCTCCCTGTAGGGACGGTGAGTCGGAAGGATGCGACGCGGGGGAAAAATCAAAGCGGGTCTTTCATTCTGTACTGAATTTATCCCTAGACAGTTTGTGCACAAAACGTTTGTTTATTTGTGAAACAAAAAATACAGAAGAAAAGAATCGACTATTTTTAAAAGAGCAGCCATTCAAATAATAAATGCTGGAGAGGGTGTGGAGAAAAAGGAACCCTCCCGCACTGTTGGTGGGAATGTAAATTGGTACAACCGCCAGGGAGCAGAGCTTGGAGGTTCCTCGGAAAACTAAATATAGAACTACCATGTGACCCAGCGATCCCAATCCTGGGCATACAGCTAGGAAAAAATGAAAGCTCTGCTTTGAAAAGATACATGCACCCCAACGTTCATGGCAGCACTGTTTACAATAGCCAAGACAGGGAGTTCCCGTTGTGGCACAGCAGAAATGAATCCGACTAGTAACCATGAGGTTGCGGGTTCGATCCCTGGCCTCGCTCAGTGGGTTAAGGGTCCAGCGTTGCTGTGAGCTGTGGTGTAGGTCGCAGACGCGGCTCGGATCCTGTGTAGCTGTCTGTGGTGTAGGCCCGCTGCTGAAGCTCCGATTCAGCCCCTAGCCTGGGAACCTCCATATGCCGTGGGTGCAGCTGTAAAAGCCAAAAGACAAAAACACCACAATAGCCAAGATATGGAAGCAACCTGTATCCATCGACAGAGGACTAGATAAAGAAGATGTGGTATATGTCTACCACGGAAATGATACAAAAGAACTTATTTATGGAGTTCCCATTGTGGTTCCGAGGGTTAAGGACATGACTAATCTCCCTGAGGATTCAGATTCGAGCCCTGGCCTCGCTCAGTGGGTTAAGGATCTGGCGTTGCTGTGGCTATGGTGGAGGCCTGCAGCTGCAACTCTGATTCAGCCCCAGAGCCTGGGAAATTCAATATCCCGCAGGTGCGGCAGTAAAAAAAAAAAAAAAAGGAAAAACTTATTTATAAAGCAGAAACAGAAGTTCCAGCTGTGGCGCGACGGGACAGGTTTGATCCTCGGCCCGGCCGGTGGGTTAAAGGATCCGGTGCTGCCGCAGCTGTGACATAGGTCACAACTGTGGCTCCGATCTGATCCCTGGCCCTGGAACTCCATAGGCCTCCGGGTGGCCAAAAAAGAAAGGAAAAACAAAAAACAGAAATAGACTCACACAGAAAACAAACTTATGATTACCAAAGGGGAAGAAGCGGGGGATAAATTAGGAGTTTGGGATTAGCAGATACACACCACGGCATATAAGACAGAAAAACAAGAAGGCCTATTGTGTAGCACAGGGAGCTACACTCAGTGTCTTGTAATACCCTAAAATGGAAAATAACCTGAAGCTGTGCACCTGAAAGTAACACAACATTGTAAATCAACTATAGTTAAATTTAAAAATCTAAATTTAACAACCACTATGGAAAACAGCATGGAGAGAGCACCGAAAACTAAATATAGAACTACCATGATTCAGTGATCCCACTCCTGGGCATATATCTGGACAAAACTTTCACTGAAAAAGATACATGCACCCCTGTGTTCACTGCAGCACTACTCACAATAGCTAAGACATGGAAACAACCTAAATGTCCATCGACAGATGAATGGATTAAGATGATGTGGTACATATACACAATGGAATACTACTCAGCCATTAAAAAAAGAATAAAATAATGAGGTCCTGCTGTACAGCCCAGGGAACCATAGCTAATCACTTGTGATGGAACACGATGAAGGATAAAGTGTGAAAAAGAAAGTATGTATATGTATAACCGGGTCACTTTGCTGTACAGCAGAAATTGGCGGAACACTGTAAATCAACTATAATAAAAAATAAACCAAAAATTTAGATTTAAAAGAGCAATGATAAAACTAACTTTCTGATTGCTTTGGCTCATAGATTCAAGAGGGTGAAACACAAGCTGAGCTTAGACTGAAAGACTTACCTAAACACAGACTCAGCTTCCATTTGTAATTTAAGAAATGATAACGGAGTGCCTGGCTGGGCCAAAAGGTGACTTATTGCCATGGCTGTGCCACTAGCTACCTTTGCTATGCTGGTGTGTTACAAATGTTAGACTGTGACCTTCCTGAGGACAGGGATGTCTTCTTTTTTTTCTCTCTCTCTCTAGACGGCTCAGGGTTGGTGCTCAATTAAAGGGAATAAGGAACAAATAAAAGGAATAAGGAATAAATTAAGGGGGATAAGAAATAAAACAAGGAATGAATAACACCCCTGGCTGGCTCCAAGAGCGCTGTCCACGCGCCGCCCAACTGACAAATGACCGCCATCTAGTGGCAACTAGGGATTCCTGCAGAACTAAGAGAAAAGTGACTTGGAGGTGTGCTCCAGGGACGCTTTCAACGAAACAGCACTGAATGTCTAAAAGACCGTGGCCCTCGTTCGAACAAGTCCTCAGCCTTGGGCTAAGAGGTTACGGCCTGTGTCTCCTCCAGGGCCACCGCACCGTCACACACTCCGGACGCCGATAAGCTGTGCGAAAAGTCCACACCTGCTGCACGTCCTCTGCACCTCAAAAGAATGAAGCACACGCGGTAACAGGTACACACGCCCATGGCTTCCCGGAGCAGATGAAGTGCTAATAAACTTTCGTAAGCCGGTCGGGGCAGGACAAGATACAAAATGGGAGTGAAAGTCTGCCAAGAACATTGCCCTCCAGGTTCACCATCTTTGTGGATGACCTTCTGGAAAGTGAGCGCCACTCGGACAATATCTAGTGAACATTTAAAATCGCTCCCATTCCAAAGCGCAGAGGGAAAGCTACTTCGAGCTGGCTTTGCAAGGACTGGTCTGTGACAAAACCTCTGCCACCCACGCAGCTCGAGAGGGGGGGTTCTCTTTTTGCCTCCTTTAAGTATCACTGAGTGATTCCGAGGCTGAGAAACAGTGGACTTTGTGTGTACAGACTTGAAGAGTCAAAAAGAACGAAGCAGGTGTACACTGGCAGTTAAACGGAAAAATCTAGGAACCTGTAGATCGATGGCATCTACGTACTAAGTGGAGCACTCCTCTAAAATGGTGCCGAGCAGAACAAACAGCAGGAAACTTCCCGAAGATTCCTAAGAGAGTGACACTAGCCTGGTCCCGAGTCGGCGGAGCGGGGGGGGCTCGGAGCCGCGCTCTATTTTCCGGACTTTGGCCGGAGGCGCTGATGGCGGTGCAGACCGCCGGGCTGTCGGCCGTGGATCGGACGGTCGGGGACCGTGCAGGAAGAGGTGCTCTTCCCGGGGTCCCCGGTTTCCCGGCCGCCGCCGCGGTGCGCGCTTCCCCTCGGTGCTAGAAACGAGCGACGCCCGCGGGCAGGAAACCGGCGTCCGAAGACAGCTGCGCGGGAGCGGGGCGCCCGGTCCCGCGTCCCGTCTGCCTCCGCCCGTCGCGTCCCCACCGCCGGGCGCTGGGCTCGGGCCGCCCCAGCCGCCGTCCCCTCTCGGCTCGACGTGCGCTTTGGCGCCGGGTCCGCCCGCCCCCGGCCCCCGGCCCCCGGCCCCCGGCCCCGCGCGGGCGGACTCACGTAGCGCTGCAGCTTCCTCTCGGGGGGCGACTTGACCAGCCAGCCCGTGCACACGGCGTCGCCCGCGCTCATCGTGGCCGCCGCCGCCGCTTCCTCCAGCTGGGCCGGCGCCCGCGGCGGGAGGAAGTCGACCCGGGATGCCGGCGGGGCGGGCCCAGCGCCTCCCGCCCGCCCGGCGCCGCCCCTGCGGCTGGCGACCCCCGCGGCGGGGCATGCGCGCCGCTCCCCGCCCCCCGGCGCCCCGGGCGCGGGAAGCCCCCGCGAGCAGAGCCCACCGCCCGGGCCCGGCCCGCGCCCCGGCGGCGCCGACCCGCCCGCCGCCGCCCGCACCCCCATCCCCACCGGCCACGTCACGAGGGCCGGTCCCCAGGCCTCGGGGGTCACGGGCGCCGAGAACTAGAAACTCACACCTGCGAGTAGGTCCCGAGGGCCCGGGGAAAGCCCCACGGCTCTCTGACCCGATTGTTTGCAAAGTGGTGGCTCCGGCCCTCCTGCGGACGGCTGTATTCAATGATAAACTCTGCTGCAAAACTCTTAGGTCCTCAGGGAAGCGAATCATCCAAATTCAAAAGGTTCCGAAATGGAAATGGCCTTCGCGGTCTCTTCGACTCTAAAGACCGAGCGGAGAATGGCTGTGCCAGCCCCCAGCTCAGCGCTGAGGGCGACCTTGATTGCGACCCTCTGTTTCTATCTATGCTCAGCACTTGACCGACACGTCTCATACACCCCATCAAAGGCGTGGGTGGCGCAGGTGAGTAAAAGGAGAAACAGGGTAAGGTCACCCGACCGAGGTCACACAAGCTGGCGCCCACGCCCACAACGGCTGTGCCCCTCTTCCAAGCACGCGTGGCCCTTTGGAAAGACACCTTGTAAATAGAAAAGTGCTCCCATCGACCTTGCATGCTAATCCGGGTAATGTCCCTGTCATCTGACCAGCTCCCTGACCCTGGGGAAAGCGACACTTGGAAGATGCAAATGCCACGGCGGTGCTTTGACTTACAGAAAGACTGCTCACCCTCCTACCGTACAGCTGGGATTTCCACAGTCGGTTGATTGATCTGCTCTTCTAGGAGCATCGGGATTCGATGGAGGGAACAGAATTTGCTCTAGGTTTTTCTAGGGCTTTCATTTATTGGTTCCCTCTCAGCACCTCTGCCTCTGGAAACACCTAGAGCAAATTCTGTCCCCTCCATCTTCTAGTTCAGGCAGCATCTCACCTCCTAAAACCTGTAGAAAAGCATAAAGCTAACCTCCATCAGCCTTTATTTGACATACATCAAAACCGGAGAAGGAATATTGAGAGAGAGTGTACACACACACACACACACACACACACACTCACACACACATACACACACACACACAGAGCTACTGTAGCCGAAAATGCGGCCTCGGTCCACCAGCACCAAGTCTCAGAGACAGAATTTTGAAGAAGAGAAAGAAAGCTTTATTGCTTTGCCAGGCAAAGGAGGCCACAGCAAGCTAGTGCCTCAAAACTGTCCTGTCCAGAGAGGGGACAACAAAGTGTTGTATAGATTTAGTGTCTATATTATTCTTCATCCATAGATCAGTTCAGAGTCATCAAGGCCGGTGTCAGTGGGTCCGGTGACAGTTTCTGGTTTTCTCTGGGGTTATCCTTCCTTGACCCCCTCTCTGGAATGAGGATTCCTTACAGGGAAGCGGGGTTAAGGAATGTTTCGATTACAAAAGAAAGCAGTAGGTGCAACAGAACTTTAACTGGAAAATACGCATTAGTAAAAGAAAGCAATTAAGCAAGAAGAGACGGTTTGTGAAAAGCCAGACACTAACTGCAATATAGCGCTAACTAGAAAGTAAGCACTAGTAACAAGTTCCTGGGCCAAGGCAGGCCAGGACACCATGGAGACTGTTTTAACTAGTTTTTAGCTATAACGGTATTTCCTAATCATTAACTCTTGAGTCAGCCTTTTGAGATGGCGGGGAGGCCTGGGAGGCTAGAGGAAATGCCTCTTACTTCAAAACACCAAGATTCAGGGTCTGGTGCAGGGCTTCAGCACTACAATTCTCACTGCTCTGAGTGGTCCTGAGACCATAACTGGCCGCTGCAACGCCCTTCTGCCACCACCCTCCCCGCTCTCCTTCGCTCTCCAGCCTCCGCCGGCCGGAAGTCTCTGCCTGCTGACTGACGCACCTGCACTTACACCGAGTCTGAATCCTCAGCGGTCCTGCCTGAACACGGCAGTGGTAGGAGGTGCCCCAGAGGATCCCGATCGCCTCGTTCAACGGTGACCCCATTTCCACTTGATCATCAATGTCAGCCATCCAAGCTCACACCTGCGAGGACGGCAGGAGAGACCCGAACGAGTCGTTCCCGCTTCCTGACACCTGGCCCCACGACTGCTGGCTGAGGACAAGCAGCACTGCACCGGGCTCCCTAGCTCGGCATGCTCGCTCCTGAAAGACAGCACCTCCCACTTCCAGTGCATTGGCGCCCAACTAGCCTGTGACAGAGTCGTCGCCAGGTGGACGCCCCCGTCCTCTCCGGCACTTTGTCCGATAATGACCGCTGGGCCGACAGCTCTGTTTGGTAAAATGCTGTGAACGCGAAGAAGCGCAGGAAACCCACGGGTGGGGATGCCAGCAGGAAGGTGGGTGACGAGGAGCACTTATTCGGGTGAGGACAAATGGCTGCCCCGTCCGCAGGATTTCATCTGCCTGCCACCAGCTGGGCGCTCGTCACCCTGGGGAAGGCTGCCTTACCGGGAGCTCAGTGTCGGTCTCTGCTGGGGACAGGTTGAGCACATAGCAGTGGCAGTGGCTGTGATGGCGTCAACCGACGGCAGCGTGCTGGCCCATTAACGCTGCAGACATTATGCTTACTGCACCTGGCGACCAAGAGGTAGCACAGACACTTTATTAAGACACGTACATGCGGGAGTGTGGGAGATAAAGCCCCCTGAAGACTCCAGAGGCCGCCCCTCGGTGACATTGTGGGATGGTCTGGACCATGCCGGGTATTCAATAACCACCTACCACCCAGAAAGAGGCACAGCATTTGATGGGCTCTTCAGGTCCCATAGGAGCACAGACTACATGCAATTGTGCCACCTGCACACTCAGCAAGCAACTTTCATTCATCCTAGATTATGACAGAGCCAGTTTGTTTGTTTGTTTTTAGGGCTGCACCGCGGTATGGAGGTTTGCAGGCTAGGCAGAGAATCAGAGCTACAGCTGCTGGCCTACGCCACAGCCACAGGAACGCCAGGTCCGCTACCTACATCAGAGCTCATGGCAACGCTGGATCCTTGACCCACTGAGCGAGGTCAGGGATCGAACCCACATCCTCATGGAGACTAGTCGGGTTCCTTACCGCTGTGCCACCAGGGGAACTCCGTAAGCTGTTTCTGATAACCTGTGCTGATGGGGAGACAGAAAAGTGCATTTGTCAGACTAAGAGTTGTTCCTCAGGCACCGGGGGCTGTGTGGATTTGCTCTAGGAAAACAATATCATCTGGAATAGCAGCTACAATTCAGGTCACAACCTGATTAATTTTACAGTTACCCACTGTTCATCTCCAGGTAAGTTTCTAGGGAGAGATGACATCTTTGCGTTGCAACTTGCTTTTTTCTCTATTTTAAAAACAAGCGTTCCTAGATTGTTGGCATTGCAACCTGGGGAGAGTAGATAAAATTAATAGCAAGTGCTTTTTTATTGTTATTATTAATTAATGTATTTATTTTTTGCGCCCGCAGCATGTGGAAGTTCCTGGGTGAGGGACTGTACCTGAGTCACGGCCAGTGACCAGAGCCGCTGTGGGGACCATGCTGGCTCCTTAAGCGGCTGAGCCACCAGGTAATTCCCGACCACTGTGTTTTTTTTTTTTATAACCCGGATTCCCTTTGTGGATTCCTCATTTCTTATTTATATAAAATAGGTTTCATTTGGCAGTTAAGTACTGTACATCTTGTAACTAGAAGGATTTTTGAAAATAAATTTCCACTATTAAGGAATAGTTTCTGTTTTCATTATGCTCTGAGGAGCGAAATGGCCATGCATCTAACTTACTCTCTGTGAGAAGAGAGAAAATTTGAAAGGAAAATGCTCCTCCAGTTTCTGGACAAGGGACAGACATGAGGGTGTCAAGAGCAAATAATGTAAAATTCCCAAGTAAATCCACAAATACAGACAAAGACTTGCACACCACGATCGGGTGGGTTTATCCCAGAGATGCAGGTCCCCTTCAGTATATGCAGCTCCGTTAACGATGCCCAGGATATTAATGACAAAAGAAGAAAAGTCACGTCGGTATATCAACTGATGCAGAACAAACATTTGACAATCCCAATATCAGTTCATGACAGAGACTCTCATAAAACTAGGAATGGGTGAAGGGAGAGTTCCCTCAATTTGTTAAAGAATATCTGTGGAAGACACGACTGCGTCGTGCGAGTCACATCATACTTAAAGGTGAAAGACTGGGCACTTTCCCCTGCAACTGAGAACCAGGCAAGACAGCCATTCTGACCACTTGTATTCAGTATATTGTTGGAGACTCTGGCCATGGGAATAAGGGCAGAAGAGAAACAAGAGGCACGCAGGTTGGGAAGAAGAAATAAAACTGTCTTGATTTGCTGATGATATTGCCTTCATGGAAAATCCAAAGGAATTTACGGGACAAAGTCCTAGAAGTGAGTTTTACAAGTTTGCGGGACACAAGATCAGCACATTAATCTCTTTCTGCAACGTCAAGGCTAATACGCTTTGAAAGCTGACACAGCTACAGTAATCACGACTACGTGGGATTGACAGAGGAACAGACACACAGATAAATGCAGTGGAATGCAGAAGCCAGAAATAGACCCACGTAAATTTACCCAACTGTTTTTTATTTCCTTATCAGTATTAAAGTGTAGTTGAGGAGTTCCCATCGTGGCTCAGTGGGTTAAGAATCTGACTAGTCGCCATGAGGATGAGGGTTCGATCCCTGGCCTTGCTCAGTGGGTTAAGGATCCGGCGTTGCCTTGAGCTGTGGTGTAGGTCGCAGACGCGGCTCGGATCCTGCATTGCTGTGGTTGCAGCGTAGGCCAGTAGCTACAGCTCCGATTAGACCCCTAGCCTGGGAACCTCCACATGCCGCGGGTGCGGCCCTAAAATGACAAAAGGCCAAAAAAAAAAAAAAAGTGTAGTTGATTTCTCCAACTGTTTTTTCCCCACGCCTCCAAACGAGGTATGCCACCTCCAGAAAGAGGCCCACCAGGCCCTGTGCTCCCTTCTTAGTGACAGTGGGTTTGATGCGCAGCAAAACCTCTCTTTGGAGGGCGCAGCTCCTTTGGCCTCCATCCACTGGTGCCCAGAAGCTTGATGAAGGTTTTGGGTCCCTGGATGTTCCTGGGTCTTATCCTCCACTCCGAGGTGAACTCTTTGCTAGTTCCGAGGCACCAGGTCCAGTGCTGGGGGACAGCGAGGCGGTCAAGCCAGTCCCAGAGGACTTCATTATGATCACGATGTGCCAGGTAACGGGGGGGACAGTGCCCGGGGCCTCCCCCTGACCACTCTTTCCATCGTTGTCCTCAGCCCTTCAGTCAGCAAGCGCCTGTGGGACCTGCTCCAGCCGCCCACTGCGTTTAGTCCAGTTTTGCCATCGGGGGTCCAGAGTGAGAGAGCCGCAGGCTGGGAGTCTGACCAGCGGCCCGCCCGGCATCCTGCGGTCCCAGGGGCACTTGTGGTGTCATGTGTACCTGGCTTCGCCCCCGCCGGAGGGCTGAGTCTGCGCATTGACTGGGTCTGGGAATGAGATGAGGGGCCGGTTCTCATTGCTGGGGTTTTACAGATCCTAACAGGATGCCATGGCCGGGTAGCCACCAGCAAGGCTCCTCGGGGAGAAGCCATTCTGGCCCCGGTGACTTTGGTGACAGCCACCCTGTTTCTGTGAGCTTTAGACTCTGCTGCCCTAGGATCCTGCCATTCCCACTGGTAGCTCAAGCCTGTGTCCGTGGCAACCCCTCCCACCTCCTTTCCCAGGGTAGTTTTCCAGAATGTTCACCAGGGTATGTCTCAGTGTTTTGGTGACAGGGACGTCCCCTCAGGGGATGCAGTTAAGGGGTGAGCCAGTGGGCTGCACAGGACAACTCTTTCCAGCATCTGCCTCGCCCAGTCCTGGGCTCGGAAACGACGAGGGATGGGAGGCGAGGGTCCTGAGGAGGACTGACATCCCCAGCTTGCTCACTGCGCTGGCGACTTCATCGCAAGACCTCCAAGAAAGGCAGGACCGGGCTCATCAGACCGGGGAGGAGGAGCTGCTTCTGCTGGCGACGGGGGGCCCAGAAGGGCTTCCGCGCTCAGAAGATTTACAACAAATACCGAGCCCCCCCCAGGAGCTGGGCACCCAGCAGCGGACAAGTAGACAGGAATGTCCTGGCTTCATGAGGCTAACACGCTAGCGAACAGACACTCAGCGAGGCGCGTTTAAGGCAGACGCGAAAGCCTCTTAAGGAGAGAGTATGCCTGCAGAGTGGTCTCAAGCAGCCAAGCTTTGCCTCTTTGCTTTTTTTTGCTTTTTAGGGCCGCACCTGCAGCATACGCAAGTTCCCAGGCTAGGGGTCGAATTGGAGCTGCAGCAGCCGACTTACACCCAGCTGCGGCAACACCGGATCCTTTAGCCACCGAGTAAGCCAGGGATCCGCTGAGCCACGATGGGAACTCCAGCTTTTCCTCTTAACTGAGACAGTTTATTAGTTTGCTTGGGCTCTGCCATGACAGAGTCCTGCAAACTGGCTGGCTTTAAACAACAGGCATTGGTTCTCTCGCAGATCTAGAGGCTGACAGTCAAAAATCACTGCAACCTCTACCTCCATCTTTGCCCGGCCCTGTCCTTTCCTAAGGACACTTGCCATTGGATTTGAGGCCCACCTGAGTAACCCAGGATGACCTCATCTCTAGACCCTTAGCTTCGTTACTTCTGCAAAGACCCCTTTTTCAAATAAGTTCATATTCATAGGTCCGAGCAGTTATAGCTTCATGGGGCCCCCGTTCACCCTACCCCAGATGGGAAGCCATTGAAGGGCTTTGAGCAGAGGAAGGACATGGCTTGACTTACACTTTAATGGTTCTTTCCACCTTCTGTGTTGAGAAGACGGTATAGTTGGAAAAGCAGAAGCAGCGGGGAGCTGCAGGAGGCCAGTGGGAAAATCTTGGAGAGCCATCGTGCTGGTACGGACCACAGTGACAGCACTGAGGGTGCTGAAAAAACCCTCAGATTCTGGATCTCTTAAAAGCAAGAGTGACAGGCTTTGCTCAGATGAGGAGTGTTGGAGAACCATTAATGAGTACCTCAAATTTTGCCAAATACGTATCAATTAAGCATTATAAAATAATGGGGGAAGTAAAGAACAACTCATGGATCAGTTGATACTGAGGACTTTGGGTATCTATAAAAAGTCAAGTTAGGGAGTTCCTGCTGTGGTGCAGTGGGTTAAGGATCTGGAGTTGTCTCTCCTGTGGTGTAGATTCGATCCCTGGCCCCGGAACTTCCATATGCCGCAGGTGCGGCCATAGGGGAAAAAAAGTCTAGTTAGAGCACTATTATTCTTATCTTGGTATACACCAAAATAATTGTAGATAGAATAAAAGTGAGAAAAACCAATCATATGTATTTTTGTATTTTTAAGTCACAGTAAAATAAAATGGAAAAAAAAACTAATCCTTGGATGGCAGAGGAGCAAATGGAAGAAAAGCAACAGTTGTCCTGTTTTATCAGCAGCAAGAAATTAGAAAAGATGGTACACATTCCACTTACGATAACAGTAACGAATTACACAACTAGGGATCAATCGGGTCTACAGAGACTATATTAAGGACTCCCAGTTGCGAGACACAGGAGTGAGAAGAGCGCCAAAGACAAGCGAAGAGGACTTGAACCTGGAGGCAGGTCTTCCCTGGCTGTCTCATACCACAGCCACCAGCAAGCTGTGCCCCTAGCGCGCTTCACGTGGAGCCCAGTCGCAGAGTCCAAATTGAGGTGTGCGGAACGTGTAAAACACACACCACAAAGAGGTGGTACAGAAAAAAAAAAAAAAAAAGACCTGTAAAATATTCCATAATGTTGTGTACTGCTCATAAGTTGACATAATATTTTTTCCTTTTTTAAAATTTTGTGATTTTTATTTTTTTCCATTACAGCTGGTTTACAGACACGATAATATTTTCGATCGCTGAGTTAAATAAAGTTGGCTATTAAAACCAACTTAACCTTTATTCTTTTTACTTTTTTTCTAAGTGGCGGCTGGAAAATGTAAAAGTCCACAAGTGGCCCGCACTCCGTTTCTATTGGCTAGCGCCGCCCTGGCAGGGCGGGGTGACTTTCCAGCTCTCTGTACCTCAGCGTCTGCGTTTTTTAATCCGGACTGATTGACACCAGCCTTAAAGGGGCTGCGTGAGGAAGCAAGGAGCCCCCAGCGCGGAGGCCAGGTGCTCAGCCGAGGTCCAGGCCAAGCAGGCGCGCGAGCCGCGGCCGGGACCACGCCCACTGGCTGCCGGGGCCACGCCCACTGGCTGCCGGGGCCACGCTCTCAGGCTGCCGGGACCCGCCCACAGGCTACCGGCCGCTGGGCCCGCCTGCGCAGGCGCTCCCAGACCTAGCCGCCGAGGGCGGGACGGGGGTGGGGAAGGCCCAAGGCGCACGCGCGGAAGAGCCCCGGCTGGGGCGTTTCCGCCAATGAGTCCGTGCAGCCGTCTTGCGCGCGCTTCGGGCTCCGCCCCTCCAGCCCGGGCCCGCCTCACCCCGACCCGCTGCACGACACGCACGGGGCGGCGCACAGGTGGGCGGGCCCTGGCGGCGCGGCCTGACGGCGGCGGGAGTCTGTAGTCGCTTCCTCGGTGGTGGCCCACGCGGCTCACACGCTCTGCCGGGCAACATGGCGGACGCGGAAGGTAAGTGTCGTTCTTCCCCGAGTGATCAGGTTGAATACCCCGGGCCGGGGCCAGGTCCGCCACCGGGAGAGCTGGTGGTGCGGGGAACAGCGTCGAGGCCCAAGCTCTGCTAGCTCCAGCCGCCGGGCCTCCTGCCGACCTTGTCTCTTGGCCTTGGCTCCACGGGTGAGGGCGGGAGAGCGAGGGGCCCCTCGGTGACGTGACGCCGCACGGCCCGGGTCTCCCGCCGACGATACAGGCCCCCTAGGGCCCGGGTCGCCGCCAAAAGGCGTCAGCTGCCCCCAGGTCGGACGCCGCGGACAGACGGGAAGAGGCCGGAGGGGCTCGGGCGTTCGCGTAGCTCTAAGTCGAAAGAAAGTTCTGGGAGCCACTAGCCTTTGGGGACCATCCGCGGTCACTTAGGAAAGTTATGGGCCCGCGGGCCGAGCACCCTGGCGTGTTTAAGCCCCGCCGCAGCCACGTGGTGAACCGGACGGGAGGCGACACGTGCAGTGCTCTCGTCCCCCGACCGTGCAGCCCGCGCATGTGGCCCCCCATGCCGTCTCCGCTGCGCTCCATTTCCTACCTGCCCTGGTGGCCTTGCCTGTTTTAAACCTGATCGCTTTTATTTTCTGGGAAAACTCCAATTCTGGCGTGTTTTGTAGAAGTACTTATTTTACCGAAGAAGCACAAGAAGAAAAAGGAGCGGAAATCGTTACCAGAGGAAGATGTAGCAGTACGTAGGCACTTCTTTTGCTTTGATTTTACTAAAAAGAAAGGTTAGTTAGACAGCAGTTACAGAAAATAAGTGTTTTAGAGGTTTCTGAAGTATGGGCTGGAATTGGGTGGTGACTGGGTACCACCCCGGCCAACCTAAGTCTTTTCTCTGAAAAGGTAGCCTTTTAATAAGGGGCGTTGGCCACACCAACTACTCTCCCTGAAACTGGCTTTCTTATCCCACCCACATAGCCTGTGACTGTCTTGGTGACCCTTCACTTATCCTTCTGAGTTCTTTAATCGCTTTCCCTGGGCGGTCCTGGCGAGAAGGCAGAGACTGCTTGTTTTTTATTTTAAAGGCACAGACTTGTGTGGTGGGAATGGAATTGTTCAGAATCGGGTGGTAAGTCTAACAGACTGTGTTTCTGTCCTGTGGAAGGAAATACAACACGCTGAAGAGTTTCTCATCAAACCTGAATCCAAAGTGGCTCAGTTGGACACATCTCAGTGGCCCCTGTTGCTAAAGGTACGTGCATCATCTTAGAAACTATTCTCAGTTTCTGCACTTGGCTTCACTGTACAGACCTGCACCAGTTTGTGGAGTAGGACATGCTTGAAAGCATATTTGCTCTGACGCGGGACCAGTTTGCGGCAGGCAGTGTGCAACCTTAGGCCAGTCATTTAACCTCTCTGAGGCTGTTTGCAAATAGTATCTTCTCCTAGGGGTAGGTGAGCCAATGGCTGCAGGACCTGATCTATGAAGTGTATTTAGCCACACACAACGCCTGGTGTTCTCTGGAAGTTAGGGACTGTTGGGTTGGGTTTAAGTGGTGGAGTAAGGAGTTGAATTACAGTTTTCACAAACGACATAATGGGCAGCAGCTATGAGATTGGGAGTAAAAGTCAACAAAAGACCCCTCGACAGGGTGTTTGAATAAACCGATATGCGTTAGGCGAGAGACTGGGATTTGCTTGTGCAATTCCATATAGTTGACTTTCTGCTTGGCCAGGCGTGTGGCATTTAGAGAGCATCTGGGTCTCTGTTGTGACCTGCGAGTGAACGAGGTGGGTGATGTCCCTGCTGTCGTGAAAGTTAAAATCCAGGGGTGGGAGGTGTAGACAGGACCAAGACGAAATGAAACTGGGTCATCTGAAAGCTGGCCTTCAGTTGAAGGGAGTGCTTGCAGGCTGGGCGTCAAGCCTTGGAAAAGAGGAAAAAGTAGCAGACGTGAGAAAAGCGAGATCAGAGCATGTGGGCAGAAACAAGCTGGTCGTGTTTGCCAAAACTTGTTGCCAGTCCTCCTCATTTTGGGCATCTTCGGTCCCTGAGAAGGTCAAAGCCAGGCCACGGGTTAGGCAGCAGCCTGCGCGCTGTGGCCGAGTTGGTTCTGTAGTAGCCCAAGAAGTCTTTCTGGAGGAGGGTCGGGTCGGTCTTACTCGTCACGGAGGTCTTCCCAGTGTGTGAGGAGGCTTAGCAGCCTGTCGTGGCAGGTAATGGAGACACGGGAGCGGGATCCAAAATAAGACCCCCAAGTGTAACCGGATCTTGGTTGATGGTTCTGACTCTTGTTTTCACCATGTTAATAATTTGTTTATTTCGTGTTGTATGGTTGCTTTCTAGAATTTTGATAAGCTAAATGTGAGGACCACACATTATACACCTCTTCCTTGTGGTTCAAATCCTCTGAAGAGGGAAATCGGGGACTATATCAGGTAAGGGGTTGCGAGCAAGGAATGTTGAAACTTTCGCGGGGACCCTTGCATGGCGGTTGCCCAGGCAGGGGTGGCGGCGGCGCGGACTGGCGGCGCCCACGTGCCGCGTGACCCCTCCGCGGCCGACTCTTCTCTCTTACTCTTCAGGTTAGTTTCCATTAGAGGACCCGAGCCAGTGACGCCTAATTTCTTTCCCATTCTAGGACAGGTTTCATCAACCTTGACAAGCCCTCCAACCCCTCGTCACATGAGGTGGTAGCCTGGATTCGACGGATACTTCGGGTGGAGAAGACAGGCCACAGTGGGACCCTGGATCCCAAGGTGACTGGCTGTTTAATAGTGTGCATCGAACGAGCCACCCGCTTGGTGAAGTCCCAGCAGAGCGCAGGTATGTGGAGGGGACGAGGGGGCTGCTTTGAGATTGGACGGCTTTTTGCATTTCCTTTCCGTTCGCCATCTGGGCTCTCAGAAGTGACCTCCGCCTGAGTAAAAGCAAACAAGGGGAATTCCCTGGTGGTGTAGCGGGTCAAGGGTCTGGTGTCACTGCAGCAGCTTGGGTCACTGCTGTGGCGCAGGTGTGACCCCCCCCCAAAAAAAAATCCCCAGAACATAAGCAGGGGTTCTGCTGGTTTCTGTGTCCTCTCCCCTGCCGGGTCCCGGCGGGTCTGCCTTTCTTGAAGTTCGAAGTATGAGTTCTGTGCACTGAATCCGGCTCTAGGCCTCTCTCATCCCTAACTCCGCCCTGCTGCTGCTGCCTAAACCCCTGTCCCTCATTTTCATCTGGGAAAATCCGTGAATGTTGAACTCCCTGGGAGAAAATGTCCTCATTCATTTCTCACATCTGCACCATGAAACCTCTCTTAATGCAAACTTTATAGATAGAGGAGGTCACACTGCCTGCTTTTTCTGCGTGCACAAAATGGGAGTGATGAAAGCATGTAAAAACATACAGAAAACTCAGTGGCCACACCTGACTACTCTTGTCATTTTCCAGGCAAAGAGTACGTAGGAATTGTCCGGCTGCACAATGCTATTGAAGGGGGGACCCAGCTCTCTAGGGTAAGTCTGACTGCAGGGACGGCGCCCGTTACTTAGCAGCTTGGGTCTCTGAGTCCCTGGACATCTGCAGACAGGTCGGTTTTCCTGGCTGGCCCGTCTTGCTTGTGTCCTTTTCCATGGGCTGCCGTGGCCAGCTCGGACAGGTGACTGCAGGTGGCAGAGGCGCTGCTGGCCATGTCCGTTCTGAGGAGAGGGTTCTGATCAGTATGAGCCACCTCGTGTAGCTGATGAAAGAATCAACAATTGAAAACACCTTTTAGACCCTAAGTGATTGAAGGAGATCTTTTATGTTTCAGTTGTTTCCCCAAATAGGCCCTGGGGTCTTATTTCGAGTCCATGTGGTGAGTCTTTGTTGTGGTTTGTGCTTGTTCTCAGGCCCTGGAAACCCTGACCGGTGCCTTGTTCCAGCGCCCGCCTCTCATTGCTGCAGTAAAGAGGCAGCTCCGAGTGCGGACCATCTACGAGAGCAAGATGGTCGAGTACGACCCTGAAAGAAGACTAGGTGGGTCCCTAGGCCTGGAAGGAGGTGAGCCGCCGCGGCCCCACGTGGGCAGAGCTGTGCTCCGGTACGGTAGCCGCCTGTAGTCTGTGGTTTGATCGCGGCCGCTGTCCGTGGTCTCTAGTTCGCTGGGGCACGTAGAGGACTCGCATTTCTCAACCGGTGAAGTGTTTGCTCAGGGAAATGTGTGCTGCTCTGGTGTGTGTGTCTTAGGAATCTTCTGGGTGAGCTGCGAGGCTGGCACTTACATTCGGACGCTGTGCGTACACCTTGGTTTGTTACTGGGAGTCGGTGGTCAGATGCAGGAACTTCGGAGAGTTCGTTCTGGAGTCATGAGTGAAAAGGTGCGTCCTGTGGGCTCAGGGTGGCCGAGCCGGCTGGTACTGGGACCTTCTGGCCCTTGACGGAACGCTTCCTGCTTCCCATTCTGCCGAAGGCAGTTTCCAAAGCGTTGAGTTCAGTTCAGGGCTGCTCCCCTGTTCTGTTAATTAAACTTTGGGACATTGAACTACAGGCTCGGGGAGAAGATTGACTGGAGAGCACGACTCTGTTCATTTACCTCCTCGGCCTACAGAGGTGCCTGCTTAGGTTCACGTATCACCACTTAAGGGCGTTCAGGAAGGAGGCGTAGTCTGAAGAGCGGTGAGCTTGTGCTGGCAGACGAGACTAAATTCAGCCAGCATCTGGAAGTTTGAGCGCCTTCTGGCTACTGGACATAGAATGGCATTTGGGTAGTTTTCACATGTGCCTGTTTTTCAGGACCACATGGTGACGATGCACGATGTGCTTGACGCCCAGTGGCTGTACGACAACCACAAGGATGAGAGTTACCTGCGGCGAGTTGTTTATCCTTTGGAAAAGCTACTGACATCTCATAAGCGGCTGGTCATGAAAGACAGTGCAGTAAGTTCTGGGTTTTGAGTCCACGTTGGACAAAATGTGAATCCCAAAAGTGAGATGTGGGAGTTCCCTGGTGGTACAGTGGGTTAAGGATCTGGCATTGTAACTTCAGTGGCTTGGGTTACTGCTGTAGTATGGTTTTATTGTTTTCTGGGTTTTTTTGTCTTTCAGGGCGGCACCCGTGGCATATGGAGGTTCCCAGGCTAAGGGTCGAATCAGAGCTGCACCTGCCGGTCTATGCCACAGCTCATGGCAACGCCGGATCCTCAACCCACCATCCAAGGCCGGGGATTGAACCTGCGTCTTCATGGATGCTAGTCAGGTTCGTCTCTGCTGAGCAGCGATGGGAACTCCTGTAGCATGGGTTCGATCCAGGGTTTGGGAACTCCTGCATGCTAAGGGCGTGGCCAAAGAAAAGTGCGGTCAGTGTTCTGAGAACTTCATTCTATTTAAAGGCATGAAATACAACTTTTTGAACTTAGTAATTGTTTTCCTTTGGGTATGTTTTCTTTTCTTCTGATTTTGTAGATTGGATACTGGATTCCTTTTATTTTTTGTTAATGAAAACATTTATGATTAATTTTTCATTAAGTCAAAACCAAATATAAACCAAATATAAATTAAGTTTGATGCTAGGCCTAATGCCATTTTGAAATAAGCAAATTAACTATTTACTTTCCTGATTCGCCCAAAGTAAGTGACTTGGTTCAAGAGAAAATAGGCTGTTGTGGTGCAGAACGTTCGCCCTCTGATAAGTGGGTAGTTCTGCATGTGACTAAGAAACCTGGGTTTATTGAAGTTACTGCTGGGAAGGGTTGTTTCGATGGGGTTAAAAGGTTCAGACTGGGGAGTTCCCATCGTGGCGTGGTGGAAATGAATCCAGCTAGTTTTCATGAGGATGTGGGTTCGATCCCTGGCCTTGCTCAGTGGGTTAAGGATCCGGCGTTGCTGTGAGCTGTGGTGTCGGTCGCAGACGCGGCTCAGACCCTGTGGTGCTGTGGCTGTGCTGTCCCCCCTAGCCTGGGAACTTACCTATGCCGCAGGTGCAGCCCTAAAAAGCAAAAGAAAAAAAAGGTTGAGACTAAAGAGTTTAAGAGGTAAGTTATTTCTCCTTTCGGAATCTCAGCGTCTTTGTTTAAATCCTAGTTTGAGGCTATAAAACCTAAATATCACTGGACTTGTCAAGCTTTTTTTCTAAGCATATTTGCTAAGTAAACTTAAAGACAGGAATCAATGGTGAAAGTAAATGTGCAGTTAATTGTGTTGGTTTGGGTTTTCTCTTTAGTGGTGATTTGAGGATGAGTTTTATACTCTCCAAATAATTCCTGAGTCATGTAAAGAGCCTTTCTATTTCTAATGGCATTATGATCAGAGACGGTGGCCTTTCATAAGTGGTGATTCTTTGTGGGCGAGTGTGTAATCAATTATTGTTGAATATTATGTAGCAATAAAAACATGAATTTTTGTATATGTTTAATAATTTGTGCTTCCTCATTCATACTCAGACCTTAAATTACAGTTTGGTGACTTAAACGGTGTAGGTGCTAATAATGAAAAAAAGTTCAGGGGGCGTATGAAAACATGCCCTGGAATGACTAAAGAAACTTAATCGCGTGAAACAGCACAGTGAGCGTGACCTCCCCCCGAGTTAGGGTCAGACCGGTGGCTTCTGGGAAATTCCGGGGGGGGGTGGGATATGGTGAGTGAAGACAAGACGGCGCAGGCGGATTGCGAGCTCGGGGAGAGCTGGCTTGACTTGTATCTCTAGGTCTATAAATCCCGCACTGAAACGTGTGCGGCGGGCGCGGCGGTCTTGCCTGGCGGCTGCTGTGGGAGCCAGTGGGAGCCGCTGGGACCTCCCAGCCCCGTCAGGGCCTCGCCGTAATGAGGAGCGGAGAAGAGCCGCTGCAGGAGTCTGAAGCCGGGTTTGGGTTTAAAACGGCGGCACTGTTGGGTGGGGGGGCCGGGACGGGGCTTCTCACGGTGCTGCCGTCCCCGCAGGTCAATGCCATCTGCTACGGCGCGAAGATCATGCTCCCGGGCGTTCTGCGGTACGAGGACGGCATCGAGGTCAACCAGGAGATCGTGGTCATCACCACCAAAGGGGAGGCCATCTGCATGGGTACGCGGGCGCCCCCCAGCTCGGCTCGCCCGGGGGGGTCTGCAGGGGCGGCCATAGCAAAGGGCCGCGCCAGCCAGGCGTGGGTGACCGGGAGGTCAGCGGGGTTCCTCTTGTCCCGCTGGCTGCTGTCAGAGGCCAGGCTTCGGCCTGCTAGCGAGGGGGCAGCCTCCAGCCCGCTCCTTGTCTGTGACCGCCGCTGGCTGCTGTGGCGTCAGCCCTGCGTGTGGCCTGAGCTCCAAGCATGACGCGCGCGTCTTCGGGGTTCGGCCAGGGCTGCTGTCCGCGGGCGGAGCCTTCCCTGCTGTTCTTGCTGCCTAGAACTGAGAGGGATCCTGAAGACGTGCTGCGTTTCTGGTGCAGTTATGGGGCTTAAAGAAGTAACTCCGACTGAATTTATTAAGAGGTCTCTGCTAAGGCCCTAGGAAACATCAGTTTTTCTTAGAACAAGTGGTACCACTGTTTTGTTTTTTTTTTTTTTTTTTTTTAACTTGATAAGTTGGACACGAGGTCCCAGGCTTTCCTCCCCGATGGCCAGTTTCCTCCGTGCATTCTCGGCAGAGGGCCCCTCGAGGCCGGAGAGCTGAGTGTGAAGTCGGTTTGGGTTCATCAGCTCCCAAGCGTTTCCCTTCAGGTCGTTCCCTTCTTCCCACCCTTGCAGCTATCGCCTTAATGACCACAGCGGTGATCTCCACCTGCGACCATGGTGTCGTCGCCAAGATCAAGAGGGTCATCATGGAGCGGGACACCTACCCTCGGAAGTGGGGCTTGGGTCCCAAAGTGAGTGCGGCCGCCCGGTTACTTGTCTCGCCTTGTTTTATTTTTTTTTTAACAGTGATGTTTAATGATGGTGATATTTGCTAATCTGAAATTAGTTCTAGAGACAGGGAGAACATTCTTTCTGTGCCTTCAAAAAGTGGTTTTCTCAGTCTGGGTTGGGTAAACCCGCGATATGGAGGTTCCCAGGCTAGGGATCGAATTGGAGCTACAGCTGTCGGCCTTCGCCACAGCCACAGCAACGCCGGGTCCTTAACCCAGTGGGCGAGGCCAGGGATCAAACCCGGGTCCTCATGGATCCTAGTCAGGTTACTGCTGAGCCACCATGGGAACTTGTGTCTTGCCTCACTGAGCGCTCACTCAGCAGCTCCTTACCTTGTGCTGGGCCTGGGGGAGTCTGTGGTAGAAACGGGCCTGCCTCAGGCCTTGGGGGTCTCAGCCTGGTGGGGGCAGAGGTGAGGGTGTTACCAAACAGTGCAGAGGTGCCTGGCACCTCGAGTCCACACTAAGGGACTCTGGGTGACAGGTCTGGACTTGCGTGCTGGTGTGAAGTTCAAGTTCCTAGTGCTGGGTGTTGAGGGCCAGCGGGAGTGGCGTGTGTGAAGGCCCCGGGGGGCAGAATGACATGGCAGAGGCTCCCACGAGCGCAGCGGCCGCGCAGCCTCTGGGCAGCCCCGGCTGGGCTCCCGTTGGAGCGGGTGAGTTCTGACGTGAGCTGTGCGCGCATGCTCTTGTGCTGACGCTGCTCTAACCTTGACACCCGCCGGTCCCAGGCGAGTCAGAAGAAGCTGATGATCAAGCAGGGCCTGCTGGACAAGCACGGCAAGCCCACGGACAGCACGCCTGCCGCCTGGACACAGGGCTACGTGGACTACAGGTGAGGGCGCTGTCCGCGCATGGGGAGCCGGGCCTGGTAGGCACTCGTGCGGTGGCCTCTGAGGCCTTGCAGGTGCTTCACCTTGACCGCCCAGGCCAGGGAGGGCCTTGGGCCGCACCGCAGACGGTCGCCCCTTTCTGGTCTGGCCCGCGGGACTTGGGCCCGCAGCAGGAAGTGGTGGGTCACTGGTGCCTTAGACGCGCCAGCTGCGGCCCCACAACCAGCACTCAGGGCACGCAGCTCACAGCGACATCTCTTGCAGTGATTCTGCAAAGAAGGAGGTGGCGACCAAAGCAGCAAAAGCCCCACCGGTGGCGGCTGAAGCAGCCAAAACCCCAAAGGTGAGTGGCACCGTGACCTGTCCTTGGGGTGCCGTGGCTCTGGCGCCCGCGGGGAGGCCTGTGGGCTCGGGGCCGGCATCGCTGGCACAAGTGTCCTGAAAGAGAGGCTGGGACCCTGGGAGCCCGCGACACTGGCAGATGTGGTTCCCGGCCTCCCCTGCTTGACTCCCCGCCATGTGCTCGCCCGTTTGTGCCCAAGACCTAACGCGTGGTGTCCCATCTCCACCGCAGCGGAAGCGGGAGAGTGAAAGTGACGAGACCTCGCCGGCGCCCGCACAGCTGGTGAAGAAGGAGAAGAAGAAGAAGAAGGACAAGAAGGACAAAGCTGTGGCAGAGAGCGCGGGCGAGCCGGCAGACGGGGTGTGTGGCGCCGGCTGCGGGGCGCTCGGGGCGGGACCGAGGTTCAGCCGGGCCCCCTGGCGCGGGAGCCGCCGCAGTCGTCTTTGCCGGCGGGCCGTGCCCAACACATGCTCGCTTTCTCTCTTTCCCAGGACAGCGACACCACAAAAAAGAAGAAGAAGAAGAAGAAAATCAAAGTGGAAGTGCTTTCTGAGTAGTGGATGGAGAAATTAAAGCCTTACTGAGAAAACTGCGTGCCGTCTGTTCTCAAGGGAGTGGAACTTAAGGCCCCAGAAAGGGCACAGAGTTCCAGCACCTCTCGCCCGGCGACGGGGCCCGGGGCAGCCTTCCCACACCTCGTCCTGTTCTAAGGATCCGGGTGAAGGGGGCAGACTTAGCATCGCCCTTCTCTGCCCGAGAGAGTTGGGGGGGCCTCCTTTTCAGGCCCAGCGCCGTCCAGTAACTGTTGTAACGTCACAGCCTCTCCTACTTTGCCCCCGCCCCTTCCCTCGTCTAGAAAGTTTGGAAGCAGTCAGTCAGCTCGGTGAAATGCTGTAGAGCTGTGTTGTGGATTGAGGGGTGAACTGTGAGGGCAGCGGTCTATTCTAGTGTCAGAGTCACCTCCGTCACCCCGTGTTTCCTTCCACACAGAGGCCTGACCAAGCCCCTTGGCTTCCATCTTGTCAGCTCTTTCCAGCCCCCCCAGCGCTTGTTCACCTCATGCACCTAAACCCATCTGGCTACTTGTGTTTTGGGGACAGAAGCCAAAAAACCATTCCTGTTTTCCGTTTTAACCGTCATTTACTTTCATTGCTGGGAGAAGGTTGGAATTTTTACTTATTAAAGTTTACTTATGGAGTTTTTAAGTATTCCTGTTGGATTTTCTAATTGCTGACTGCAAGCTAGTAGAACAAGAAATATATTTTGACTAAAAAGGTAGTAGGGACCTCCATGTCCTACTTGAAGTTCGATGCCTTTCTGGTCGCGTGTGGCAATACTCACCCTTGGGCCTTTCATCTGGCGTGGGGTCAGATACTCTGCAATCTTCACTCAAGACATTGACTGGGTAAGAGGAGACCCATCACAAACTAAATGATCCAGCAAATGCTCGAGAGCGAGCCGGGATTAGATGCAGGCTCTTGTGCTGGTGGCTGGATGAATGACAGGAAATTGGGGGTGGGGGGCAGTGGCCGTGGCTATTTGGGAACCTGAAGCCTTCGGTGAGAGCAAACTTACGCGATTCCTTCTAATTTGGTACCAAAAACAGTGTCAAGAGCAGCTGGGGCCTGGGAGCAGGTGCAGGTGCTTGTTGCCCAGGACCCTTAGTACAGAGGTTGGGAGGCTGGCCCCCCCTGCTCCGAGCGCTACCACAGTGCGCCTGGGCTCGGTGTCAGCAGGAAGGTCGGTGTGTGCCCTCGATGGGGTCCCATCAGGGTGAGGACACCGCGCGGCATGCTCGGCACCCGGGGGCTGGCTGAGTCTCAGCTGTGGGAACAAGGGCTGGAGCACTTAGTGTGGGTGAGTTAGTTTAACCTGGGAAGTCAGTCTGGACGCTCTGAAACACACGTCTGGAGAACAGAGAAACGCTAGAAGGACTGGCTTTTAGGCGGGGCGGGATGATAGGGCTGCAGACCACGCTCGCCACCAGTCTCGTGCTCGCCCTCACCTCTAGCTTCAGATTGTCCCAGGCCTGACCTGGGTGTGCCCTCCTTGGGGGGAGGAAATGAAGCCCCTCCCGGAGGCTGGGGCCACAGGTGGAAACCCAGAGTTGTCAGGTCGTTGGCATTTTAACACAGCAACGCGTTTATTGCTTTGAGGGTTGGCTTAGAGCAGACAGTGCCCTATTGCACAGCTGTTTCGTGCTGGCGTTTAGAAAGTTGCAGGTAACGCTTTTTGGAAAGCAGAGACAAACGAGAAGGCCAGCGCGACAGGTGGAAGGGGTGCAGGCTGCAGAGGGACGGGCTCCACGGCTCTTGCTCCCCACGGGCGCCCGCTCTCACTAGCAGCTGCGCTGGCAGAGGGCCTCCGGCCCCTGATTTCCAGACATCCTTTGGAAATCCTGAGCAGTGGGGGCCCCTCTATCAGGAAGATCAGAAACTGGAACAAGCAAACACCCACTTGCCTCGTGAGGACAGCTGTAGGGAGCTGGGAGCTGACAGAAAACCAGCCGGGGCGACCCGGTTGTCTTAAAGCAAAAGGGCAGTGAGTTCCGAACGCTGGGAGGGATGCACACGCGGCGGTCAGTACACCCAGGAGACAGGCACCCACTGCGGGGAGCTGCACGCCCGATCGAAGGCTTCTTGCAGCTTCTGGAGCGTTTCATCGACACTATTATTGACCAGCGACAGGTCAAAGTAGTGGGCGTACTGGCTGCGGATGGCCTCTGAGTCCTTCTGCAGCTGCTGCAGGGCCTCCGTCTGCAAAGGAGACAGCACAGGTGAGCAGCTGTGGCGTGCCCGGCCCAAGAGGCCAGTGACACATTTTAAGTGGCCACTGATGGTTCTGACCGTGGCCTGGCTTTGAATCATGTGCTTATAACCTTAAACTCTGGAGAACGTGCCTGAGGATGTGACTAGAGGGCCGTGGAACAGCATTGTCGCCTGCTGCTCTGCCTGATAATTTAATTCCATAAAAGTAAAAATATCTGTGTAACAATAAACACTGAAAGACACGCCAAAGTGGGTGGCGGTGTGCAGCTGACATCACAAAGGGCCAACTACCCTCACAGAATTCCTAAGAAATTAATAGAAAAAGGCCAGTAACCCAACAAATAAGCTACGGGCCTGACCGGGCAGTTCACAGCCCTCAGCAGTCTGACGTGACCTCAGGCACTTCCAGTAAAACATGAAAGCACAGGCCGCCGCTGTGGCCAAGACTGAAAGTTGGGGTGCACGCCCGCTGCCCAGTGCGCATGTGTGTGGACCTGGCAATGCCACCTGGCGTTTCCCGCAGATACCTCTGCACACGTGAGAGGCCAGCGGCACGGAGCCACTGGCGACCAGGGTGTTGCTTATAAACAGGCAACACGGCAGCGCCACAGACGCAGATGTGCTGGGCGGGCAGGCGTGGAGCAGGCGGGGTCCCCACGGGCCCCAGCGTGGCCCGCCTGTCTTCCTTGTCCCCTGCTCGCCCTCCTAAGCCCACACGGCGGCTGTGTCAGGACATGGCCAATGGTCCATCTGTGCGCTGCTGGCACGGCGACGGGATGTGTCCGTCCCGCCACTGAGCGTGAGCAGCTGGCCCTTCCCCTGGCCTCGCACCAGAGCTGCATGCCCACCTGCGTGCCCTGGTCAGTAGGGGCGATGAAGACGATGAAAGGCGAAAGTTCTGCCGTGCGAACAATCTTCAGGGTCTAGGAAAACAGGAGGCGGAGGAACAAAGAAAAGGGCAAAGCCTGGAGTGAGTGGCTGCAACGAATTCCTTCTAACCGGCATCCCCGCCAAGCCCCGTCCCTGTTCCCGGAGACCCCTGGGATTCGCACAGGCACCCCTGCCCACACACCTGCGGTTCAATGTCAAGGATGGCGATCTTGTCCTGCTGATGAATCTGATGCACGGTTTCAAATTTGGTGCCAAACATGTTGCCCTGGTAGCTGCCAAACTCCAAGAACTCGTTGGCAGAGATGCTGCGCGTCATCTCCTCCGTGGAGATGAAGCGGTACGCCTCCCCGTCCTCCTCGCTCTTCCTGGGCGGCCGCGTGGTGTCTGCGGGGGGCCCCAGAGCCCTGAGCGATCAGAACGTGCCCGCCCCCCCGGGGCCCGGCCCACAGCACTCCTGTCGCCCTTTCCCCGGGGACGCTGCAGCTCGGAAGTGAAGTGACAGCTGGAGACGTTTTCCAGACAGATCTACAGGCCACAGGCAGGATTTCTTAGAAGTACACTTTTAAAGTCTCCTTCTCATCTTTGGGAAGAATACAACCAACTCATATTGTTAGCTGTTGGAACAGCCAGAAGTCAGTTCTACCTCCAAGGCCTTCCGCTTTCTGACCCCAGAATGTCCCTGAAGGCAAAAACGGAGGAGCAAGGAAAAAAATACCAGCAGGTTCAGAATCCAGGTTTCTCCACAGCATCCACCTGACCGGCAGCTGCTGACGCAGGTGTCTACCTGAGCACTGCTGTGGCTTGGAAAATATTTCATGAGAATGAGTGGCTATACTCTAATTTTCTTAGAGCCACTCAAGGGACTGGAAGAGAGTTCTCAGAGTGATTTAGGCATATGGGAAAATGTCTAGAACACACAGTGAAGTGAAAAAAGTAATATAAGTTTTTAATAGCATTATTTACTTAATTTTTAAGAGCAGGATGAAATGTTTCGCACGGCTTCTGCTATGCAGACGAACAGCAGGGCTCCTTTGTCAGGTGGAGCAATCACCGCTACAAGTGTGTATCTTAGACCCAAATGCTCATGTTTTTCTTTCTTTCCCTTTTTTTTTTTTTTTTTTTTTTTGCCACCCTGGGGCATCTGCAGTTCCCAGGCCAGGGATTAGATCCGAGCTGCAGTTGCAACTGCGTCTGCGGCAGCACCGGATCCTTTAACCCACAGTGCTGGGCCAGGGCGCGAACCTGCATCCTGGCAATGCGGTCGCGCCGTCGATCCCACGGCGCCACAGTGGGCACTACTCACCTGTTTCTATAATCAGACATTTAAGGTAAGGTGACAGAGCTACTCACAGGGGGCAGGGTAGGCGAACTTCTCCGGGTTCCGGCTGAGCAGGGCACTCTTGACATGGCTTCGGCCCACCCCGCTGGCTCCTGCGTGGAGAAGGAAGAACGCAGAGGCCGCTGTGAGGCTGATGGAGGCTCCCGTTCTCTCCCGCAAAACCAACATGGGGCTCGGAGCATGAATGGGACATATGGGATTTCGTCTCGCAGAGCCTGACATCAGCAGCAGGTGACCATGAGTTGGCATGGCTTCCGGGCTGGGGGATTTGAGTCCCTTCCCACAGGCCAAGGATCAGGATTTGGAACCTAACTGTCATCTGCACGGAGGAGCCAGCTACCACACATGCGATTTTCTGTTTATTTTCTAAGGATATGTGCTTTGCTGGGCTCTCTCCAAAACTAATGGAACTGAATTTAAGCCAGAGTTTGTACTGGAAATTTAAACAGAACCCTAATATAGATCCTCTAACCAGCTAATCTTTTAGTTCTAAAGACAGGCGAGCCAGCCACTGGAGCTGAGGACTCACACTGCACGTCAAGGAGCCCCACACTGGTTTTCGGGCTCCTGCTGTGCCGCGGGAGCCCGCCAGCACCTTCCTTAAAGCGGCGTGGGCTGTGCCGGCAGGTCCACAGACACCTGTTAGGTTTCCTTTCACTTAGAAGGTGAACCCAGGTGGGGCCCTGGAAACAGCTCTGAAAAGTCCTTAGATCTGCCCTACATGGGGGACCCAAGAGACCCCCGTGCCTTCTTCCTTTTCCTCATTCCCCTTTTTGGAGGGACGGGCGGGGAGGGGGTCCCACACTGCAGGCGGGGAGCGGAGGGGCAGCGGAGGTACCGATCAGCACCAGTGTCTTCCTCTTGAACGCGGGGAGCCGAACTACTTCCTCGTAAGAAACGACATCCAACTGGTCAAAAACTAGAGACAAAGAAACGCAAGCAATGTTCACTCCGGAGCCGGGACACCGGCCGGTACGAGCTGAGGGGTCCGCAGGATCGTGGTGCTTCTGGATGGCGGGCGCCCGTCCTCCGGGGCCTTCGCGCGCCTGTCCCTCCTCCTGCCACCTCAAAGCCACGTGGCTCTGTGGGTCGGTTCTTTGGATTCCAAGCTTTTCTAACCTTTTGGACCCCGTGCCCCCCTACTCCTCCCCAGTCTGTCACCTGATGCCGCTCGGTGACTCTACTCCCCCTCTGTCCCCCCAACAAGGCTCTGGCCCCGCCTGCCTCCGGGACTTCAGGTCACGCGGTGCTCACGCGCCTGTTTTCATCGGGAAGAGCCCCAACGGGAGGCAGGCGCTGAATGACTGCGATGACCGCTCCGTTGTCTTTACAGCCCGCTCGGACCATTTAGAATTGTCGTATGTTCCCAACCTCGGCAGGTCAAGAACAAAGGCAGAGCTCGTTCTCAGGAAAACACGCGTCGCCCTGGGGCGGCTCAGACCTTGCAGCTGGTCGTGCTGATGGCACGGACACAGGGAGAAAGGTCTGTAAGGTGGTGGAGACCGACACGCCCGCAGCGGGCTGCAGCAGGCAAGTGTGGCCCAGGAGCCCGCGGGCACAGTGGGAGCTTACTCGCGCTGTGCTTGGCCAGGTACTTGTCCTTATACTTCTTCTTCTTGCCGAAGGGACTGCAGCTTGGAGCCTCGCTCGGAGCAGACTGAGCCGTGCTCGCCACACGCCTGGTAGGAGACAAGATGGCCCAGCACGTCCGCGGAGACTCAGATAAAAGCCCCAGGCCGCCCGCCTCCTTCCCTGGGCGTCGTCCTGGCCCAGCCACTGCCTCTCCCTGTGTCCCTCTGGGTCCGTGTGCGTCCTCTCTCCCCCTCTCCGACCCGGGACTCCTGCTGCATCGCAGCACCGCGCCCTCAGACAGGTGACCTGGTCGCCTGGAGTGTGGGTCTGGTACCAAACACAACCCCCAAAGTACTCGCTTCTTCTGGCCCAGTGCAGCCCTGCATCGCACGTCCACGCCCGACAGAGCGCGCCACTCTCATAGCACACTGCCTTCTATTACTACAGGAAATATATTCATATTTCATTTGTGTGTGTGTGCTTTTTTTTTAGGGCCGCACCCAGAGCATATGGAGGTTCCCAGGCTAGGGGTCTAACAGGAGCTGTAGCCGCCGGCCTTCGCCACAGGCACAGCAACGCGGGATCCGAGCCGCGTCTGCAACCTACACCACAGCTCACGGCAACGCCGGATCCTTAACCCACTGAGCGAGGCCAGGGATCGAACCCGCAACCTCATGCTTCCTAGTCAGATTCGTTTCTGCTGTGCCACGACGGGAACTCCCGCTGTCATTTTTTAAAAGAATTACGCTTTGCAGCCTCTGACACAGATTCCACGCCTCATTAATAAGCTCTGGGCCGCAGCTGGAGCACACGTCGCTACCGGCACCCACAGGGATCCCACCGTCTCCTCTGGGTTGTCGTCAGCCAGCTGCCAGCTTGCGGCCTCTAGCTCCCAGTTCCGCAGTGTTTTTCACAAGGCGTTACCTCAGAAAACGGCCCAGGAGCCACGGCCCGCATACTTGGGCCTCTGAGCACTGATTCCGAAAGCTGTCTTCTGTACAGTATGGCCTGGGTTTCGGCGCTTCCGCCGTACCAGCCCCGGCTCACATCTGAAAGCCCGCTATGGGCGCAGCCCTCGAGGCTGCAGTCTGGGCACTGGGCTGGTCTGCAGAGGCAGGTCCCAGCAGGATTTCTGAAGCGAAGCAAAGCCCACCCATATGAGAGCCACTCACCACTCCTGCAGCTCGGGAGAAGGGATCAGGCCGGCGGACTCCTTGGACGAGCCTTCCACCCGCCCCTGCCACCAGTTACTGTCATCCTTGTTGATGATCTGGATGATGTCCCCAGTAAGGAACTTCAGTCCCGCCTCCTTGCACGGGATCAGGTTGTCCTTTCTGGGGTCATAGTCGAACTGTGCTCGCATGAACATCTGAAAAAGAAGGCAAGGCAACTGCGTCTGCGCCTGGAAGTACAAAGTTCTTCTGAAAATAAGCAGGGTCGGGGTTGGCTGAGCTTCAGGGCGGCAAGCGTGGCGGGGAGAGCAGGGCCGCGAGGCTGAGGCCGATGGAACTGCCTCTCTGTCCACCGCGTTGCCGGTTACTAGGTCTGAGCCACCCTCTCCGAGTACAACGCAGCCACTATGTGCAATGCGTTTGTTCCCTTGCAGATCTTCTCATGAGCGTGGTAAGTGAACGATATGCATGTGAGCAAAGTCTTGAAATGTTGATACCCTCTGACCCACAGAGGCCGTCAATTACAATACATGCAAACAATCTCATTTTCCAAGAATGGGGAATTAATTAAATACGGTCATCTAGACCGACTGTATGTCCATGCAACCATAAAAATCAATCTGTAGAACAATACTGAACGTGCATGGAAAGTGCCGCTGCTATGTTAAACAAGAATATCATGAAATAAAAACAACAACTAGTAAGCTCGAGATTTGAAATGAGCAGATTTACACATAGAAAAAAAGGGTGGAAGAAGTCGGAGCAGAATTTAATACCAGTCACTCTTAAGAGGAAGAGGAGACGTACAAATCCGACCCACAGAGGTAAAGGAGTGAGAAAGAGCAGGAACCAGTGAAACAGAAAACAGAGTTGAAAGTGTCAACAAAGGCAACACCTGTTCTCTGGAGATGCACGAAATTTGTGTACTTTGTTGTATATATTCCCATATAGACCAAAACATCAGTTTCGATGAGTTTACTTAGGGGTTCCTGTTGTGGCACAGTGGAAACGAATCGACTAGTATCCCTGAGGATGAGGGTTCGATCCCTGGCCTCGATCAGGGGGTTAAGGATCCAACATTGCGGTTGCTGTGGCGTGGGTCGGCAGCTGTGGCTCCGACTGGACCCCTAGCCTGGGAATCTCCATATGCCACGGGTGTGGCCCTAAAAAGCAAAAAAAAAAACAAAAAAAAAAGTTTACTTAAAAATGAAATTATAGGAGTTCCCGTCGTGGCGCAGTGGTTAACGAATCCGACTAGGAACCATGAGGTTGCGGGTTCGATCCCTGCCCTTGCTCAGTGGGTTAACGGTCCGGCATTGCCGTGAGCTGTGGTGTAGGTTGCAGACGCGGCTCGGATCCTGCGTTGCTGTGGCTGCGGCGCAGGCCAGTGGCCACAGCTCCGATTAGACCCCT
>PVHT020000053.1:302157-319535 GCA_004024745.2 Catagonus wagneri
AGCGGCCATAAAATGACAAAAGGCAAAAAAAAAAAAAAAAAAAAAAATGAAATTATACCATCATACTATAAGTGACATAAACTTCGGGGTTATTTTCTTAAAAATTCCTCTTCCACTGATGACGAGCTGTGCGTGACCTGGGAACATAGCCATCTCCCCAAAAAGCAGGCCTGCCAGTTGTAACGCATGCTAGTCTTGTTCGGCTACAGCGGCTGAGATATTCAGAACCACATCACTGCAGGCAGATCTCAAAGGACACACCCCTGGGCCCAAATCCCACTGTCATCACAGCAGAGAAAACAGCGCCACCCACCTGGAGTGCCGGGAGCCGATTTTGCTGGTTGGGAATTACTTTTAATGAGATCATTCCTTTGGTTTCTTTCTACGAAGGAAGAAAAGTGAAATGAAATTGTGAAGTAAAACTAACTTGAATGAACTGGGGCTTCATTAAGTCCCAAGTGGCTTTTGTCCCGGCAGCCACCTGGCAGGATGACACCTCCTTTAACGCAAGTGCCACGTGCCCATAGCCCAACACGGGGACACGGAGATGCACTCGACCCCCAAAGTTCCCAGCAGCACCTAAAAGGACCCCTAGCACACATAACTGCACCAATAAAAACATCACATGTATTTACACACGTAGGTGCACATTCACATGCATGTATTTTTGTTTTTAACAAAACGGGATTTGCTGTAGGCATCACTCTCCAACTTGCTTTACTTTATTTAGTTGATGCCTGAAGACCCCACTCACCCCTTCTAATGGCTCTGCCATCGTCCCTATAACTGGCCATGTCCATGGTTGCCAGGTTTTTTTTCCTTTTTTGTTAAGGGCCACACCCGCGGCATATGAAGGTTCCCAGGCTAAGGGTCAAATCAGAGCTGTAGCCGCCGGCCTTCGCCACAGCCACAGCCACAGCCACAGCCACGCGGGATCCGAGGCGCCTCTGCAACCTACACCACAGCTCACGGCAACGCCGGATCCTCAACCCACTGAGCAAGGCCAGGGATCAAACCCGCAACCTCATGGTTCCAAGCCGGATTCATTTCCGCTGTGTCACAACCAGAACTCCACGTTTCCAGTTTTTTTTTAAATCTACAGTCTGCGACAACAGACATCCTTGAACATATGTCCTTACATATTTGCATTTGATTTATATAGCAACCCATGATGGAAATGCTGAATCAAAGGGTAAAAATACTTTAATAGACATCCTCAAATGACTTTTTTTTTTGTCTTTTTGCCTTTTATGTAGAGAAGCACCCGCGGCACATGGAGGTTCCCAGGCTAGGGGTCTAACAGGAGCTGTAGCTGCCGGCCTTCGCCACAGCCACAGCAACGCAGGATCCCAGCCGCGTCTGCAACCTATACCACAGCTCATGGCAACGCTGGATCCTTAACCCACTGAGCAAGGCCAGGGATCGAACCCCCAACCTCACGGTTCTTAGTTGGATTCGTTAACCACTGAGCCACAAAGGGAACTCCCTCAGATGACTTTTCTAAAAGGCTACAGCAACCCCACCAGCAACAGGAGTAACACGAGAGGCCCTTTCCCCTGAAACTCTTGCCAGAATCACATGTTAACATTCCTTTTACTTATTCAATATTTTTTGGCTGCACCCACCACATATGAAAGTTCCCGGGCCAGGGATCGAACCCATGTCACAGCAGCCACCCAAGCCACAGCAGTGACAATGCCAGATCCTTAGCCCACTGAGCCACCAGAGAACTCCAATATTCCTTTTAAATTTCTGCAAATATCATGGGCAGAAAGGATTTCATGGTTGCTTCATTTTGTAATTTTATTACCATAAACAAAACTGACCGTCCTTTCAAAAGCTTATTGGCTATACGCTTTTTATTCTTATATGCTTTGTTTGGTTCTTTATTTGGTTCTCTTTTTATAAAAAAGTTTAGAAGTACTTTAAAGAGTTGGTGTTCCCGTTGTGGCTCAGCGGAAACGAATCTGACTAGCATCCATGAGGAAAAAGGTTCGATCCCTGGCCTCAGCTCAGTGGGTTAAGGATCTGGCGTTGCCGTGAGCTGTGGTGTAGGTCACAGACGCAGCTTGGATCCCAAGTGGCTGTGGCTGTGGCTGTTAGCTGTGGTGTAGGCAGGCAGCTGTAGCTACGACTGGACCCCTAGCCTGCGAACCTCCATATGCCACGGGTGCGGCCCCAAAAAGATAAAAAAATTAAAAAATAAAAGAATAAAAACCACATTTGACTTTCAGCTACTATATCCCATTCACTCTTCACAGCAAGTCGATTACATAAGTTGGAGTTCCCTTTGTAGCTTAGCAGAAATGAACCCGACTAGTATCCATGAGGATGCAGGTTCCACCCCTGGCCTTACTCAGTGACTTAATTAAGGATCTGATGTTGCCGTGAGCTGTGGTGTAGGTTGCAGACGCGGCTCTGATCCGGTGTGGCTGTGGCTGTGGTGTAGGCCGGCAGCTGTTACTCTGATTCAGCTCCTAGCCTGGGAACTTCCATACGCCACAAGCGCAGCCCTAAAAAGAAAAAAAGAAAAAAAAAAGGAATTACTACCATCCTCATTTTACAGATGATTTAGAGAAGCTAATTCACCTGCCATTAAAGACTGAGGTGTTCTGACACCCAGTCCAATGTTCTTTTTTTTTTGTCTTTTTAGGGCCGCACCCGTGGCATACGGAGGTTCCCAGGCTAGGGGTCTAATAGGAGCTGCAGCCGCTGGCCTACGCCACAGCCACAGCAACACAGGATCCAAGCTGTGTCTGTGACCTACACCACAGCTTACGGCAAGGCTGGATCCTTTACCCACTGAGCGAGGCCAAGTATCGAACCCACGTCCTCATGGATGCTAGTCAGGTGGGTCACTGCTGAGCCTCGACAGGAACTCCCGATGTTCTTTCTGGACAGACACTCTGGGTTGTTTGCCTTGCTTTGGACGTTTAGTAAACAAAGACAGAGAGCTGTCATCTGTCGCACACAATCAAGATTAGCAGTGGTAGGGGTCCCTGCAATGAGGCATAAACACCGACAGAAAATGAGGCCCACTGACCCTTCACGAAGTCAAGGGCAGATACCCACCATCGCCTTCTGCAGCTGATCCACCGAGTGATCTGTCACGTTCGTGCCATTGATTTCTAGGATCTCATCCCCGACGTGCAGGGAGCCTACGCAGAAACAGAGACATTCAGACAGGAGTGGGCTGGGAACAGAAACCATGCCTGGGGCCCGTTACACGACAACCACGTGAGACACTCCGCCCTGGCCTCAGGACCCCAACGCCAGAATAAAAGCACTCTGGCCTCAGTTCCCAGCACTGGGGGCCCTACTGGTGTCAAGAGGCTGTGACCCGGCTGTACAGACAGTAGCAAGGTCGAGGTTTCTTTGCTGTTCATCCGAAACCTCCAAAACGCTCCCGAACACTGAAGTTCCTGCCTAGAGACCAAGGAAATACTGTTGTCAACACCTGTGCCGCCCTAGACAAAAAACGCGCAGGTCCTAGATGACACGTGTGACAGCTGATGGCAGCTTCACTTTAAAGAGATACAACAGTCAGTGTCATCACTTCTTTACTATTTTGTCAGTTTCTCTTAGCCCAGGAGGTAGACAAGGCTTGTTTTCTTCATTGCTATGCATCCAAAGTCAAATGCAAGGGGCTGCATACACTACTCTCAGTGTCAGCCAGGTGCAAACACAGCCAAGTGCACAGAAACACTCAGACAGAGGGACGCTGGCCCTGCCAAGTCATACGAAGAGCCTGTCATACAGCTGTGCTCTCGGCACAAACACAAAGATACTGCCAGTTTTGAAGATTATAAGCTTCATGTCCCTCGACCCTGAGTGAAACGTGACCTACGCCCCCCGAACCCAGACCACCTTGTCTGTGAACCATGCCGCCGTGAAGGATTCTGGCCACCGTGCAGGACTGCTTCTCATTCAGCTTCAGCGTGATCCCCTGAAACACAGACAAAGGCACGGCAAGCTCTGTTGGGGGCTCCTGTCTTAGGCTCCTTCTAAGCCGGCTGAAGGCGGCTTCTTGGGGCAAAGATTTCCCACCTACACCCGGGGTGGCCCCCAACTAGAGCGGGTGCAGCCGCTGGCGGGGCTGCGGGGACGAGCAGGCATTACCATGGGCTCCTCGGCGACCTTCTCAAACTGTATGAGCCGCACCTTCCGCGCCTCCTGCCCCTGAGCCGGGGCAGGGCTGCCCGGGGCGGCGGAGCCGTTGGTGTACGCGTCCTGGGTCACGGCGCTGAACTGGTGCGACAGGGTCTGTCGGGGCAAAACGATGAAGTGAGCGGCACCTCTGAAAGCCCAAGGCCACCCGGATCGTGACCATGGTGACGCTGGACGGATCGGCCTGGCACAAGGACCCTCTACTATCAGGCTGAAGGAGTTAAGGCGGAGGACAGTGACGGCAAACGTGTCATTTTATCCTCCAAACCCTGCTCCAAACGTGACAGGTGAACCGACCAAGTGCTGAGAAGAAAGCACGGACCGCCTGCGCCCCCGAGAGGCCTGGACATGCCAGCACCGGCCACCACGTGCCAGCCCGCCGGGCAGCTCTGGCACAGCCCCGGCTCCTCCTGGAAAGATGACTCCTGGCCTGGCTCTTCATCATCACTGCGTTCAGGGCCACACAGAAGGTCTGGGAGCCGCCCTGGTGGTGCAGCGGGTTGAGGGCCTGGCGCTGTCACCGCGGAGGCTCAGGTTACCCGGGGACTTCCACGCGCCGCGGGCACGACCCAGACAAAGGTCTGGCCAAGGGCTGCATTTAGAAAACTGGCTCACGATGCCCGGGGCACAGAGCTCCGCACAGCCGCTCCGGCAGACGGGCTGGCGCGGCGGCTCAGGCCGCCTCTGTGCGGGGTCGCGGCGGGGAGGCCCCGAGGTTGAGCAACCGAGGGGAAGAAGAAAAGCAGCTCGCGAGACGGCCTCTAAGCTCCTCCATTTCCAATGCGTTGCTAGACACGCCTGTTATTCCTACAAACTCTGCAAAGCACGTGCTTTCTGTGCTGTCAGACAGAGCTCTCCCGTGTCACTGTGATTCGGGTTTAAGGTGCAGGGGACCCTGTTTCAACGAGAGCAAAGAGGAAGGAAATAGGACACCCCCCACACACACTCACACACACAGAAGATAAAGCCATCAGGGACGAGAGACTTCAGAAACTTTCTAGAAGACAGCAGAGCCTGGAGTGTGGACACAGCAGTGTGGGGCTCAGACTTCGAGAAAACATCTCCCCCATAGCTGCCAATGCAACCTTCGCTTTCAAGGCAGGAAGCAGGCCCAGGCTGGTGGCCTCTGTTCATGTGTCCCCAGCAGGACTTCAGCACATGGCCTGGCCACCCAGGCTGCGCCAAGGGCCGAGAAGATGAGAAGCGATGTAGGCACGCTGCCACCTCAAACGAGGTCGGGGACAGGTGGGACAAGCCAGAAGCGGGCAGTGATGCTGGGTCAGCAGCGAGTCACAACCACGCAAACACCGCTCTGGACCCTCCCCGGAGCGAGTCACAAAACGACCGCAGCCAAAGACCAGATCGTGAAAGTCAGCCCCGACCAGGAGAAGGTGCACACACGTGACAGAGGTCGAGCAGAGCAAAGAAATGAAAGGAAGGAAGGGGCTGCAGCGTCTGTCTTAAAGTTCTGCTTGACTTTAGTGACATAACCTTTCCTGTGTTTAGTGACAAACAATGAGCGGTGCCACAGCACTTGGACACCCGTAGGCAAAAAAAAAAAAGAAACGCTGGACCAGACCTCTTATACCCTTTAAAATGGGTCACGGACTTATATGAGAACCACAAAACTGTTTAGGGAAAAAACCACAGGACACAATCATCAGGATTTAGGGCTAGACAGAAAGGTCTTTTTTGTTGTTGTTGGGTTTTGTTTTCTGGGGTTTTTTGGGGGGGAGGGGTGTGCAGTGGCTTCATGGGGGATCTCAGTTCCTGGACCAGAGACTGAACCCAGGCTGCAGTGGTGAAAGCACCGAGCCCTAAGCACTAGGCCACCAGGGAGCTCCCTAAACAAGCAGGTCTCATACTAGGCACCGAAACGAGCATCCATAAAAGGCAGGACAGCCAATGCGGGTATGAAAAGTCATTCAATATCATTATTATTGCTCAGGGCAAAGTGCAAATTAAAACCATAAGGAAATATCACTACACACCTATCGAACAGCAACAACAAAAACGGATGATAACAGTAAGTGCTGTGAGGATGCAAAGAAAATGGCCCTCTCACCCGCTGCTGTGGGACGGTACAAGGACACAGTGATTCAGGAAGAGATCTGGAACCTTTCTTTAAAACCTAAACAATTATCTTACAAGCCAGCAAGAGCGCAAGTCAAATGTTCATGCAAAACCGTGCATGAAGGTTCAGAACAGCTTTATAACGAAAACCTGGAAACAACCAGAATGGCCTAGAATAGGTGAGCAGTTCAACAGACTACGGCCCATCCACACCACAGAGCATTTCCCAGCAATAAAAAGCTGCACGCGCTACGATTCCAGTTATATAACATTCTTGAGATGACAAAATTATAGAGCCGGAGAGCGGATTAGTGGTTGCCAAGGTGATAAGAGGAGATGTGACTATAAAAGGGTGGCACCAGGGAGCTCTTTGTGGTGATGGAACAGTTCTGTATCTTCACCGTGGTGGTGGTTACATATTGTTACACATGTGACAAAATGGCACAGAACTACATTCACATACTAATGTCAATTCCATGGCTTTGACACTGTACTATTTTTGAACCTGTAGTAGATAAGAGTTGAAGTTATTGCACGAAATAACAAGCAACATGGCTTGGCAAGTAGAACTGAGAGCACAGTACCAGAGAACGTGTACAGCAAACAACAGATCCTTGAGAAATACGCAGTAGCCAGGGCGGTTTTCAGACCATGAGATTCCCCTGGAACCAAGTGGTTAAAACTCTTCCAAGCAGGTATAGCTACTGCCACAGATCCATTTAAAGAGACTTCACTGGAGTTCCCGTCGTGACACAGTGGTTAACGAATCCGACTAGGAACCATGAGGTTGTGGGTTCGATCCCTGCCCTTGCTCAGTGGGTTAATGATCCGGCGTTGCCATGAGCTGTGGTGTAGGTTGCAGACGTGGCTCGAATCCTGCGGTGCTGTGGCTGCGGCACAGGCCAGTGGGTACAGCTCCGATTAGACCCCTAGCCTGGGAACCTCCACATGCCGCGGGTGCGGCCCTAAAATGACAAAAGGCAAAAAAAAATAAATAAAAATAAATAAATAAATAAAGAGACTTCACTGTCGGTGGGAACGTAAAGTGGTACAACCACCACGGAGAACAGTATGGAGGTTCCTCCGATAACTCCATATAGAACTACCATATGATCCAGCAGCCCCACTCCCAGGCAAACATTCCGACAAAAGTATAATTCTAAAAGACACGTGCACCCCCATGGTCATAGCACCATTATCCACAAGAGCCAAGGCATGGGAACAACCTAGATGTCCATCGACAGATGAATAGATTAAGAAGATGTGGTACATATACACAATGGAATACTACTCAGCTGGAAAAAAGAAGAAAATAATGCCATTTGTCACAACATGGATGTAACTAGATATTCTCATACTAAGTGAAGTAAGTCAGAAAGAGAAAGATACCATACGATATCACTTACATATGGAAACTAAACTATGGCACAGATGAAGGTATCTGCAAGACAGAAACAGACTCACGGACATAGACAACAGATTTGTGGTTGCCCTGGGGGAGGGGGCGTTTGGGGTAGGTAGATGCAAACGCTGACATTGAGAATGGATATAAAAAAAAGGGAATGAGATCAAATATCTCTATAAGTAAACTTGAGAAGACTGGAAGAAAAGCGGCATCAAGTGGGAAGAAAATTCTTCTTTTCAAATTAGGCATCTGCACTATGCATATGCTTTTCCATGCGCGTGTGTTATAGACAGAATGTACAGAATGAGGAGTTCGAGGCTCAATGTGAATAAATGGTGAGCTCAAATCTCTTTTTTTTTTTTTTTTTTTGCCTTTTTATGTAGAGCCGCACCCGCGGCATATGGAGGTTCCCAGGCTAGGGGTCGAGTCAGAGCTACAGCTGCTGGCCTACACCACGGCCACAGCAACACGGAATCCGAGCCGCGTCTGCAACCTTCACCACAGCTCACGGCAACGCCGGATCCTTAACCCACTGAGCAAGGCCAGGGATCGAACCCGCAACCTCATGGTTCTTAGTCGGATTCATTAACCACTGAGCCACGAAGGGAACTCCATCAAATCTCAAATTTCTGGCCTCAGAGCATGAAATGAAACTTAGGAGTTTCCTTGATCCTGACTTAAAAAAATCTCTTTCCACCAGTAGTTGTGGCTGGGAAAGCTGAAAACCCAACTTAGAAATTATTTCTATGGCTTTATCAGCAAGTGCCATTTATGGGCGTCAGGAAGTAAGTACAGCAGTTTACAGGCGATATGCCATCAATAAAGCCTTTACGATGCCTGACCTGTGCTTCTCAGCAATGACAGATTAGAAAGTCCACGGAATATAAACCGACCTTTGAAAGGGGCAGAATCCTCCGCATTAGTGTTCCGAGAACAGGCAGACAAGCCGGCACCCCTGCGTCATATTCTTCTTATTCAGCTTTATTACCAAGATTGCTTTTAACCTGTCAGCCTTTAAATGAAGGACTCAGCAGAGCTTTTCCGAGGGAGAAGGTTCGAGAGTTGCTAACATCCCAAAGGCTGGTCTTTTAAACGTGCTTATCCTTCGAGACGTGCCCCTTGGCGCTGACTAAGCGCCACTATCAGTGTGTCCCAGAAGCTGCCAGTGATGAGTAAGATACATGGGAACCTCCGACGGGGTGGGTCAGAAACGAACTTGCAACAGTGAGGCTTTGAAAAGCAAAGTACCGTCTTCTCCACCACCGGCTTGTCCCTGAGCCCCCTGTCTACACAGCCCGCAAAGGCCTCCTCAGGGCCCGTCTTCTCATCGACCTCACCTTACAGAAATAAGGCGTGAGGGTCTCCCGTTAAATCTCATTCAAGTGTGTACGCGTGCTCAGGGCAAAGGCGACCAAGACCGCGGTGCAGGAGGGCTCAGACTCTAAGACCACACGATCCCCTTCCCTGTCCCCCAACAGGTGCAGCCCGCTCCCAACTGTCGCTTGGGGGCCAGACAGGACGATGCTGGGTCCTAGAGTTCCCTGGTGGCACAGCAGGTTAAGGACCTGGCATTGTCACTCCAGTGGCTCGGGTCGCTGCTGTGACCCGGGTTTGATCCCTGACCCGGGAACTACCACATGCCATGACAGAGGAACGAGGACTCAGACACAAGTCGCCCCAGCCCAGACAGCGCCTCCACCCAGGCCCCCGCCTCGTCCAGTCTGCGTCCTGCGCACCAGAACATGAGCAGTCTGGGACGGATAAGGGAGGCCGAAGGCCCCGGACTGCCGTTTGCAGAGTTCACGTCCCAGCTTCCCGTGTGCAGCGACGGGCGGCTCCAGGGCCCCGGGGACCTGTCCCCCAGCTCCGGGCCTGGCGGGCGGGCGGGAGCAGCTCTGGCCAAAGACCACTGCCCCTCGGCTGGGCAGCCTCTGGGCCTTTAACCGCACACGCTGCGGAGTGGCCACGCCTCGGGCTCCGAAGCCTCTTCGGAGGAAACATCTGCAGCCCAGGGTTCAAAGGGCAGAGCAGTGGCTCAAAGGAAGTTGGGATTAAAAAAAAAGGATGAAAAACAAACTTGGCGGGGGGTGGGCGGTGACGGGGGCTGACGAGGCAGGGGCCACGAAAGCCGCCTTCTTCTCAGCCAAACAGTCGGACCAAGAGCCGGCACAGAACAAACATCTGTTCCGCCTACTGTTCGGCTCTTTGCCAGCGGTCTCCACACGGAGACTCAGGCGGGCCCGGGCCGAGGAGCCAAGTGCGCAGCGGAGAGGGCAGCGCCCGGCCAGACGTCCTGCACCTCGGGGACAGACGACGGGACAGAGGACGGCGCGGGAAAGCATGGACGACGAGAGCGGGGGCCCAGGGACGCCTAAGAGCCAGGGTTTCGGGCAAAAGTACACTCAAGATCATAATTAACCAGGGCCTGCGACGGGGGGTGGGGGTGGGCAGCACCCACAAAAGGCCGCGCAGGGCAGGTGACTTCGGAGCGGAAACCGGTACAGCAGACCCTGGAACGTGACGTTCTGAACTGCACGGTCCACTTCCAAGCAGGCTTCTTGCCGCAGTAAATACCACAGCACGACACGATCCGCGCCAGGCTGCTTCTAGACAGGGAATGGTGGTTGTAAAGAAAGGCCAACTAGCTAGAAGTCAATGCAATTTTTTTTCCTTTTACGGCCACACCCGCGGCATATGGAGGTTCCCAGGCTAGGGGTCTAATTGGAGCTGTAGCCACTGGCCTACACCACAGCCACAGCCACAGCCACACGGGACCCGAACCGCATCTGTGACCAACACCACAGCTCACGGCAACGCCGGATCCTTAACCCAATGAGCAAGGCCAGGGGTCGAACTTGTGTCCTCGTGGATGCTAGTCAGATTCGTTAACTACTGAGCCACAACGGGAACTCCCTAGAACCAATTTTTAACTGCCTGGACGACTGGCTTCCCCAGGCCCCATGCAGTCCTACGGTCAACTGTCTATGGATTTTGCTCATGTGTATTTCTCTACATGAAGGAGAAAAGGGAAAATAAAGAATAAGGAAAGAAAATTCCATGTTACAAAAGTTGTGTTCTGGTTCCCTAATTTGGAGCTTTTCTTCCTGTTTCTCAGCCCTGGGGTCACTTCCCCTCCCCCGGAGCCCTCCTTTTTTAGCTACAGGGAAAGACTTGAGCAATTCACTGCTTAGGGGAAAAATGTCTGCAATCAATGAAATGTCAACTGATTTCATCTCTCTTGCCCCAGGGGACATTTGGCAATGTCTCAAGACCCCATCAGCCTAGAATGTCCCCTGCCTGGAGTGCTATTTGCCAATTCCATCCTCCAGACCCAGGCTCCAGCACCTTCTCAGGCCCCTAGCCACAACTGGGCACCCTGGCTCATCCGCTGACCCCGTGTCGCCGAGAAGACCTGGAGCCTGAAGGAATTTCTTAGGTTGTTTTCTTTTTTCTTTCTTTCTTTCCTTTGTTTTTTCTTTTTTGCTTTTTTAGGGCCACAGCCGAGGTATATGGAAGTTCCCAGGCAAGAGGTCAAATCAGAGCTGTAGCTGTTGGCCTACACCACAGCCACAACAACGCGGGATGCTTACCCCACTGAGCGAGGCCAAGGATCGAACCCTCATCCTCAGGGATACTAGTCGGGTTCATTACTGCTGAGCCACAATGGGAACGCCGTCGTAGGTCATTTTCAATGTGGGTTAGGCCCAAGCAAATTCTTCAGGACTTTCAACCTATTGCTTCAGGTCATGGGAAAAATGTTACTTCAAACAGGACTGAAGAGAAAAGTAGTCTTTTAGGCATTTTACAACCCATTTCAGCTGCACTAAAGGATTGTGATAAAGAACAAAACCAGGAGTTCCCATCGTGGTGCAGCGGAAACGAATCCGAACAGGATCCATGAGGATGTGGGTTCGATCCCTGGCCTTGCTCAGTGGGTTAAGGATCTGGCGTTGCCGTGAACTTTGGTGTAGGTTGCAGACGTGGCTCAGATCTAGTGTTGCTGTGGCCGTGGTGTAGCCTGGCAGTCCTGATTTGACCCCTAGCCTGGGAACATCCAGATATGCTGCAGGTGTGGCCCTAAAAATCAAAAAAAAAAAAAAAAAGAGCAAGGTCAAAGGGAGCTTATAAAATTAGTTTCTAGTTTCTAAGGAAGGAATCATATACTTAAACATAGAAGACAGGCTACAGTTCAAACCTATTGCAAAATTAGCTTCTGACAATACTTTTCCAGTATTAAATGTGGGTTATGATCGCGAGTGAAACTTCGGGTTTTGAGACTTTATAGTTTCTCCGGAAAGCACTCCCCCTAAATGAAGCCTCCACCAACACAAGCTTATGAATTCCTCTAAAGCACCACATCGGGTAAACATCAACAGAGCCCTCCAAGCAGGTCCATTTTACAGAGATGATAAGCCTAAGTGAGGGGCCGAGCCCAGCGCTGACAGCAAAGATTGCTAAGAGCCCACAGGGAGGCGGACCTCAAGAAACAAGAATCAGGGAGTTCCCTTCGTGGCTCAGTGGTTAACGGATCCGACTAAGAACCATGAGGTTGTGGGTTCGATCCCTGGCCTTGCTCAGTGGGTTAAGGATCCGGCGTTGCCGTGATCTGTGGTGAAGGTTGCAGACGCGGCTCGGATCCCGCGTTGCTGTGGCTGTGGCGAAGGCAGCTGCAGCTCCTGTTAGACCCCTAGCCTGGGAACCTCCATATGCCGCGGGTGCGGCTCTAAATAAAAAAAGGCAAAAAGCCAAAAAAAAAAAAACCAAAACTTTAAAAAAAAAAAAAGAAAGAAAGAAACAAGAACCAGCACGTTCAGGGGGTCAAGCCGTGCTCGCCACGGGCGCTCTGCCCCGTGGCCACGTCTCGCCAGAGCAGGTGCTTCTCGCTCCCGGGTTTACCAATTTTTCTTATTTCAACTTCTTCAAATCCTCTCATGCACTGAAACAAACAGCCAGTGGACCGTGTCTAGTATTTCAGGATAAACCCACAGCTCCACCAAACTGCTGTTTACTCAGACAGTGGCCCCGGGGCCTCCTTAAAAATGCACACAGTCTCTCAGTTGTAGCCACAAGTGCAGCTTTTTTTGTCTTTTTGTCTTTTTAGGGTCGCACCCACGGCATATGGAGGTTCCCAGGCTAAGGGTTGAATTGGAGCTGTAGCCACCGGCCTACACTACAGCCACAGCCACGCGGGATCCGAGCCGCGTCTGCGACCTACACCACAGCTCACAGCAATGCCAGATCCTTAACCCACTGAGCAAAGCCAGGGATGATGCTAGTCGGGTTTGTTAACCGCTGAGCCACAGGGGAACTCCCTCGCAGACAGCTTTACACAAGGTCTGGGCAAGGAGTTACAGGAGAGGCAAAGTGACAGTGTTTTCCAGATGACCTGAAAGGACCACGAGGTTCTACATAATGATTACGGTGACAGTCACGTGACCGTACGCATCTGACAAATATCACTGCGCTGCACAAATTCGTGAATTAAGTGTACGCTAACTATACCTCAATAAAATTGTCCAAAGTAAGTTTAAAGGCAGTTTTTTTGCCCGGGGTGGGGGGGTAGGGCGGCGGTTGTGAAGGCTTAGCCAAGTGAGCTGACTGTGAAGAAGAAAAAAATCACATGTCCAAGCTTATGGGAAACCAAGTGGTTTTAGACTGTGATTTCCTGCTAGTGCCTAAGGTCCAATTCTGTGCTGTCCCGTTCAGCCTGGCATCATCGCAGCCTGGACTATTGTGGTCTTGATTTGAAAAGACAGACAGGTGCGAGCACTGCGCTGGAGCGCAGAGTCTAAACCAGAGGCAGGATGTGCACTGTGCTTTAGCTCTGCAGCTACAAAGTCCAGCCCCGGCTCTGACGCTTAGCGATCGTTTCCCACAGCTCCAGTTTGCCTTCCCGTGTGGCTCTTCCGTTCCTTCACCTGCGCAAGGAGAGGGTGGCGCTGAAGCTCACATCCAGCTCTTCAGTCACTTATTCATTCAGCAAACGTTTCTGAAGACCCACTTACTAGGCATTTAACGTGTAAATAGTGAGTGTGAAACAGCCCTGCCCTGCAGTGTAGGAAAGAGATTCACACAGTGAGTTGGGAAACCGGGTTCTCAAAGGCCACACGGCTTCTGCCCCCACTCTGTTTCTCTGTCCCTGTGGGCGGTCTCTCTTGGTACCTGGCCACCAGGCCGTGAGGAAGGCCAAGCTACACGGAGGGGCGCTGGCCTGTGCCGGCTGATGGCTGCAAGGAGAGATGCGCCTGCGGGAGACACCTACCGTGCTGGGTGCTCGCCACGTCTAGAGGTATGAGATAATAAGAAAAGGAGCGGCCTTCCCTCTGGGCATCTTTGAGGATAGTGGCTGGGAGCTACGCATCGGCCCTCACCGGAGTCTGGAAGGCAGAATTACCTCTGAAACGACCGGCTGCACGTCCGCACCGGGGGCCCTGCCTAAATGCAGATGGCCAGTGAGTGAGCACTTTGGAGCCGGAGTTGGCTTTCACAACCCTTTTTGCTGACACAAAAACAAGCATCTCACAACAACCAAGCCGACCTACTCCCAGATCTGTTCCTTCTCGTCTCTCCGTTACCCTGACTTCAGTCCAGAGAAGTTTTCCTCGACCTTAAGAAGCTCTCTGTCCAGGCCGCGGCCTCCCCCGATTCCCGCCCAGAGGTGCTCTTGGGGGCAACGACCCATCGCACCCGAGGTCCCGCACCGAACCGCGGGGGCGGGACCTCCGCCCGTTGGGTGGGGTGGCAGGACCCCCGAGGACAGGGCCGCGGTGGGGGGAGGGGCGGCGGCGGGCGGCGCGGCCTAGGGACGAGGGCCGGCCCCTCCTTCCGCGCCCGGGGGCCCCGGGGGCCTCTCACCTCGGGCCGGCTGCGCTTCTGCAGCAAGTGCTCCAGGTAGAGGTCGGAGAGAGCCGTGCGCATGCTGCCCCCGCCCTCGCTCTCGCTCGCCTTGAGCGTCATCCTGCGAGAGCCGGGACGCGGGGACGCGGAGACTCGGGGCCGGGCAGAGCCTGGAGTGCGAGCGCCCCGGGCCTGCGGCGCGGAAGCGGCGGAGGTGGCGGAGACCGAGGGGACGCGGCGCGGCTGGGCCCGTCACCACCCCGCAGGCGGCGCGCCGGGAGGGCGTGGGCGGAGCTCCGCCCCCGCTCCGCCCCCGAGCCCGCCTCCCGGGCCCGGACTGGGCGGGGCCTCCCGGACCCGGGCTGGTTGAGCGCCTGGTCCGCATCTCGCGGAGCTGGTGGGGGTGGCGCGGAAGCATCCGAGGGGTGTGGCGGGGGCCCCTCCAACTTCGGGCCCTACCCGGAAATCGGTGCCGGCCCAGGACGTTGAGAAAACGCATTTACAGGCTCCTGTGCTGCTAGTCGCTGTCATCTACACTTTGGTCTGTAGTTCAGCGACGGGAGACCGGCTTGCCTCCGACAGCGAACTGTTTTTACTTAGGCTGCATCTCTGTTAACGCCACGAAAAAACTGAGGGGTCAGTGAAAGCAAAGTGAGCCAACATTTCTTACAAATCCTAGAGCTAAATTCCTTAGTATCCCGACACCTTCGTGGCTTAAAACAGCAGCCTGAATGACGAAAGCCATTCTGAACAAAGCATTTACTTTACTGAGCTTCCAGAACTCAGGGCTGTTCACCGCCCGTGCACACCTTGACCCCAAGGGAGTAAATTCCCAGTATAAGCAGTTTGTTGCTCTATGTAATCTTATTCGGACCTTCCAGTAGCTCATAGCCAAGAGGAGAAAAGCCAAAGGCAAGAGTTTGGAGCCAGATTGCCCAGTTTTCTCAGCTAAAAGCCTGAGCTCACGTGATTGATGGCTCCCTTCACCAATGTTACGCTTAGGGAACTATAACAGGAACACACACTCACACACACGGGGCGGGGGACAGAGAGAGGGACTCAGGAAAGCCACCGAAATGCAGACAGCGGGATATTGGTGGAGGGATAGAATAATGAGCAACTAGATAGATTAGAAAATGCAGAAACATGCCCTGGCGCGTGTGTAAGTGTAGTATATGGTACAGGTGCCATGTTAGGTAAGAAAGCAAGTCGTCACGAACTGAAGCTGGAAAATGGGTATTTATATTGAAAGACATGAAATGGGAACTCTCCTCCATGCCACATGGAAAAAAAAATCTATTCCACATCAATTAAGCATATGTCAAAAACACAACTTTAAAGGTCTTGACAAAACATCAGCAAAGAACTTTTAGACTTTGGGATAAATAAATATTTCTTAAATAATGCAGGTAAACCATTGACTATAAGACAATACCGATCAGTTTGACTTCAAGAAATTTTACTCATCAAAAGACAAATTAAAGGGAGTTCCCCAGTGGTCTACTGATTAGGATTCCATGCTTTCACTCCTGTGGCCCAGGTTCAGTTCCTGATCTGGGAGCTGAGACCTTACATCAAGCCACCATAAGCCATGGCCAAAAAAAAAAAAAAAGTCAAACCAAAAAGCAAAAAAAGGAGTTCCCATCGTGGTGCAGAGGAAAATAATCAGACTAGGGACCACGAGGTTGCGGGTTCGATCCCTGGCCTCGCTCAGTGGGTTAATGATCCGGCGTTGCCGTGAGCTGTGGTGTAGGTTGCAGGTGCGGCTTGGATCCCGTGTTGCCGTGGCTGTGGTGTAGACCGGCAGCCGCAGCTCTGATTAGACCCCTAGCCTGGGAACCTCCATATGCCATGGGTGCGGCCCTGAAAAGACAAAAGAAAAAAGAAAAAAAGAAAAACAGAACCAACGCAGCAGAAAAATGAGTAAAAAAGACAAACATTTCACAGATGGAGAAACATATCAGCCTCATTAGTGATCAGACCACAATGAAATACCACTTACATCCATTCAATTATCAAAAATTTACAAGTCTAACAATATCAAGCGTTGGAGAAGATGGGAATCCGTATGATTTCTTGAAATTGCTGCTGGGAGTCTAAACTGCTAATACTGTTTAGGAGAATGGTTTTCATTATTATTATTTTTTTTTTTTTTTTGCTTTTTAGGGCCGCACCCATGGCATATGGAGGTTCCCAGGCTAGGGGTCCAATCAGAGCTGTAGCCGCCGGCCTACACCACAGCCACAGCAACACCAGATCCGAGCCGCGTCTGCAACCTACACCACAGCTCACGGCAACGCCGTATCCTTAATACTGAGCGATGCCAGGGATAGAACCTGCAACCTCATGGTTCATAGTCGGATTCGTTTCCGCTGCGCCACGACAGGAACTCCTTCATTATCTTTTAAAGTTGAACATGCATCTACCCTCTGAGCCAGCAATTCCATCCTAGGGATAGATATCGATGCCATTGCAATAAAAAACCTCCACAGATCTGCTGTGTTGTGAAGCTTGATAATCTAATTTTAAAGGACTTGTAAAGAACAAGAATTGCCAAAGCACTCTAGAACAACATGGGGGGACCTGCCTGGTAGACGACAAGACCTAAAGCGGTGTTAATGCAGAGCGTGAGCGAAAGACACAGAATAGACAAATGGACCAAAGGGACAGGGGACAGATTAGAAATGGCAACAGGCGTACTACCCAAGGCAATCTACACATTCAATGCAATCCCTATCAAATTACCAATGACCTTTTTCAAAGAACTAGAACAAAATAGTTTAAAGTTTGTCTGGAAACACAAAAAAACCAGAATAGCCAAAGACATCCTGAAAAAGAAAAATGGAGCTGGAGGAATCAGGCTCCCTGACTTCAGACTCTACTACAAAGCTACAGT
>PVHT020000053.1:320535-344129 GCA_004024745.2 Catagonus wagneri
ATTACCAACATTTATAGCAACATGGATGGACTTAGAAATTATCATGTGAAGTGAAACCAGTCAGACAATTAGACAGCAACACCCAATGCTACCGCTTACATGTGGAAACTAAAAAGACACAATGAACCTTCTTACAGAACAGACAATGACTCACAGACTTTGGAAAACCTTGGTTTTTCAAATAAGACAATCTGGGGGGGTGGGGGGATGCACCGGGGATTTGGGATACAAAATCTGTAAAATTGACTTGTGATGATTTATGTACACCTATAATGGAAATAAAATCCATTAAGAAAAAAAAAGTAATGGCAACAGGCGATGCGGCCGAGCAGCAGGGGAAGTTTGGACATGCACTGAATGATCCAGGGTGCCTCCAAACAGAAACCCTGGCTGGTGACAGGTGAAGGCAACGCTTCATCTCAGCCCTCCTTGCACTTGAAAGAGCTTCAGGGGGAATGAGTCCTTGAGCAAAATTTAAAGTTTTTATTGAGGCAAAGCTCAGGGTGGAAAAGTACTGGCAGGGCGAGTCGGCTGACTCGGAGGATGCTTGCCTTTTGCTGGTCGGCTGGTTCCAGTTCAAGGTGCTCATTGCTCAGAACCAGGTTTTCTCCTCGGAATTTATGGCTTCTCAGAATTTACTGCAACTATCTGCTTTTCTCAATTCCTAGAACTGCCTTTAGGCACAGAAAGTCAGTTCAAAGTTCCTGAGTGGAAAAATACAGTTTCTCATAGTATTTTTAAAAGATGAAATTAGGCTTTACCTCACACCATGCAAAAATGCATTCCGAGCAGCCGAAGGACAGAAATGTGAAAGGTGAAGCTATAAAACTTGGGGAGGACGATACGGGAGACTTTCGTTACGACTCGAGGAGTAAAGGACTCAGCAAATCACTAACCTAGAGGAAAATAAGTGCCAAATGTGACAACGTTAAAACGGGTACTTCCGCTCATCAAAGTACATCACGTGGACTCACACCGGGAGCAAGAGTCTGCCGCGTCCGGAGCCCGCACAACCTCCGTGCCCAGAATACACAAACGACCCCTACCGATCCCTAAGGAATAAATGAAACTAAAATTAGCAAAATCGACAAAATTTGTTAACAGGAATTTAAGAGAAGAGAAACATAAATGTCCTATAAACACATGAAAAGTCCGCCATCTTATCAGTCATCAGGCGCACACAAAGGGAGAAAACCATCAGATTCAGCGTCTCGGCAGCGGGTTAGTGGCGCAGCGGGTTAGTGGTCCGGTGCAGTCTCAGCATCTGTGGTGGAGGCTGCAGCTCCTGCTTGGATTTGATTCCTGGCCTGGAAACTTCCATATGCCTCGGGTGGGGCCGAAAAAGACAAAAAAGAAACAACAAGGCTAAGGTGTTAGGAGACAGGATCAAGACCCTCCCCCAGGTAAGGAGGGGCTGGTAACGCAGCCTGGAAAAGGACTGTATATCTGTTCGCTTTGTGATAATTCTGTACACCTTTATTTTTTCTTTTTTTGTGTTTTTAAAGGGTTGAACCCTCAGCATATGGAGATTCCCAGGCTAAGGGTCGAATTGCAGCTGCAGCTGCCGGTCTACACCACAGCCACAGCAAGGCCCGATTCCCGACCCACTGAGCGAGGCCAGGGATTGAACCCTAGTCCTCATGGATACTAGTCAGGTTCGTTACCACTGAGCCGCAACGAAAACTCCACATCAGCGTTTCCTTCTCTTTTTTAAGTGAGATGTTTTATTTTTATTTTTAAAAGGTTTTTGTTGGAGTTCCCATCGTGGCTCAGTGGTTAACGAATCCGACTAGGAACATGAGGTTGCGGGTTCGATCCCTGGCCTTGCTTGGTGGGTTGGGGATTCCGCATTGCTGTGAGCTGTGGTGTATGTTGCAGATGCGGCTCAGATCCTGCGTTGCTGTGACTGTGGCGAAGGCCGGCAGCTACAGCTCCTGTTAGACCCCTAGCCTGGGAACCTCCACATGCCGCAGGTGCGGCCCTAGATAAAGCAAAAAGACAAAAAACAAACAAACAAACAGAAAAAACCCCATGTTCACATTTGTCTGGGAAAAGCTGCATATCACAGCCTTTTGTGAAGATTCATATTCGCCTGGAGCAAGGAAACATGCTTAAATTTGTTTAATTCAGCATCGCTCCAACTTCTTTGGCCACAAAGCCCTATCATTTCATGACATTTATTAGAACAGAACTACTGTTTTGGAGAACAAATTTGCAGAGGCTGGTGGTATAAGCCTAGAAAAAAGTTTGCAAGGAGATACACCAGGATGTAACCAATGTTTATTTCTGGGTGCAAGAATTATGGGTACTTTTTCTTCCTTCTATATGAATATTTTTGCAAGTAGTATGTATTATCTAGTAATGCAAGTAACAAGTGTATTATCACCTTTTCAATTGCATGTTTTAAAGGTGAAAATAAAGAGAAAGGTAGTTCAAGAAGGAAGACAATTTAATTTTAACTGATAGGTGCTTCCTCCTTGTGAGCCACTTTGGGAATCCAGCAAGCCGAACATTGTGCCTGCCCAGCTGAATCTTCTAGCGCCATCACTGCACTGGTTCACCTATGAGAATCCTGGAAGGAAGAGAAGATGTTGACTGCCGAACCGAGTCTAAATTGCAATCCAGTCTCTTGGTCTGTCCGGGGTCACACCGTACTTACATCACCTTTTCCAAGATAGGCTTTCAAACAAGTGATGAACCAAGTGATTAATATGAACCGAGTGACTTCATCTGGAGGACATGCTTTGATGGTTTGAGTAAGAATGTTGCTAGTATGGTTGGGATTGTTTTTAAAGCATCACATACTTTGGTTAGGTCCTTAAAGACTTCTTTCCTGTACATATAGTTTTTAACAGTAGTGAGGTTTGGAGTTCCCGTTGTGGCACAGCAGAAACTAATCCGACTAGTACCAGTATCCATGAAGTTGTGGGTTCGATCCCTGGCCTCGCTCAGTGGGTTAAGGATCGGGTGTTGCCGTGAGCTGTGGGGTAGGTGGCGGACGGGGCTTGGATCCCGCGTGGCTGTGGCTGTGGTGTAGGCCGGCAGCACTAGGTCCAATTTGACCTCTAGCCTGGGAACCTCCATATGCTGTGGGTGTGGCCCTAAAAATACCAAAAAAAAAAAAAAAAGGAAAGCAAAACAGCAAATCGGGTTAAATTATTATCTGCTTTTTTCCACTCAACAATATTTCATGAATATGATTTCACCTAATTATCGTCCTACGATAATGTTTTGGCAGCTATATATACTCACTGCAAGAGTATTCAATGCTTTCTCTAACCAGTCAATAAGCATTTAAGTTGGTTCTATTTTTTCAGTATTACGAACCGTACTAAAAATTCCTTATACAAGTGTTTTTGTGTACTGTCGGCGCCATCAGTTCCCCTGACTGCTTCCGGCAACGAGCAGCAGCTCAGCCGTCCTTACAGCTGCGGCTGGTGTTGGGTAGAGGAAACGAAGCAACAGGCACAGATTGAGTGTCTGCAGTCCTTACTGTGAAGTATATTTATTTTCGAAACCAAGCATTGTTGAGCATGTACTGTGTGCCTGGTTCCACGTGCCAGTTTTTCCTGGCACTTGTGCCCTTTCAGAGTATAGATTTGAGACCTCTGTGATTTCTGCAACATTTAAAAAATTATACCTTGATATATTCTGTTGTTGTATTATTTGGGGTTTTTTCTACAGAAAATTTAATCTTAGGGCTCCCGCATCGATCATTTGGTCTCTACTTCCGCTGGGCTTGATCTCGACTTAGTGCCAGCTCTGCGCCCTGTCCTCCGTCCCCCGTCAGTGTCCCCTTTTGCTTTGCTCTGTCCTGCCCGCGCTGTCCTCGCTCGTTCCCAGCGAGGCTCTACTGGTTTTTCTCCTCGGGCTGAGCCATGTGCATCAAAGAAAGAAGCATTTGTCTTGGCAGGTTGCCTGTTTATCTTCACAGGAGTCCCTCCGGGTGCTCATGTTTAGCCAATTCTTCAGATGTTTCTGATGCGCCTGGCCTGCGAGCTGCGGCTTGAGTAACAATGACCTAAAAGATACCGAATCACTTGTCTCTAGACTGGCGCCCTGGCTCCTTTAATTGGGAAGAAGGAACACAGGCGACAACGGATGGAAGTGGGGCCACTCCGAAGGGGTCCCCGAGGCCCGCGCGGCCTCTGTTTCCAGGACATACGACTTGAGGCACGAGTCCAGCTATCTGCTTCCCTCAAGTCCGGGTGTGGCTCTTCTAGCTTAAGAGACCCATGACCTGAAACGGAGTCTGTGCTGCGATCTGCACCCCTAGACCCTCGAATTTGAATTCTGGAAACTTGCTAGTCCGACAAGGATCAGGCCCGGGTCCTACAGGGGAGGCTCCGCCTGGTCGTTCTTCATGTGGCCACATCCTTGTCCTAGAAGGTTAGAGGGCCACATACTCTCTATCGCTGAGCCAGTGGCATGTGGGGTTCCCCGGCCAGGGGTTGAATCTGAACCACATCTGTGACCTGCGGCACCACAGCTCAGGGCAACGCCGGATCCTCATCCCACTGAGTGAGGCCAGGGATTGAATGTGCATCCTCACAGACACATCCTTAACCCGCTGAGCCACAGCGGGAACTCCTAGACATGGTTCTTGGTCTGTGGTGGTTTTGAGGCCTTAGGTGGGGTTGCCACACCCTTAATCCAATCTTTGCCCTCAGCACTTTACTCAGTGACGGAGCTGGAACAGTCCTTCACTGCGCAGTCTTTTGAAACCCTTCACACGTCATAGCACTGACCCACCAGTTTGAAATGATTCACTTTTCTTATTTCTCTGTCTTAGGGAAGTAGCCATCTCTTGATAAATACTGATTGAATTAGAATTTAGGCTTTTGTAGCTAAGCTTAAATATTTTGTTAGCTGTTTCAGAAATATCTTTGCCTTCATAACCATTTATACACACCAGTATTTTGGTAAATTTTCAGGCAATGGAAAACAGTCACTCATATGTTTGCCAAGTATAGTTTGTAAACCAAAGGGAAAGGTACTTGGGAATTAATGAAGTTAGGGGAAAAAAAAGATCAGCAACACTGTCTTTCGGGCCTTTGTTTTGGCTGCTCCCACACATGTGGAAGTTCCCCAGACAGGGATTGAACCCGTGCCAAGGCAGTGACCTGAGCCACTGCAGTGACAAAGACAGATCCTTAACCTGCTGAGCTACTGGGGAACTCCGCAAACACTGCCCCCCCCTTTTGCCTTTTTAGGGCTGCACCTGAGGCATATGGAAGTTCCCGGGCTAGGGGTCAAATCGGAGCTGTAGCGGCCGGTCTACACCACAGGCACAGCAATGCCAGATCCAGTCCATGTCTGCGACCTACACCACAGCTCGAGGCAACACTGGATCCATAACCCACTGAGTAGGGCCAGGGAGCAAACCTGCGTCCTCATGGATACTAGTTGGGCTTGTTACTGCTGAGCCACAGCAGGAACTCCAAACACTGCTTTTTAAATGTCACCTACACGGGGCTGGTAATGGATGGAGCAGATTGTAGAAACAAAAGAGAACACGGAGGAGACTTCTTAAAAAGATGTTAAATGGACTCTCAGAGTGTTGTTTCCAGAATCGCCTTCCTTCAACTTTCCCTTAATTACACATTGCTCGACTCCTCCTGTGTGTCCCTCAGGTTCTCGGTCCCCCACCCTCATCACCCCACCGCAGCTTACGTGAGGCAGCAGAGGGTCCCCATTATTGCTGAGGTGATAAGAAAAGCAAAAATGGCTGCTTGGGGGACGGAGCTCTTGATGAGGTCGCCCAAGTAATCTGTGAAGTGGCTCAGCGTGGACCTGCGGTTTTCTGCAGGAAGAACATAGATCTTCACTGGAGTTCCCATCGTGGCTCAGCGGAAACAAATCCCACTAGGAACCATGAGGTTGCAGGTTCGATCTCTGGCTTCGCTCAGTGGGTTAAGGATCCGGCGTTGCCGTGAGCTGTGGTGCAGGTTGCAGACGCAGCTAAGATCCTGTGTTGCTGTGGCTGTGGTGTAGGCTGGCGGCTGCAGCTCCTGTTAGACCCCTAGCCTGGGAACCTCCATATGCTGCGGATGTGGCCCTCAAAGGACAAAAAAAAAACAACAAAAAAAGGGAACACAGACCTTCACTGAGGAAAGGTCAAGTCATGGGTGAACTTGGGATTTGAGCCCAGGTTCAAGTTCAAGTAGTTGTCCCTGATATCATGTTCTTACAGGTGCCCAGAGCCCATATGTTTAACCACTTTGCTGTGTTAAGAGGTTAAAGGAACACACATCCCCCCCAAAAAAAATAGGTCCCCCGAGATGGATTTATCACCTCTGCCTCCTTGTATGTCAGACAGGAACTAAAATCTCGGCCCTAGATATCTTACAGCTTGTGTGACGGTCTTAGTGAATAAAAGGGGTCTTATTCTAGCGGAAGTTTGCTTGTCCTGCAGGAGGCCGAGGGCAGTGAGCGACCCATGAAGAGAAAGGAGGTGGCCGCCAGCTCCAGGAGCACCCAGAGGAGGAAGAGGGACTTTGGAGGGAGTTTGCCAACCAAGGGCAGCAGTCACTCCAGAGCCGGCCAGAGCTGAGCCGCACACTTCGTGGGAGGTTGACATCTATGGCTTTGGCTCGGGAACTCCTAGTGCACATCACTCAGCAAACGGCTTGCTGCACAGTAGGTGGCTTAGTGCTCTTTGAACTAAACTGAACCAAACCAGAATAACTGGCTTTCCTATCAACTTTTTTTTTTTTTTTTTTTTTTGCTTTTTAGGGCCGCACCTGAGACATATGGAGGTTCCTGGGCTAGGGATCTAATTGAAGCAGCACCTGCCGGCCTACACCACAGCCACAGCAACACCAGATCTGAGCTGCGTCTGCGACCTACACCACAGCTCACGGCAATGCTGGATCCTTAACCCACTGAGCGAGGCCAGGGATCGAACCCACAACCTCATGCCTCCTAGCCGGATTCCTTTCCACTGAGCCATCACAGGAACTCCTGTGAACATTTTTTTTTTAAATACAAAATCAGGTTGTCCTGACCGGAGACAGGCACCTTATGTCCTATGAAGAGAGAACATTCGCCCTAACAGCAAACACACCCCTTGAGCGCGGTTTCAGTCCTGCTCCGTCTTGAATCCCCAAGGCAGATGAAGGGGACAGCAAGGAAGCCACGGTCTCCAGCAGGAGGCAGCTCAGAGAGCACAGCAGAAGGCCCAGGGTCAGCAGCTTCGGGGGCTCCATGCACGCGGACGGCCTGTGCCAAAAGGGGAAGTGTCTTTGTCTGAAAAGTTAGAAAATGGTCGTTTAGTTTTTCTTGCAAAACCGAGGCTGTCATGAGCACAAGAGTAATTTACTCACCGACACTGCTGGATCCTGAACGCAGCCGGGGTCCAAAGCAAAATATTCGCACCCCCCCCCAAAAAAAAAACCCTAGAAAGCAAACAGCGGGCCACGAGGTGCTTTGCTCTGGCAGCTCGGATGCCGGACGCTTCCTCTCAAACCCGGTCCCCCTTCAGGCGTCACAGTTAGTGGAAACTTTTAAGCCGTGTCATCTTTGACTCCTCTTTTTCGCTTCCACATCTTTTTTGTTTTGTTGTTTTTAACTTGGGTTTATTGATGAATCAGAAAATAAGCGGCATAAAGGGTTGACACCATCCCGATTTAGTGGATAAGTGGGCACCATGTCCCGGGCCTCCTAGCTCCCTGCTTGCTGCCACTTTTATTATTAGGTTAGGGACAGAGTCCACTTACTAGCACATTTGCAAACGGCCTGCTTCCGCGTTGGGGTCGGCTTGGCTGAGGCGACCTGGAGAAACGGTACTCTTTGGGGTCCCACATCTTATCTATCAGAAGAATCACGTCGGCTTCATCTCTAAAGTGGATCCATAAACTTGCCACCAGCACCTGTGCTCCCAGCTTCCACCCTGGCCTTGCTTCAGCTTCTTTGTCACTCAACAGCCGACAGAGACCCTGCTTTGGTGTAAGTCAGATTGTGGCCTGGCAGCCTGCTGCTCCCCCCCATTTTGGTCTCCGAGGGTGTTACAGGTACTTGGTAAAGATTTTTTAATGAATGAATGGGGGGTGGATTTTGGCAGACGTTGTTCATTGCCTGTCATCTCCATCTGATGCGTAGCTTCTGGGAAGACCTTTTGCCGTCTTGATAAAAGAGACAGTGCTATCAGTTTCCCTTTGTGCCACCTCGAACATTCTCTAAGTGTTACCCGAAGCATGAGGAGCCATCTTGTGACCACCAGGCAAAGTCCATGAGGAAAAGGCCAAGAAACCACAGCTCTTTAATGGCATAATTTTAAGCCATTAAACCAACAGCCCTATGTGCTCACCTCTCAACTATGAGAAAAAGAATGTCCTATTTGAACTTTTCATTTGCTCAGGACATTTATATGTGACACGCTCACCTACCGTTGAAGGGGCTGAAAGAGACGGGTGTGGGCGGAGAGCCACTAACCTGAGAACTACCTTGCACCCAGGGTGCCAAGGACGCCAGTGAATTGGGTCTCAGTCCTCAGAAGAAGCTGGCCAGACTCTTCCTTTCAGGTCTCTGAAGTTCCAAATAGAATTTTTCTTCTCCTTATGATATCATTCACTGCCTTCGCCCCTCCCCCAGTCTCTATTTGACACCGAAACCCGTCCTCCTGGGAGCCGTATCTAGTACACCTTAGAATAGTGTATGTATGGGACTCTAACAGATGATAAGGTGGCATTTCATATCAGTCCAGAAAAAAGGGTGGCTTAACGTGATGACTGGCTATTCATTCGCATGCACTGAAGTCGGAGCACTACACACAAAATACATTCTAGGTGGATCAAGTACTAAACAACAATAAAACCACAAACATATTGGAATAAATACGAGTGGATACTTTCGTAACCGTGGTATGGAAAAAACTATTCAAAGCGTGTCATAAAACCCAAAAGCCATAGATGAAAATACCGATAAATTTATTGCATAAAAATGCGCAACTTTCGGAGCTCCCATCGTGGCGCAGCAGAAACGAATCCAACTGGGAACCATGAGGTTGCGAGTTTGATCCCTGGGCTCGCTCAGTGGGTTAAGGATCCGGCGTTGCCGTGAGCTGTGGTGTAGGTCGCAGACGCAGCTCGGATCTGGTGTTGCTGTAGCTGTGGTGCAGGCCGGCAGGTGCAGCCCTGATTTGACCCCTAGCCTGGGAACCTCCATATGCCACATGTGCGGCCCTAAAAAGCAAATAAATAAATAAATAAATAAATAACTCTACCGGCATTGTAAAATGATGTGGGCCTTCTGGGGTTAACAAGAGTGTCTGTTTTCCTACTCGACCAAGTTTACGGTCAATCTCATTCTTCTACACGATCCCTGGAATTTCACATTGGCTGTGGGTTGCAGTCTGTTCTAGTCTTTCTTAAATTCTGCCCTGCATTAAGACACTCTGATCGAAAGATTCCCATTTGGTTTTGTTGTTATTATTATTTCATGTCAAAGAAATTTTCTCCTATTGTTTTATTTGACCGTGTCCACTCTGATGTTTCCTTTCGGATCTTTCAATTTTTATTGCTGTAAGAACACTTAATGTACCTATCCTCTTCAACAAATTTTTTTTGGCTAACCTGCAGAATGTGAAAGTTCCCGGAGTTCCCATTGTGGCTCAGCGGAAATGAATCCGACTAGGAGCCATGAGGTTGCAGGTTTGATATCTGGCCTCACTCAGTGGGTTAAGGATCCGGCGTTGCCATGAGCTGTGGTGTAGGTTGCAGACGCGGCTCGGATCCCGTGTGGCTGTGGCTGTGGTGTAGGCCGGCAGCTGTAGCTCTGATTAGACCCCTAGCCTGGGAACCTCCACATGTGCACCTGCGGCCCTAAAACGACAAAAGACAAAAAAAAAAAGAATGTGAAAGTTCCCGGGCCCGGGATCGAACCCGTGCCACAGCAGTGACCTGAGTTTCTGCAGTGACAACGCCAGATCTTTAAGCTGTTGAGCTACAGGAAGGTTCCTCAAATTTTTAAGGGCCCCCAAAAAAGTATTGTTAACTCTAGACTCCCCGAGGTTCAGCAGATCTCAAGGACTTAGGCGCCTTGCATAACTGAAAGTGTATTATCAGTTGAACAGCTGCTCTCCATTTCTCTCTCAGTCTTTCTCCAGCAGCGTGCTCCTGGATAACGGTTCCATTTCTAATTTTTAAAATGTTATTTCACCTCTTATAAATTACATCACTTTTTACCTGAGGGGTTCAATTTAATCTAGTTTTCTAACTAATTTGTTTTTCTTTTTTTTTTTTTTTGGTCTTTTTGTCTTTTTAGGACCGCACCCGCGGCACATTGAAGTTCCCAGGCGAGCAGTCCAGTTGGAGCTACAGCCTCTGGCCTACGTCACAGCCACAGCCACATCGGATCCTTAATTCACTGAGCGAGGCCAGGGGTCAAACCCACGTCCTCATGGATGCTAGTCAGGTTCGCTAACTGCTGAGCCACTACGGGAACTCCATTTTTAAAACAAAAAAAATCTTTTTAAATTTGTTTTTCTAAACTGTCCATCCTGCTATTCGGTGCCTCTATTTGTTTTGTTTCTTCAATTCCATTTTTTTTTTTTTGCCTTTTGTCATTCTAGGGCCGCACCCGCGGCATGTGGAGGTTCCCAGGCTAGGGGTCTAACAGCAGCTGTAGCCACTGGCCTACACCACAGCCACAGCAACGCGGGATCCGAGTCGCGTCTGCAATCTACACCACAGCTCACAGCAACACCGGATCGCCAACCAACTGAGCAAGGCCAGAGATCGAACCTGCAACCTCATGGTTCCTAGTCGGATTCGTTAACCACTGAGCCACGACGGGAACTCCCTCAATAGCATTGTTCACATTTTAATTTCTAGTATCAAAACACAACCCTCAAAGGCATTTTTTAAATATTTTATTTGATTATTGAGGAAACCAGGAGGAAGACAGCCGCTTCCGAGAGCATTTGAGAAGGAGGTGTGTGTGTTACCAGGAAACGAATGCCAGAACCAGACTCTTCAGCCTTGGGCTTCACTTCTGTAGGAGGCCCTACAGCAAACAGCTTGTCCCTTTCTGTAATTAACCTCTAACCCTAACGGGCTTTACAGGACCATAAACCATCTGCACCTTCATCGGTTGATTATACTGTGACAGCTGGGTGACAGTCCCCAACAAGGTCAGATCGGGGTCAAGCAGGATTATTAGCAGCCAGCCTAGTATGGCAGAAAGCAACTGTCCTCTGGCCTTTTCTGACACCGCCACGCATCCGCTCGCGCTCTAGGAGGTCCCACTGGGGTGTGGCGGGCGTGCGGGGTCCGGGCCAAGCCGGGCGGTGGGCAGGCCGAAGGGACAGGAGGCCAGTCACCACCGCCTGTGGACGCACCCTGAGCTCAGTTTTCTTCTGACTCCGTGTGAGTGGGACTCTAGTTTTCAGTCACGGTGGCGAAGTTCCTGTTACATTTTTGTTATGTCGTTTCATCAGAAAACGAGCTGAGTGCATCATTAAAATTGTAATGTCGTAGCTCCTGTCCCAGATGGCCACGGGGTTTCTTCATTTTTCTGCAGAAACCTGAAAATCATGTCCTGCAGAAGCACATCGGGAAAGAGAGCGGCCTTTCTTGGTCACCACAAGTTTCCAGGGGAGGTTATCATTTTATTTCAAGGTTCCCGATAGTTCTGTGACCCTAACCTATTATTACCTGTTGTTGTTTAGAATTAAGACCAGATGGCTTTATCTCTACACCCTTCTCACATTAAATTGAACTCTTTTAAACTCTTTTGACCCTTTAAAAGTCAGATCAATTATTTGGACACTTCTGTCAGGAAGGCACGCTGGCATATTCATACGCACATCCCTAGGGCGTGTTGCATGTGAGCTGAATCCTGCCTGCAGCCTCGGTTCCAGAACACATCAAGGCCCAGGATGCCAGGTAATGACATCCGCCCATAAGGAGACGGACTGTAATGGTCTCGTTCTCAGACTATGTCCATCTGGCAGATGGTTTGAAGGCTGTGCTCGCACGATCACCTGATCAGGATGGTCAACGCGCGCGAGTGCGCTTTGGAAGCTCTAAAGCCCAGTGCGAACTGCTCACGACGCGACCGACCATCTCCCGCGGGCTCTCAGCGCCTGGTTTTCCACGGCGGAGGACGCTCTCCCAGCTGGGTCTCTTCGTTGCGTTGCCTGACCGATCCGGGAGGAAGGAGCAGCCCAGGAGCAGCTGCAGCCCGTTGGGGCGGCCTCCGGGCAGCACGCGCCAGGCCCGCGCGGCCTCGGTCCGAGAAGAGGTGCGGGGCTGGGCGGGAGGAGCGGGCGGCCGACGGCGGCGCGGGCAGGGGCGCGGGGCGGGCAGGGGCGCGGGGCAGCCGACGGCAGGGCGAGCAGGAGCGCGGGGCGGCCGTCAGAACTGCTGCTGCGCCTCGCAGCCCAGGATCTCCAGCCTCAGGGCGACCTGGTGCGCCCAGCTCTTCGGGTGGATTCTAAGCAAGCGAGTGACGAGCGGGGGGTCCAGAGCGTTCAGCACGGGGGTGGACGCGTCCCGATTGCCCTGAAAAACCTGGGAGAGGACGGAGAGCTTTTAGTCGCTGTCTGACAGGAACATAACTTCCACTGCCCGCACCATCTCGGCCGCAGCACCGCGCCCGCCGCCGCAAAGCCCGGACCGCAGGCGGGGGGCGGCCTGGACAAGCAGATGCTCTCGCGGGCGCCCCTGCTGCCCGCGTGGCCGCGCTCTCCGCCCCTCTTTCTGAACTTGTCCCGGGCAAATCTGGCGACAGTCTCCTCCCAGACACTGCAGCAGCCGGCCCGGGTCTCAGTTTAAATGCTACTCCTCGCTGACTCGCAGTCTCATCCCGCTCACTTGCTTGGGTGTCTTCTCATTGCCTCTCCAGCCGCTCACTGCTGCTGCCCTTTGCCCCCCCCCCCCCCCCGTCAGGTCGGTAACAGCAGGGCCCTTAGTCCCGGCCACACCGCGAATACACAGCGGCAATACATGCGGCATCATACACGCAGAGACACTATAAACACGTGTCAAAGACGGTCTGAGAAAGCTTCGGAGAAGATGCTGGGATAAATATGTGGCGTCTATCTGGAGACTTGCACAGCTGCTAGATTAACTTATTTGTCCTCAAACCGAGAGAATAACACAGTGAACACCTCAATCTTCTTTAATCTAGAACAGACTCCTAATCTCGGATCCTTTTTTTTTTTTTCTGTCTCTCATTTTATTTTATTTTTTAAATTTAGGGCCACCCCTGTGGCATATGGAGGTTCCCAGGCTAGGGGTTGCATCAGAGCTGCAGCTGCCGGCCTACACCACAGCCACAGCAACGCGGGATCCGAGCCGTGTCTGCAACCTACACCACAGGTCACGGCAACGTCAGATCCTTAATCCACTGAGTGAGGCCAGGAATCGAACCTGCGTCCTCCTGGATACGAGGCAGGCTCTTACCCTGCTGAGCCACAGTGGGAACACTGACATTGACATTTTAAAAAGTCTAACACCATTGTGCTGTATGTGTCCCACATTCTAAATTTCTGTGACTGTTTTCTTATTATCAGATTTTACTTGGACACTTTTAGTGACAATACTACGTGATGTGTCTTTCCCACTGCATCACATTGGAGGACACGTGACGCAGATTTGTCCCATGACCGATGATGCAAGGTTGGACGGGGCTGTCCCCCACATCTCTCTGCTGTAAAACTAACCATTTCCTTTTGCTAACAATCTGTGCGGTGATATTTTGAGACTGTGTAAATATTGGTACCACATTGTTTTCGTCCAATGCTTTTAGTATCCATTCAAGTTCTTTACTGGGGAGTTCTCTGGCGGTCTAGTGCTTAGGACTTGGTGTGTTCACCGCTGTGGACTGGGTTCAACAATCCCTGATCCTGGGAACCGAGATCCCATAGCAAAGCTGCTGCACCCAGTGGTCAAAAAAAGTTCCTTATAAGTATTAAACAGTATATTGATGGTTATGAGTTGACCTTCTAAGTTTGTCATTTATTCTACATTTATTAGTTGGAATTTTTCTGGGGAGAAAAGGCCCTCCTCTCCCTTCGTATGTTTTGCCATGATTATGGACTGCTGGGTTCTTTATTGTCTTCTCAGGCTGGACGTTTTGACCTCATGGCAGAGGCATAAGTCCTATTGTCAAGGCCAAAGTCATCGGACCTTTCAAAGGAGGAGGAAGTGGAAAGTTAAGACTAATACCTTTCCCCTCTTCTGCTATTTGCTGTTCAGTTATCGCAGAGGCAAGAGGTGGGGCGGCTTGCTAGTCCAGGAGCACCCCCTGCTGTTGACAGAGTGGGATTTTTGTTTTGTTTTGTTTTTTTGCCTTTTATGTAGGGCCGCACCCATGGCATATGGAGGTTCCCAGGCTAGGGGTTTAACAGGAGCTGTAGCCCCCGGCCTTCGCCACAGCCACAGCAACGCCAGATCCAAGCCGTGTCTGCAACCTACACCACAGCTCACGGCAACGCCGGATCCTTAACCCACTGAGCAAGGCCAGGGATCGAACCCGCAACCTCATGGTTCTTAGTCGGATTCGTTAACCACTGAGCCACCAAGGGAACTCCCAAAGTGGGATTTTGTGACTTGTTTTTGCTCTCACAGAACACTTCGTTTCCAGCACCTGACTTCTTTTCCTGCTCATCACCATGCCTCCAAGAGATGTACTCGCCTTCATCAGAAACAGCGCCGCGTCCTTTACTTTCAGTTCTCCGGAAGCCAAGGTTGTGATCCAGAAGCTCTCACATATTAGGGTTTCATCACCAGGATTGGCCTTTCTCTCTCTCTCTCTTTTTTTTTTTTTTTTTGTGTGTGTGCTTTTTAGGGTCGTACCCGCAGCATATGGAGGTTCCCAGGCTAGGGGTCTAATCGGAGCTGTAGCCGCCGGCCTACACCACAGCCACAGCAACGCGGGATCCGAGCCGTGTCTGCGACCTACACCACAGCTCACAGCAACGCCAGATCCTTAACCCACTGCACGAGGTCAGGGATCAAACCCTCAACCTCATGGTTCCTAGTCGGATTCGTTAACCACTGCACCATAGTGAGAACTCTGGGTTGGCCTTTCTCTTGCCAGAGTGAGTTTATCTGTGTTCTGGACTCTTCTCTCCACAGTTACTTACTATTTTTATGGAAGAATCTTGGTAATAATGGCATTATTACTCCCTTGAAGATTTGGTAGCATCTTTAATAAAGCATCTGAATTCGGGGTTTTCTTTGTAGGAAGACATTTGAACATTCCAACGCTGACAGGGGTTTCAGGGCTTTCTAGTCATTCCTGAGCAGTAAGTGATATTGGCTAGAAATTAACCCATTTTACTTAATTTTCCAAATTTGCTGTCATAAGGCTAATAAATATCCTCATTTGCTTTATGTTGGCAACATTTACTGGGTAGTAAAAGCACTCCTGCATGTTACAAAGATTTTTTTTTTTTTTTTTTTGCTTTTTAGGGCCACACCCGTGGCATGTGGAGGTTCCCAGGCTAGCGGTCTAATCGGAGCTGTAGCCGCCGGCCTACACCACAGCCACAGCAACGTGGGATCCGAGCCGCATCTGTGACCTACACCACAGCTCATGGCAACGCCGGATCCTTAACCCACTGAGCGAGGCCAGGAATCGAACCCACATCCTCACGGACACTACTCGGGTTTGTTGCCGCTAAGCCACAACAGGAACTCCTGGAAATGTTTTTTAGTTTTTGCTTGAATGCATTAAAAGAAACTTCACTAGATTTTCTTTTCAGGGGAGGTTTCAGATTTTTTCTTTTAACATCATATGGATATCATGAATTATCTTCTTTTTTTTTTTTGTCTTTTTGCCTTTTCTAGGGCCACACCCGCGGCATATGGAGGTTCCCAGGCTAGGGGTCAAGTCGGAGCTGTAGCCGTCGGCCTACACCACAGCCACAGCAACACAGGATCCAAGCCACATCTGTGACCTACATCACAGCTCACGGCAACACCGGATCCTTAACTCACTGAGCGAGGCCAGGGATTGAACCCACAACCTCATGGTTCCTAGTCGGATTCGTTAACCACTGAGCCATGATGGGAACTCCTCACGAACTATCTTCTGATTTTCACTATTGTTTAGAGATCACCTGTCAGTTTGTCACTCTTACTGTGATTATGTATGTGTCTTCTGGTTCCTTTTTTTTTTTTAATGAAAGCTGTTGGCAGCAGTGCCATCTTAACAATGTCTTCCAATCCATTAACCCAGGATATCGTCCCATTTACTTAGGTCTTTCCTTTTTTCAGCAATGTTCGATAGCTTTCAGTGTACCTCTTTCATTGAATTTATTCCTAAACATTTTATTCTTTTTGATGCTATTGTAAATGAAATTTTCTTAATTTTCCTTTCAGATTTTTCATTGATAGTATATGGAAATACAACCGATTTTTAAGTGTTGATCATGTAGACTGCAACTTTGCCAAATTCATTCATTAGCTCTAAGTTTTGTGTAGGTTCTTTAGGATTTTACTTCTTTCTTTCTCCCTCCCTTCCTCCCTTCCTCTCTTCCTCTCTTTCTCTCTTTCTTTCGTGTCTTTTTGTCTTTTTATGGCTGCACCTGGGCATATGGAGGTTCCCAGGCCAGGGGTCCAATCGGAGCTGTAACCACCAGTCTACACCACAGCCACAGCAACCTGGGATCTGAGTCACATCTGCGATCTACACCACAGCTCACAGCAACACCAGATTCTTAACCCACTGAGCGAGGTCAGGGATCTAACCCAAGTCCTCATGGATGCTAGTCGGGTTCATTAACCACTGAGCCATGATGGGAACTCCTAGGATTTTCTCCATATAAAATCATATGATTGCTGAAGAGAATTTTACTTCTTCCTTTCCAATCTTAATGCCTTTTATTTCTTTTTATTTCATAATTTCTCTGGCTATAACTTTCTTTTTATTTTATTTTATGTTTTTTGTTTTTTTGTCATTTTAGGGCTGCATCCGCGGCATGTGGAGGTTCCCAGGCTAGGAGTCTAATTGGAGCTATAGCTGCCGGCCTACACCACAGCCACAGCAACGCGGGATCAGAGCCGCGTCTGCGACCTACACCACAGCTCACGGCAAGGCCGGATCCTTAACCCACTGAGCGAGGCCAGGGATCAAACCCACAACCTCATGGTTCCTAGTCGGATTTGTTAACCACTGAGCCACGACGGGAACTCCACGGCTCTAACTTTCAGTACAGTGTTGAACAGACGTGGCAGGAGTTCCCTGGTGGCTCAGTGGGTTAATGACCTGGCCTTATCACTGCTGTGGTGCACATGCAACCGCTTGTCCTTCTGCATGCTGCACCAGCCAAGAGGGAAAAAAGAAGTGGTAAAAGTGATCACCCTTGTTTTGTTTGCCATTTCTCCACTATTTCTTTCATTCACTCTGATTCCAGTTGTACAACCTGTGAAGCTTTCTCTGGATAGCCTGTCTCAATGTCTTTTTCACTTATTTCACCTTCTGTGCTCCATTCTGAGTAATTTCTTGAGATATTTTTTACAATTGACCAAATTCTCTTTGGCTGTGCCCAATTCACTATTAAGTCTTTCTTTGACTTTTAAACTTCAAAAATTATGTTTTTATTCCTAAGAGCATGGTTTTTCCCCAAAGTGCCTAAGACTTTCGGATAATTTGTCATTTACTTTTATGTTTCTATAGCACACTGCTTTAAATATTTTGTGCATAATCATTTTATGATATATACCTGATAATGTCAATATCTGATATTCTTCAGGTTCTGAACTTGTATTGATTGGTTCTGCACACATGTTGAAAAGGTGGCTCATTATCTTGCATGTTTGCTGACCTACGTTTACGATGTCAGAGTTCAGCTCCTTTCTGGGGCTCATTTCTTTGTGCAGAAGAGTCTCACATTCACTTCTTGCATTTTGCTCAAAGCTTGGTCTCCTGAGAACAACACTAAAATAAGCATTTCCCTTTAGGAAAGGCACTCCATTTTACATTTTCTCATTTTTCACTTCTCTTTACTCTGATTTAAGTTCATTATTGGATTGATTGATTGATTTTTAAGTTCATTATTTTAAAATAAAAGCTCACGTAGGTTCTTTTTGGTTTTTGCTGTTGGTGGTGAGGAAGTGGACAGCCCTCCGCTGAGTGTAGCAGTGCAATAAAGAAGCATGTACTAACAGCGATAGAGTTTTTTTTTTTTTTTTCCCCTGCACTTGCAGCATATGGAAGTTTCTGGGTCAGGGACTGAACTCACACCACAGCAGTGACAATACCATACCCTTAATGTGCTGAGCCACCGGGAACTGGTGCAGCCTTTTGTATTGTGCTAATATATACATAACATATAACTTTGCCATTTTAACCAATTGAAGCGTGTGGGCGGTTCAGGGGCGCCCGGCCCATTCGCAGTGCTGTGTAACCATCACCACCATATCCATTCCAGGCTCTGCATCTCGCGCAGCTGAGACTCTGGCCCCATCAAACACTGACTCTCCATTCTCCCCTCTGCCCAGCCTCTGGCAACAGCTACTGGATGTAGGTTCAGTGTCCATAAATGTGCTTATTTCTAGAGACCCCACGGGGATTTTTGCTAACTGTATGTGCAGATGTGTGGTCAGACATTATTCTGGGTGTGTTGGGTGGGTGTTTGGGGATGAGACCGGCACTGAATGGCAGTGGGAACAAAGTCCTCCCTAAAGTAGCCAAGGGGTAATCAGCTGAAGGCCTGAAGGGAACAGACAGGCTGACCCGTGTGAGGAAGAGAGAAGTCTTCCTGCCTGACTGCACCGGTACTTGGGACTTGGCTTTTTTCCAGCCTGGGGCTCAAACTCAAATATCGGCTCTTCCTGGTGCCTACTGGTCTTCAGCCTGGAACCTACTCCATCAGCTCTCTTGGTTCTCGGGCCTTTGGACTTGGACTGAAATGACGTCATTGGCTCTGCTGGGTCTCCAGCTTGGGACTCACCCTGCAGATCTTGGGACTTGTCCCTCTCCACAGTCACCTGAGCCAATTCCTTACAGTAAATCTCTTTACACACCCACCCACACACACACACACACACACAAACACGCATCCTACTAGTTCCGTTTCTCTGGAGAACTCTGACTAACACACTCCTAGAGGAGGAATTATACAATATTTACCCTTTCATGCCTGGCCTATTTCATTTCTCATGTTTTCAGGGTACTTCCATATTGTCGCATGTGTCAGAGACACGCCCTTTTCAGCATGGAAATGTCCTCTAGAACATGCATTATCAGTACTCTGTTCCGCTAAACTGCCAGAAGCAGAAGTGTTCCATCCACACCGACGACGGAGCAGGAAATTCCTGGGGGAGGAGGATGTTGAGACTCGCAGGGACATAGGAAGCACCTTAGGAAGTAACTGGAACAGTACATCTAAGAGGCCAGTGTGAGAAGAGAGAGCAGTCTGTCTTTAAAGACTGGAGGCAGTTCCCGTTGTGGCGCAGTGGAAACGAATCAGACTAGGAACCATGAGGATGTGGGTTCGATCCCTGGCCTCGCTCAGTGGGTTAAGGATCCGGCGCTGCTGTGAGCTGTGGTGTGGGTCGCAGGTGCGGCTTGGATCCCGCATGGCTGTGGCTGTGGCGTAGACCAGCAGCTGTAGCTCTGATTAGACCCCTAGCCTGGGAACCTCCATATGCCGCGGGTGTGGCCCTAAAAAGCAAAAATAAATAAATAAATAAAATAAATTTTTAAAAAAGCCTTGGGAGCTTCTTAGTACGGGTGGAGTTTAGAGAGCAAAGGAGCAAACGACGAGTCTGTGCCGGAGAGGTCAGCAACGGCCACCCTGTGGTTAGTTCTTGGTAAATCCCAGTTGCTGGTGGGGATATAGACATCGCTAGGCATTTGGTGAATAACTTATCTTTTTTTACATCCTCCGGATTATTGCCACTCTCCTGAATGACATCAACACCTGTGAGGAGAAGCAACTTTTGGCTCTGCTCTGCCCTTTCCTGGGGTTACACCTTCTGGCTTGGGGTCCCTGTGTCCTCGCGATGTCATTATCCTGCAGGTCTGAGCCCAGGGCCACCTGCTCCGTTGCTAAGTGCTGAGGCCCGCCTACCTTCGCGTTGCCATGCTGAAGAAATGGGGTCCAGCGCCGGCCGTCCTGACTGCTGGACACGAGGAACTCCTTCACATACATGCTGGTCAGGAGGGACTTCGCCCCCTGGGTGCTTATTCCCGTGACCTTCACTGTCCTCTGGAAGTCCACCTGCAGCCACTCTTTCGCGTTACTCACCTGGGGAAGTTAGAGCAGGAGCCTGTTGGTCACCGCGTGCTCCCAGAAAGCCCCAGGCCCTGCTCAGTCACATCACATCGCTCAGCACTCTGCATATCAGTGATCTGTTTGTCGGTCTCCCTGATTAGACTCGAAGCAACTTGAGGGCCAGCATTTGTCAGGGTTTATCTCTGCATCCCCGGGGTTAGCCACTTACTAGGCGCCCAGTAAATGACTGACTACAGCAGTGATCTGTAGGCTGACCTGCGTATTGCAGGTTGGCAATGCGTTTGTTAGACGGCCGGCTGTCTTAAAAATACGCCCCAGAGGAGCATTAACTCCATTCATTCTGCAAAGCTATTCATGGATTAAAATTACAAACTGAGGGCTGCTAGAAAAGAGCTGTGCTCATGTACTCTACATAGCTATGACCCGTTCCTTTGAGGCACTGAGAGAGGTGCAAAGCGGGCTAATTGCTGATATGTCTCTGTAAAACTGGACTTCAGCCGCTACTGACCTTTCACAAACACTAGCCCGGTACTGCATATGGGGATCCTGTTTCCTGGAGGCTCACTTGGGGATCACTTCTGGCAGTGAAAGCTGTGTAAACGCGCATGGCACATCCACTACATATCTGTGGGGCTTTCTGTGCACAGTCAACCTTCCGTGAGTGACACTCTTTGTGGGAACGACCAGGTGATGGAAGCGCAAGCTCTTGCTCATCTTTCCCAACCCCGCCTCTTACCTGCGGTCGCCAGGCATTAGTCCGCCCCTGGAGATGAAGTCGAGCTTGTGAAGGAGACCAGGTGGCAAATATATTGCTTAGGTGGGAGGAGGCCGTAATCTGTGTATCTGATATTGCTTTATTCTCCATGCCCAGGGGCATGCTGCAACCTCGAAGAAAGGAGACAAGGATGCAATCACAGGACAAGATGCAGCCGAGGCTCTGCTGGCCTCTGCCTCCGCTGACATTCTAGGCCTACTGTCATCATGACGGCATTTCCCAGGCATTAATTTGTGCATCTTATTGTCAACATGCCCCCCTATTTTCTGGTCAGCTCCGCTCTACTTGATTTTTTTTTTTTTTTGGTCTTTTTAGGGCTGCACCAATGGCATGTGGAGGTTCCCAGGCTAGGGGTTGATTCGGAGCTACGGCTGCCAGCCTACACCACAGCCACAGCAACGCGGGATCCGAGCCGCGTCTGCGACCTACACCACAGTTCATGGCAACACCAGATCCTTAACCGACTGAGCGAGGCCAGGGATCGAATCTGCATCCTCGTGGATGCTAGTCAGGTTCATTACCACCGAGCCACGACGGGAACTCCCGCTCTACTTGACTTTGCTCTGCCTCGTTAACACTAATGCAGGAGGTGGCAGCTCCCGGGGAATCCCAGTTTCAGACCAAGGCCTGGGTTTGCCCAGGACTGTACTGGTTTCAGCACTGATAGTTCGGTGTCGTGAGAAATCCCCCAGCGTCAGGAAGACAGGACAGCGAACTGTCCTACCACAGCTGGGAGATGCAGGGACATGGGGTAACTTGACACTTACTGTTTAAATCACAGCCCATCAACTCCATGCGAAGAGTGCTGCGGATGCTGTAATGTGTTGGGTGCAAACGGATGTACCGAGCCACAATTGGAGGGTTAAAAATATTGTGCTTAATCCCAGATGAATCCACATTGCCAAAGAAGACCTGGAGGGAGTTATTAGGGCAGATACATGTCAAATGAAGACGGACTAAGAAGTAATGCTTCGCAATCATACCCTTCTTCCGGTTTTGCTTTGCGCATTTCTCAACAGCACCCAGCACTCAAGTACAATGATTCTAGCTAGACAGACGTTCGAATGCGGCACGTGAAGGCGAGAGCCTCGGAGGAAGGACAGAACAAGGGAGATTAGCTTGGGCAGCCGAAGTGGTTTACCTGGGGTCCTGTAACTAGTGTCCCGAACGGGCCAGCCTCTGTGGACAGGAAGCAGATGAGCAGTTGCCTGGGGACTCCAGGGGTGGTGGGGCGGAGGTGGGGGGAGGTGTGTGTGTGGGGGACTGCAGGAAGGGGACAGGGGGGGCTGCAGGAAGGGGCCTGGCGAGTACGGGGGTTTCTTTTGGGGGTGGTGCCAAGGTTTTGGATGTACACAGTCGTGGTGGTGGCCCGGGCCCACCAGCGTATTGTTGGTGCCCCTGGGTGGTCCGCCACTGGCTGTCTTCACGGTACCAAGGTCCCATCCAGTAGCAAGTGAGAGTTCCATCGAAGAAGAGAGGGGCCGGGGAGCAGGGCGAGCAGCGTCCTGCCTGCGCCATTTCTTTGCAGGCCCAGGCCCACGCGGGTTGGGGTGGGGAGCGAGGGTGGTTTCCCGGGAGAGCGGGGACCTCCCCGGATGTACGTGTCAGAGAGCGTGCGCCCCGACCAATGAGGGGCCGGCTGGTGATCGCTAGGGTACGGAGTAGAGGCCCGAGAGTAGCGGTTTGTCTTGAGACTTTGGGAACAGCTGGCACCTCTTGGCACCTCATCCAGCCGCATCCCACTGCAGAGCCAGGCCCGTCGGTTGGTCGGTCGGTCGGAGAAGGGGGACCCACGCCCAGCCCCAGCATGCCCGGGAAAAGGAGCCGTCCAAGGTCATCCGCTCGCCAGGGGAGGACCTGCGCCCGCACCGCGCGAGCCGAGCTGTCCTCCGTGAGCCACGTGGAGAGACTCCTGCGGGAGGGCCGCTACGCCCAGCGCCTGAGCTCGTCCGCCCCGGTCTTCCTAGCGGCCATCATCGAGTACCTGACGGCCAAGGTCCTGGAGCTGGCGGGCAACGAGGCCCAGGCTGTGGGCAGGAGGCGCATCACCCCAGAGCTGGTGGACATGGCGGTCCACAACCACGCACTGCTCAGCATCTTCTTCGCAACCACCACCATCTCCCTGGTGGCCCCGTACCAGGAGTAGCTGCCCAACGCCCCTGGGCGTCCTGGCCTCGGCCCCTCACAGCCGGTGCAGCCCCGGCCTGCCTGCCTGCCTCCCTGCTGCCTCGGGCAGATTAATTGCAAGGCAATAAAAGTGTTCAAAGAAACCCTCGTGCGTGCTTCAGTCACACGGCTTGGGAGGTGGGAGGTGGGAGGTGGGAGGTGGGAGGTGGGAGGTGGGAGGTGGGAGGTGGCGGTGCTGGGACAGCCCTCCCTGGAGGGACGAGGGCCGGGGGTCTGGCCGGGCGTGGGCGAGGGGCCGGAGTTGGGGAGGACAGAGGGTGACAGTGCCCGGGGTGGCCCTGGGTGGGTGAGGCTGGCCGGGGTGCGGTCTGGGGTGAGGCTGGGCTACGACGACGAAGACTCCTCGCTTGGCCCTGAACAAGGCCGAGCCGGGCGACGTCCCCAGAAGAACCGGGTTCCCCGAGGTGCGGCTCAGGACCGTGAGGGGCGTGGTCCTGGGGT
>PVHT020000053.1:348760-394462 GCA_004024745.2 Catagonus wagneri
GGTCTTCGGTGCTGTGTGATCATGTATGTGCCAGACGGTGACCTTGCCCCCCCAAAGCGGGATGGCGGGATGACCGTCCATTTCTAAACACTACATTTCCAAGGCTTTTTTGGTCCAAGTGCTACATGTGAACCCACGTGGCCGTTTTCTCAAATTCATTTTCTTCAGTGGTAATGCGAACTCTTCAGAATATACTCCCGTTGTCAATAATTCATCCCGGGAATGACCATAGGCTGAAGTCGAAAGCAGCACTAATCTTTAGGGGGTAGATTTAAGGACACAGTAGATTTGAGCTTTGCCCATTTTGTGGGGGAGGGGGAATAGGTGGGACGTTGTCTCCCTGAGTCACGTCCCCAAATGGGTGGGACTTTCAGGGTCTTCTCCACTTCTTCCGCTGTGTGGCAGCCATGGCTAATGGGTTAAGACGAGAGGCCCCTCAGACAGATTCAGCCAGCGGGCCTGTGCTCTCACTTGACTGCCAGGAAGGGTCCTTCTGAGCCCTCAGAGTCTCTTCCAACTTCCTGCTGAAGTGGTGTGGGTGGTGCTCCTCGTGCTTTCGCGTTTTCTGGCACTCTTCTCAGCCTGCGCTGCGGCCCTGGCCGGCTGCCATACCATCCCATGAGGAGAATGCTTAGGAATTGTGAAATTGACTGCTGATGGCATTTGGGTTTGGGCTTAAGGAAAAACCTGCTTAGACCCATGGTCTAAACTCTTGCATTCAGGAGGTGGGCGGGATTACCAGAGAGCCTGGTATTGGGTTTACAAGGATAACCTTCAAAAACACTGAAGGTGGTTTTCCGTTTGCCATTGGCTCATTCATGTCTCTCTCGGAAACCTTGTTGTACACGGAGAGCTGGGTCAATGCCAGATTTCAGTGATTTTGACAGTATTCTCTTGCTGTATTTCAATTCATGTCAAAATTAACACTGATTCCTAACATGACCATAGATAAATATTTTAAAAGGACATGGGTAGTATTCTTTTTAACTTGAAAACCACATGGAAAGATCTGCATCATAGAAATGTTCACTGATAATTCAAAATTAACACTGAGAATACTATAAAATATTGAGCATAGTGGCATGAAGCGATGTTCCTTTATGAGGAACTTCTAGGATGAGAAGTGTTGCCAATGAGGAGTTCCCGTCGTGGCGCAGTGGAAGCAAATCCAACTAGTATCCACGAGGATTCCGGTTCGATCCCTGGCCTTGCTCAGTGGGCTAAGGATCTGGCGTTGCTGTGGCTGTGGCGTAGGCCGGCAGCTGGAGCTCCCATTGGACCCCTAGCCTGGAAACCTCCATATGCCGAGGGTGTGGCCCTAAAAAAAGAAAAAAAAAGTGTTGCCAATGAAAAAATATTTCGTATGTGAATAGTACAAAGATAAGAGAACATTTGAGAACCACTGTACTGGAGGAAGATGACTAACACTGAAGCTTGTAAAGTAGAAGAACTCTGGGATGGCAGGGTTCTGGTTAGATCGAAGTGTGTAGCATCTCTACTGCCATCAGACTAGAGCACCAGTTCACCAACTTTCCATAAAGGAGAGGATGGAATTGTTTCAGTCTTTTCATGCCACAGATGATCTCTGTCACATAAAGTTCTTTGTTTTTGAGACTTTAAACATGTGAAAACCATTCTTAACTCACAGCCCATACATAAGTAGGGTGTGGTTCACATTAGCGGGCTCTAGCTTGTGCGCCCCTTCGCTGAGATCAAGAACACAGTAGCTGCTCAGAGGAATGATCAACATGATGGTATTTAATAACTGCTTTACCTTTGTCACTGAACAAGGAGGACTGAAAATAATCATTCAACTCTAGATTCTAAGAGACAGAAAAGAAACTAAAAGACAGTAGAAAAGAACTTTTAGATTTTTAAACAGAAATCACTGATTTAGAAAACAACACCTTCACATATGTCTTTGATTTTAAGACCGAGAGTTGATTCTTTTTTTTTTTTTTTTTGGCCACACCCATGGCATGCAGAAGTTCCTGGGCCAGGGACTGAACCCAAACCACAACTGTAACCAGAGCCACAGCAGTGACACTGCTGTATCCTCAATCCACTGTGCCTGCCACTAGGGAGCTGCAGGTGTGATGGAAATATTTACATCATGGAAATGAGCCAGCGCTACTAATAAAGACTTGTCCCCTAAGCGCTCCCCACTTTGCCCCAAAGTCAGTTGTTAAACATTTGTCAGCTCTCTGCTGAATGTAACTATAATTTGATAATAGCAAAAGGAGAAATGGGATCATGTCAAAGATGCTGAAAAACCATTTGATGAAATTCTACAGCCATTCCAAGTCAAGTAGGAGGAGCAAGAAACTTTTCAAACGTCATAAAAATATTTGAAACTAACATTAAACATTATATCAAATAGTGAAATCCAGGATCCATTCCCATTAAAGTCAGAAAAAAGATAGGGGACTCTTGTCTCTGTCTATACATACACACCAGCCGCCACACTGCACACAAAAGAAGAGCAAAGAGCACTTGCTGACCGTCCAAGAATGCTAAGACTAATCTGCAGCGGACAGCGCTCGGTGCTTCAGAGGACAGACAGACAGGGTGAGGCCCGGCGTGCTGCCTGCGGGTGACCGCGGGACACTGTGTGCTGGGGACAAACAGGCCCTTAGTAGTTCGTGTGCATCTCGGGAAGAGCCTTGCTTCTCGCACCTTCCCGCACACAGAAAAGCACTGTAACCACGAACTTGAGACGCGTCTTCTTTGTGACCCACAGTGATCTTCGACTAAGACTGCTGCCTGACCGCACGCACTCCTTAATGGGAAAATCCCAGTAAACCAGCCCCTCCCCACCTCTCCTTCATGTAGCTGACAACACGATATGTAGCCACGATACTGATGTGTCATGCGCGCGTGTATTCATCACTACGGCAGTTAGAGTGACTGCTGGTTACTGTTTACTAGGTCCCTGTGTCCTGCATATAGCGGACCAGCACGGTGTGTTCTGTGGGATGCAAGGTGTCCGGGGTCCCGTGGGTCCACTGTGATAAGGAACAAGGGAACCGGCGCTGCCTTGAAGCATGAAAGGTAAATACTCTTGTTCCTACTTTTTTTTTTCTTTTTAGGGCTGAACCTGCAGCATATGGACGTTCCCAGGCTTGGGGTCTAATCGGAGCTATAGCCGCCGGCCTACGCCACAGCCACAGCAACACCGGATCCTTAACCCACTGAGCGAGGCCAGGGCTGGAACCCATGTCCTCATGGATCCTAGTCAGGTTCTTAACCTGCTGAGCCACAATGGCAACTCCCCTTGTTCCTACTTTGTAAATACAAATCTATTCAGATTTGTGTTGTCCGTGTGAAAGAAGAAGCTTTCAGGTGCCTGGAGCTATGTTCATTTGCTCCCCAGGATATATATACCACACCTGGAATGGTAAGTTTTTGTAATCAGCCCCTGACTGCATTTGTGCTCATCTGTCATGAAGGTTTAACAAAGGCCCGAGCTGCTGCGCCGCTGAGAGAGCAAAGGGGAGCACAGTTCCCCCCACCCCCACCGCCCCCAGCCGGCCGGCTGCCTGGAGCCGCCACGCTGTGAGCAGCCTGGGCCTCGCAGAAGGAAGGGCCCTGCAGCCACGTCAGCTCCCGGACCCGGGCTGTCCCGGCTAGGCCAGTCGGCACCAACCTCCAGACATGCAAGCAAAGATGCTTCCAGATGATTCCAGCCCCCGGCTGCCAAACCTCCCCAGCTGAGGCTCCACATGTTATGGAACAGAGAGCCAAGCCATCCCTGCTGTGCCCTGTTCAAAGTTCTGACCCACAGAATCCAAGAACCAAACAAAATAGGTTTTTTTTTTAATGGCGCTAAGTGCAGAGTTACAGCTGAATCCTCTGCAAGGAGGAGCCGGGAGAATAAATGTCCTCCCTTCCTCTGATCTCCGGCCAAGGGTCCTTTTTGGTGAAAACGAACCAAAAGCCTGAGGAGAGGCAGCTGTTGACACTCCGCACACTCGCCAGGCTCACAGAGCGCAGGCGGGGAAATGGACCTAAAGGGGCAAACAGAAGCCGGCCTGGGCCCGCTGAGGACCGTGACCTTTGTTCTGGGGACAAGAGGGAGACACTGCCCGGTTTTAGGCAGGGGACTGATGACACAGTCCCGCAGGTGTGAGGCGACGGGGCCTCGGGCTGCAGTAACAGCAGGAGCAGCAAGACAGAGGAGATGGGAGCCGCATTAATGAAGCAAGAGCTGGCTGATTTGCGGCCACTCATCAGGGGCCCAAGAACCAGGGCAGAGTGGGCGCCAGTATCCACTCCGGCCGGGCCCCATGGCGGACTCCCCTCAGGGCGCCGTCTCCTCACTTCTGTCACCCATGAGGCCCTGGTGCTACCGCTCTGTCTTCGTCCATCATCACTGCTGTTGCCCACGAGTGGAATATTCTTTGGGGTGGGGTGGGCTCTATTTGTAGCAGCTCTGAGTGTTTGCTTCATATCTGAGACCTGTCAAAGCTCTTTCAAAGACCCACGCATTCTCTTGAAGGGAGTTGGTACATACCATCAAGGTGCCCGTGGAGTTGCCTCGGTAACTCTGCCAGCTCCTCCCATCGAGGCTATACATGATGATAAACTGAGAGATGTAGAGGCTGGAGAGCTTCTGCCGGGCACCCTGGGTCATGATGCCGTGAATGATCATTGGTGCCAACAGATCCACCTACCAATTAAAACAACACTTTATTCTAAATGTCGTACCGCCTTCGAAATTCTTCACTGGTTTCAGGAGACACTGCCCTGACCCCCGGAAGCCCAGCAGGATCCCAGAGGAGCAGGCGGGGCGGGTCGCGCTGCCGCAGCTGTGCGGTAAGCCACGGTGGAAGTTACTAGATGGTTATCAGCCTCAAGGGGGCACTGGAGCCCAACTCTCTGGATTTGAATTTTGGCTCAGTTGCTTATTGGCTGTGTGACACAGGACAAGTCATTTAAGTCTTCTGTGCTTCAACTTCCTTATCTGAAATGAAGATGCTAACCACGTCTAACGCTAAAGGTGTGGGAAGGATTTAATAGCCCGATTTGCTTTAAGTACAGAGTAAGGAAGCGCTGCATACTTTCGTATTTTGATCATGACTTTGCTAAGGTATCAAAAAGTTTACTGATCAAGTCAGTAAATTATGTGAAACTGGGAGATGGAAGCTTGGCAAGCCGAAACAATGGCCAGAGCTAATAAGCGTAAATTTCACGGGCTGTGTCGCTTAAGGTTGTTTGGAAAAGGCACTGCCTTTACTGGGCTCATCAGACTGAATCCTCAAATAGAAACGAGGAAGCTCTGACAAAAAAGAATTGCACAGAACAGATGCAAAGAGATGAAAACGTTCACTACGCAGCGGTACACAGAGACTTGAGTGAGGATGACAGAAATACAAGTTGAGAGCGCGTGCTTCAGCAGCCTCACAAATCAAAAACCACTTAGGGATCAGTGACCTCTCAGCACAGACTGAGTCGTGATGCGCATTACCTGCGGGGCTCCTCATGTCTGCCCACCGGGAGGCCAGCTCATCCTCCCCCACCCCTACTTGCGGTTTTAACCTCAGCGAAAACAGGGGAGAAGATGCGGTCTCGCAAAGGAGGAGACTGAGCAGGGGATCGCCTCGGTTGACTAAGAAGCAGACGAAGAAAGCTGCTGAGCTCTGAGAGGATGGGGGTGCTAAAGCGTGTGTACACCAGGTCTGACCGCGCACTGACATCAGAATATTTTTCGCTGTGTTGCATTAAAGAAAATGTATTATTAAAATGAATTTCAAATGTTCCCTTTTCTCGTGTGGCTACTAGGAAATGTAAAATTACACACACATTTGCCTTTATGGTTCGCGTTATATTTCCAGAGGTAGCGGAGAGGTGTGGAAAGACGCAAGACTGTTTACTGTATTGTATTTTATTTTATTTCATTGTTTTTCTTTTTTAGGGCTGCACGCATGGCATATGGAGGTTCCCAGGTGAGGGGTAGAATCGGAGCTGTAGCCACCGGCCTGCACCACAGCCACAGCCACGCCAGATCCAAGCCACGTCTGCAATCTACACCACAGCTCACAGCAACGCCAGATCCTTAACCCACGGAGTGAGGCCGGGGATCGAACCCTCCTCCCCGTGGGTACTAGTGGGGTTCTTAACCTGCTGAGCCACAACGGGAACGCCAAGACTGAGTCATTTTAAAAGAAACCAAGTTAATCCGAGGCCACCACTTCTGTTCTTGACTCCAAGTTGCTCGCCAGATTGGACTAACTTCAGCAGGTGTTTCTTCCTATCCAGTGGTGTCGAATTTGCAAAGAAGACGAATTCATTGTCTTGGCTTGTGGGATGGGGGATCAAGCGATTTCTTTTTTGTTAAAATGAAGGGAGTGGTGGAGCTCCCACTGTGGCTCAATGGGACTGGTGGGGTCTCTGGCACACTGGGATGCAGGTTTGATACCTGGCCAGCACAGTGGGTTAAAGATCTGCTGTGGCCACAGCTGCAGCTCAGATCTGATCCCTGGCCCAGGAACTCCATATGCCACGGGGCAGCCAAAAAAGAAAAAAAATGAAGGGACTGGAGGACTCAAGGACACCTAGGCAGTTAAAGGCACTAAATCCAGTGTTGTGGAAAGTAGTCAGACATTTTAATCCTGGTAGAAAGATTAAAAACGTATCAGATCTACTCCTGACTCTTTCATCCCGGACCGTCTGGGCACGAATCATAAGCTACTCTGTTCTTGTTTCCTCATCTATTACCTGCAGTTTGATGAGTGACTAAAGGACACACATGAAGCGTGGAGCTTGCGAGAGGAATGTGTGCTGTGACCGGATGTGATGCATTTTCTAACCTTGATCCAGGAATGGGGATCCTTGGTGCTCCAGGCATTGACTGATCCGGAGTAATGAAGTCTGGCCAGCTTCGGGGCCCACTGTCCTTTGCCCGAGAAAGGGGAGAGAGATTAGACTCAGCTGGGCTGGTCCCGCACACTTAGGAATAAAATTACTCTCTTGAGAAAGGTTAATCCAACTAGCTGTGCAAAAGATAAAGGCCTAAAGCATAGCAGTATCAATGCTTGTCCATTTTATTTTCTAAGATGTTGATTGTTAGCACCTCTAATTAGTTGATACCGGAATGTGTTACCAGTACCATCAAATAATATTATTATTTCTTGATTACATAATGTGTGTTCACTGGAGAAAAAATAGAAAATAAACAATAAAGATAAGAATCAAGTGAATATAAAAACAAAAGAAACAAACCAAAAAAATCATCCTTCCACCCAGAGAAAAATACTATTTTGGTATTTAACTCTCAAGCCTCTTTCTCCAATGGGTTTTTTCCCCTCTAAAACAGGGTTGGGCAAACTTTTCTCTATAAAGGGCCAGACAGTAAATAATTTAATCTCTGCAGATCATCTGTCTCTGTTGCAGCTATTTAAATGCTGCTGTAGAATGAAAGCAGCCATAGATGACTGTAAATAAATGGGTGTGGCTTCTTTATGGGCACTGAAATTAGAAGTTCATATCATTTTCACACCATGAGATATTATTCTTCTTTTGTTTTTTCTGTCATTGAAAAATAGAAAAGTGACTCTTAGCTTGAAGGCCACACCCAAGCAGGTGACGGCTGGACGTGGCCTGCAGGCTGTGCTTTGCTGACCCCTCCTCTAAAACAATGTTGGAGAACTCTTGCTAGATCCACTTAGAGCTTTACTATTGCCGCTCAGAGGAAAGTGTAGCTTCTTGCTCCAGCGAATAGAAGGGACTCAAGTGAAGCAGCGCTGCCGGCACTGAGGAGGCCGTGGCTTCACTTGGGTGAGATGTGGTGCCGGTCATGGTGAGAAACGGAGGAGAGGGAATGGCTTGGAGAGGCACGTTTAGAGTAGAATTAATAGAAGAAGCATGGAGATGGACTGCTTATCTGACTCTCTCCAAAAGAAATAAAAAAGACATGATGGGCGCAGAGCTTCGAGAGAAAAGACTAGTACTTACCATACTGTCCTGAAGCCGTAATCTGAAAATCTCTAATGCGCCCAGAAGCCATGCCCAGCGGAGTCCGGCACTCTGAAAGCACAGGAGGTTAGACGTGTGGGAAACACAGCTTCACACATGCAGGTCGTTAAGAACGCAACAAATGCTCTGGTTTTTAGCGTTTACTGTGTGCCCAGAACTACACTAAATCTTTTACTGTAGGATCTCATTTAACTCAACGGGCAGGAGCCGGAACTACTCGCATTTTGCAGCTAAGGAAACCAGCGTCCATATACACAGGCAGAGCGGTGGTTCTCTTACTTGTTTGGGGTTAAAGCTCAAATTCTTCCAAGTGTAAGATGTCTTTGGTAACTGAACCAAAATTAAGTTTCAAGGTTTGCTCTTGGAGTTCTTGGAGCTTCAGGTACAAAGTGTTCAAGGCTTCGAGCGCCTCTGCCCTCTTCTGAAGACCCGTGATTTCCTCAGCAATCTCCATTCTAGGTTTGGTAATGACTGTGAGCTACTCACCCTTGCTGTACACCAGGAAAGTCGTGCTCATTCCAGCTTGCAGGTGCTCGCCAATCAGACATTCTATTCGCCAAATTCCAACTTTGGATGGTAGCATTTCCACTGTCTCAAAAACACCTTAGTAAAACCCAAAGGAACAAAAATTATTTCTTTTCACAAAACTGGGCATAAGACATATTTAAATATCTGCCAAGTGCAGACAGTGGTGCCAGTTGCAGGTGGAGGCACAGCAATAAACATGAGACAGAGAAACGGACTCCACCAGGCCGCCCTTTTCAATGCAGGCTTCCGGCCCAGCTCAAGCTGGAGGGGGAGATGGACGCTAAACCCAGTTCAGAATTTTGACTTGAACTACATTTGTAATGTACAGTGACTGCAGGCCTGTTTATTACATAAGAGTGAGCAGAAAAATTACTGGTCTTATCGGAAATTTTAGGCAGAAACGGTGGCAATTCACTTCCACTATTAAAGGTATTTTAAAAGGACAGTGGAGAACCAAAATGAAATGATATTTTGGTCAACATTGTGAGTAGTGCTTAACCAGCACACTGGTTTCATACTTAAAACAAATCACTCTTTGGGAAACTACTGGTGCCATGTGGGATTTGACGTGGGAAAAAAATCCCTTTTTCCCAGGAAAGTGCTGTGACATCAATTATCTATTTACTGTTCTAATTCCTTTATACACGTACACGCACTGGAAAGTTACCATGCGTCCTCCGTATCAGAAATGACCATGTTCATTTGCTCATTTATTTACTGTCTCTCTGTAGGGTACAGCTACTTGGAAAAGTAAGCCACGCGAGAGCAGAGGCTTTGTCTGCTCCGCCGGCTGGATGTGCGTCGGTGCCTAGACCACAGTGCGCGCGCGACCAGCGGCGGTGGCCGTACCCGGGAAGAGGGTGCAGACGGCCGTTGTGTACTCCTCCTTCTTCCGGACACGGAACACGTGTCCGCTGAAGTGAATGGAATGGATGTTTTCATTGCTGCCCATGCTCAGCAGGTACCATCGGATCCTTTGATTCTGAGCCATGACTAAGCCGGGGAGTGTATCCATCACATAGCCATTGATTGCTGGAGAAAGACAAACCAGAGAAAGCTGTTAAAATCTACAGTAGAAGTTTCTTTCCCTCCACTGCAGTCAAAAATATTGGTCCCTGGGAGCTGTCTTGTGGCCCATCTCTCCCAGTGCAGTTCACAGCGGCTGCTGTGTTCACGTGGAGCGTGTTACCGTGGAAGCGATAGTTTTCTTTAAAAGTGGGGTCCTCCGTCTGCAGGTTGCAGGGAGCCCTGCAGTTCCTTTCCATGTTTTCAGTGAAGTACCAGCTCTTAGTCTCATCAAAAATAGTGAAGAACAGAGCAAATTCTTGCACCGTCACTTGTCTCCCATGAGCAGCATTCAGGGTGTTGGCGCGACAGATCAGGAGGGGGCCGATCAGGCCCGAGTGCACATCTTTCTCCTGAAAGACATCGCTCCTGTGAGCATAAGTCCTCCAACCTATAAGCCATCAGCCCACTCCCCATCTGCCCACAGTACACTTCTTCCTCTTTCGTGGATTCCTGAGCGACGTTTTCTAAAACAGAAATATGATGGCACCTCCCCTGTTTAAAGCTTCCCATTATGCTTAGGATGCATACCAAAATCCTCAGCAGAGAACACAAAGGCCATTTCTTTTATGCCAGGAAGCAGCCAGTACAATGTAGACATGCTTACCAGGTCAACATCAGAAAAGTAGGCCCAGGCTTTGCAGTCAAACTCATCTTGAGTGGGTGCCATATGATGCTGCACTTTCCAAAAGTAAGTTCTGGTTTCATTTGGCTGGACAAACTTTTGTCTAGGTTCGGCTCCTTGCTCCTGATCATCCGGATAAGAAATAAGACTGGAGTAGAAGGAGTAGGGACGAGATGCCTGGTTTTTGAAAGTTACCTGTAGAGCAAGGAGGGAAAGAAGCAAGTACTGTGTTTTAGGATCTTGTAAAGCTCTTAGGCTGGGGTTTATGTCCCCAACAGTAATGCCTATTTGGGGGGGTTTGTCCGGGTTTTTTTTTTTTTTTTTGGCTTTTTTAGGGCTATACCTGCACCATATGGAGGGTCCCAGGCTATGGGTTGAATCGGAACTGCACCTGCCGGCACAGTCACAGCACAGCAACTTGGGATCCAAGCCATTTCTGCGACCTACACCACAGCTCACGGCAACGCCGGATCCTTAACCCACTAAGCGAGGCCAGGGATCAAACCCATAACTTCATGGTTCCTAGTCAGATTCATTTCCACAGCACCATGACAGGAATGCCTCTCCATGTTTTTAATACCCAGAGGGAATGGTATAAAGCATGGATGTTGTTAGAAACCTAAACATCTATGAAAGAAACAAGAAATTTCTGAATTCGAGAATCTTTAAGGCATGAACTCAAAGTTGCAGAGGAGAAAATTTTGAAATACCTAAAAGGAATCCCAAAGGAAAAAGGAAAAAGATCACCACAGGGGTGATACTCTTAATCCCACAAATTGATACTCTTAAATTAAGATTCTTCACGACAAATTCCAGGATTAATGGATATGATTGAAAGAACACTTGTTTTTCAGATTTAAAAAAGATTATATGTTTTCATGGGACATATGGAAAGTAAAATAAAATTCAAGTCAGAAAAAAATTCACTCACAATCCCATAATTTTATTATTTATTTATTTATTTAGTCTTTTCTAGGGCCGCACTCACGGCATATGGAGGTTCCCAGGCTAGGGGTCTAATCCGAGCTATAGCCGCCGGCGTACACCACAGCCACAGCAACGCAGGATCCGAGCCTCATCTGCAACCTACACACGGCAACGCCGGATCGTTAGCTTACTGAGCAAGGCCAGGGATAGAACCCGCAACCTCATGGTTCCTAGCCAGATTCGTTAATCACTGCGCCACGACGGGAACGCCCAATCCCATAATTTTAGATCCTACTGTATCCTTAATGTAAACAGTCATTTGGGACAATGGATGATTGTTTCTGGAAAAAATAAAACTGCCTCAATCTTTGGCTCACACAATGAACCAAACGAGTTCTAGTCTACAGGAATTACTGATGGATTAAAAAGTTGACTGTTGGAGTTCCCGTTGTGGTTCAGCGGAAATGAATCTAACAAGCATTCATGAAGATGCAGGTTCAATCCCTGGCCTTGCTCAGTGGGTTAAGGATCCTGCACTGATGTGGCTGTGGCGTAGGCCGACAGCTACAGCTCTGACTTGACCCCTAGCCTGGGAGCCTCCATATGCCGTGGGTGCAGCCCTAAAAAGCAAACAAAACCACAAAAAAAAAGCTGACTGTTAAAAAATTAAACTGTAAAAGACAGCTGAAGAAAGTATAGGTGATTTTAAGAAAAAAAAAAAATCCCTGAATAGGGAAGGATTTTTATAAACATAAAAGCTATGAAAGTGTCATAAAGGAAAGATTCATGAGTTACTACCTAAAAACTTCAAACATGTTTTATTTAAGAAATCATTATATTTAAAATTAAGAGAAAACAAACTTGGAAAAATATTCACTAAAATAATCCATGATCATTCATATATCAATGATTTATAATATATAAGGTAATTTAAAAAGAAAAGCACTCCCTCCAGAAATACCAACTACACAAAAGAAATTATCCCAGGAAAAGGGTTGTGATTGTGGCATTCCTTAAATAGTGAGGAAAAAACTATCTAACAGGCTGTTCTAGGGAGTTCCCATTGTGGCTCAGTGGTTAACGAATCTGACTAAGAACCATGAGGTTGTGGGTTCGATCCCTGGTCTCGCTCAGTGGGTTAAGGATCCGGCGTTGCCGTGAGCTGTGGTGTAGGTCACAGACACAGCTTGGATCCCGCGTTGCTGTGGCTGTGGTGTAGGCTGGCGGCTACAGCTCCTGTTAGACCCCTAGCCTGGGAACCTCCATATGCCGCAGGTGCGGCTCTAGATAAAGACAAAAAAAATAAAAAAATAAAAGGCTGTTCTAAGTGAATTGTTAAGTAAACCATAAAATCATATGAGACTAATACTCCATAATTTAAAAAAAGACACATATGAAGTGATTTTAATGATATAAACATGTTTATGACATGATATTTATTTTAAAAAGAAGTGGAATGAAGGGGGCTCTTCTCCCCCTTCCCAGCAGTCCTGGGAGCTATTTGCTTTTCTGTAATAAAGACATCGCATGGTAAAAAAAAAAAAAAAGAGAAAGAAGTAGGATGATGCACTGGATCATTTTGGGTACACAAAGAGAAGAATACATAGAAAAAGATAAGAACGTACACCAAAATGACAATTATGGGATTATTTTTCAACTTCCTTATTTTCTATACTTAAAACTTTTTCGAAAGTGAGAATACATTATTTTTTATTTATTTATTTATTTATTTAGTCTTTTTGCCTTTTATCTAGAGCCACACCCGTGGCACATGGAGGTTCCCGGGCTAGGGGTCTAACAGGTGCTGTAGCAGTACATTATTTTTAGAATCTGAAACAAACAAACAAAAAAACATATACAGGAATAATTTTTTTGTAATTCCCTTGTCCTCGACTTACCATGATGTTGTCTTCAACTTCTGCTCTTATGTATGGTCCCAGGAGCCCCAAGTGTTTATTGAGCTCTCCACGGTACGAAGGCTGAGTAAAGGAGCCGTCAGCAAATTCCCGGAACACCACCTTCTTGAACTGAGGGACATCTCCATTCTGAGCCCTGGAGAAAAACGCAGAGGAAAAGCAGTGTCCTCATGGAGCAGGTGGGTAGAAATGCCTCACGTGCTTGCCTTCCCTGTGTTTGAAATACATCTGGTAGGACAGGTGGTGAGCTGCAAGTGTCATGGGGAAGGGACAGGAGCAGGAAGGAGTCGAGATAACGTCCGGCCTTCTGACTGGGGCAAGCGGAGGGATGTGACGCAGCGTACTGGAGGACGAGCCTGATGTGCAGTTGTGGACACACGGGACGTCTATGTGGATTATACTGGCAACGACGCGGAGACTAGGGGTTCACAAAAAAGGTCCAGGTGAAGATCAGCCATATAAGGTGGCACCCAGATCATGCGAGTGGCTTATCAGAGTCAATGGTCAATTGATTTTGATCATAATTGTACCACTTATATACACATACCTAAAGAATGTAGTTTAGTTTTACCTATTTTTAGAGTGTGCAAATAGAACCACGTTGCATACATTCTTTGGTTTCTGGCTTCTTTTACTCAGCCTTATGGTTGTGATTCATCTATGTTGTTGTCTGTAGCTATAGTTTCTTCCTTTTTTTTATGGCCGCATGCATGGCATGTGGAAGTTCCCAGGCCATGGACTGAATCTGAGCCACAGCTGTATCCTACACCACAACTGTGGCAACACCAGATCCTTAACCCACTGGGCCACAGCAGGAACTCCTGTGCCAATTTTTCTATTGGATAAACTGGTTTTTTCCCTTATTGACTCAAAGGAGTACTCTATACATCCTTTTTGTTTTCTTTTTGCTTTTTAGGGCGGCACCCATGGCATATGGAGGTTCCCAGGCTAGGGGTCTAATCCGAGCTGTAGCCGCTGGCCTGCGCCACAGCCACAGCAATGCACGATCCGAGCTGCATCTGCAACCTACACCACAGTTCATTGCAACGCTGGATCCCTAACCCACTGAGCAAGGCCAGGGATCGAACCCTCAACCTTATGGTTCCTAGTCGGATTTGTTAACCACTGAGCCATGATGGGAACTCCAGGATCTAAGCCACTTCTATAACCCACACCATGGCTCACCAGATCCTCAACCTACTGAGTGATGCCAGGGATCGAACCCACATCCTTATGGATACTAGTCAGGTTCTTTACCTACTGAGCCATGAAGGGAACTCCCTCAACAGCTTCACTTTGTTTTTCTTTTTCTTTTTAGAGCCACACCCATGGCATATGGAGGTTCCCAGGGTAGGGGTTGAATCAGAGCTGCAGCTGCCGGCCTACGCCACAGCCAAGGCAACACAGGATCCGAGCCACGTATGCAACCTACACCACAGCTCACGGCAATGCCAGATCCTTAACCCGCTGAGTGAGGGCAGGGATCGAACCTGCATCATCATGGATGCTAGTCAGGTTCACTTCTGCTGAGTCATGAGGGAACTCCTGCAATCGCTTCTTAGGTGGGCTTGCTGCTTCCCTTCCTACCCGTGGAAGCTGTGTCGCACGGTGTTCCATTTAACTGGAGTTTGGATACATATGAAAGACCCACCCTCTGCCTCTGTAGAGTTGCCATTCACAGATTCATTTTGCAGGTATTTATTTGAGCATCTGTTACATGCCAGGCACCGTTCAAGGTCTGGGGGATACGACACTGAGCAGGACCCTCAAAGTCTGCTACCAGCGAGTTACCTTCTAATCGGGGAAGACAGAGAATAAGCAAGTAAATGTGTAAACATTTCGGGTGCTGGTCAGCGCAGAGAAAGCCGTGGGAGATATGTGTTCAGAAAAAGCCTCACTGAAAAAATGAAATGCGAGCAACAGCCTGAAGGAAGTAATGGAACTAACATTAGACATGGGGGAGAGAATTCTAAGCAGAGAACAGGAAATGCAAAGGCCTAGAGCTACGTGCGTGCTTGCTCCGTCTGAGGAAGAGCAATGAAGTCAGTGGGGCCGGAGCAGAGTGGGTGCAAAGCAGCAGCAGGAGGCGAGGGCAGAGAGGTTTAGGGGTCAAGTGTTGTAGACTCGGGCGGAGGGCGTGGGGAGGGCTTCAGCTTTTACACTGGGGATTTGGGGCAGAGAACAATAGCCAGAATTATAATCTGAAAACTTACTTTAGCTGCTGTGTTGGGAAAGGACTAGTGAAGGCAAGGCTGGAAGCAGAGGGGCAGCTGAGAGGCTAGTGCAGTAATCTGGGTGCGAGCTGATGGAGGCGGAGAGAAGTAGTTGGACTGTGTGTGCACTTATTGATTTTATTATTTTAATAGCCTTTTGTTATTACAGAGGCAGTGCATGTGAACTATAGGAAATTTTAAAATATAGATAAATAAGATTTTAAAAAATAAAAACATTACATTCACAGCATCTAGAGTGACATTTTACTACGTATTCTCTTGTTTTTTTCTGCCAGCCAACCATCTCCAAGTTCTCATTTCACTACATTTTCATCTTATCCAATCCTCAGTCAATGATCAAATTCTGGGTATTTTTGAAGTTATAGCCAACAGGCTTCTTCGATGGATTAGATGTGGTCATGAGAGAAAAGGAGGAGTTAGGAATAACTTCAAGGTTTGGAGTCTGACTGCTTAAATGGAAACTGAAGAATCAGCAAAGTTGACAGAGAAAGACTGACAGTGAGTTTAGTAGAAAAATGAAGGAAAAGTGACACAGCAGAGACCATGTGAGAACGTGTATCAAATTCTACTGGGACCTCAACCAGGATGTGGACTGAGAATTAGTAATGCAAATATTAACAAGTGACCTTGAAAGTGTAGTTCTTACGGAATAATGGACATAAAAGCCTCTGGAGTAGCTTAAAGAAAGAGTACGAGGGAAAAAAGCAAAGGCAGCAAAAAGTAGGAAAAATTATTTTTAAATGTTTTCTGAAAAGATACAGAAGAAATGATAGCATGATTGATGCAGATGAAAGTAATCCAGAGGAGAGGGAGAAACTGATGATGTAAGAGAGAAAAGGAGATTTGCTTAATCACATTTTTACGAAGGGAGAAAAGGATGGGATCGAGTATGCATGCTGGAACCGGCGGTCCTTTGACCATCAGAAGCATGGAGACGGGACACTGGGCTGGGCGGCAGGACACCTGGGGTTGGGAGTCTGTAGAGGCTCATTGCACAGCGTCGGCTGGGATGAGAAGGGCCAACGGGGTGGAAATTAAGGAAACAGCAGGCAATGGAAGACGGAAGTCCAGGAGGTGAAAGAGTCTAGGGCTGCTGTGCAGCAGTAAGGGTGCATTTGAAGCAGGAAGCAAGGTTGGAAAGCGACAACAGTGAGAAGAGCGCATGTACCATTCCTCTGGGACCCATATTATCTGACCTCTTCACATCGTTTAGGTCTCAGCTCCACGCAGGATTTCTCTGACAGCCACAGGTAAAGCAGCACCCCTGTCACCCTCGATCATATTATTCAGTTCTACATTTAAACAACACCATCAAGATACCCTATTCATTTAGGATGGATAAGCAGTGAGGTCCCACTGTTCAGCACAGGGGACTATATGCAAGGTCTTGGGATAGACCACGATGGAAGATAATATAAGAAAGGAAAGGTGTATATATGACTGGGTCACTTTGCTGTGCAGCAGGAATTGGCACAACTATAAATCAACTATCCTAGGCTAGGCGTCAAATTGGAGCTGCAGCTGCCGGCCTGCAGTACTGCCACAGCCACTCCAGATATGAGCCACATCAGAAACCCACACCACAGCTCAAGGCAGTGCTGGAGCCTTAACCCACTGAGAGAGGGCTCGAACCTGCCTCCTCATGGATGCTAGTCAGATACATTTCCGCTGAGCCACGATGGGAACTCCTCAACTATACTTTAATAAAAAATAACAATTAAAATCTTTTTTAAAAGACTCCCTTATTTATTTTTCTACTAATTTATTATCTCATGCTCCTACTTGGCCACACTCCAGGGTCTATGAAAGTGTCCGGCACATAGTAGGTGCTCAGTAAACATTGGTTGACTCACTGACTCTCCTTACATCCATCTTCCAAATTTCTTTGTGCTTTCTCTTCCCTGCCCAACCTCCCCTTGCTCCCCTAACAAGCAGATCCTCCCGCTGTGGCCTCTATAATCCCGGCTTGGCTGTGCCTTTTCTATTGCTTCGGCACCTGGATAAGGCAAAGGTCCCCACGCAGGACAAGGGAACAGCCAGTGTACCCATACCTGTGTCTTGGTGCCTGGGGGGACTCGCTCATCCCGTAATCCCAGAGCTGCTCCACCGCTGCAATGAAATAGTGACGCGTTCTCTTCTGAAAGCTGCGAGGATCCTGATTTTCATCCTCGCCATAAATGTCAAAATCTTCTCTCTTCATTTCAGTTGAGAAAGTGTCATCATAGTCCATTTTGTCTTCCTCTGGCTGGAGAGTAGGAAGGCTTATTTCCCTCTGGTGCCTGGTCAAGTCCACAGGGCTCTGAGTGCACAGCCTTCCAGGGCCTCCTTGCTTTGCCCAGGGGGCTTCTCTGTGGGTCTTATCTTGTCCTTCATTTATTGCTGCTTTGGAATGATTGTTTTCACGAGGCTCCAGGGGTAAATTAGTGACATCTTTTGTCCTAAAAGCAGTGCTTTTTGGTGACTTCTCTAGGGACTCCCACTCTTTTGGCCTCGGGGGCCCCGGAAATTTGGTGGGAGTCTTTTCTGAGCTTCGAGCTGCCCGTGTGGGAAAGGGCACTTTTCCAGGTCTGTCTCCCTCGTTCAGCTTAACAAGCCCCTGTGGCTTCTGCAGGAAGGCCTCAGGGCCAAGGTCCGGGCGTGCGGGAGGAGCACTGCTAGCTCCCGTAGGGGACGGGTCTTCCCGATGAACGCGAACTTCAGGAAGAAACTTAGCTGAGCCGGATGCTTCAGACGAGCCTGCCGTCGGGAGAGCGGTGCCCCCAGGCCTTCTGTGCGGGAGCGGGCCGGCGGCACCCCTCCCCGGGGCGCTGATCGGCCCTTGACCTCCGGTCACCTCCAAGGTTGGTAAGGGTAAAGAAAGGTTATTTCTTGGGGCTCCTGGTAAGAAATGACTGCTGTTAGACCACTGAGTCGAGGTGTCATTCGGAATTACCCCCATGTCAGGCTTCATTTCTTCTAGCAGGGGTCTGGACCGGCTCAGGTCCCGCCTGCGGCGCAGGGGAGCCCCGCTCCGCAGCCCCGTGCGGTCCCCGCGGCCTCCCGGCCGTGCCACCTCCCTTAGCGCTGCTGCGGCAGAAGCCACGGAGATCGCTGCCCTCGCCGCCCCAGCGTGCAGCGACCCGGAGGCCTGAAGTACCGGGGCAGCCGTGCCCCCATCTAACCCTGCTCCACTGTGCTGTGCGCTTTTTTGTAAAAACACGTTCTTAGGGAAATTCTTAGCTCCAGTCGCTGTGTACACCTGAGGCAAATCGACTTTCTCCTGGACGGACGTTTCTCTGCTTCCCATCTCTGCCTGAGCCTCTGTCCCCTGCCTGCCTGTACCGTTTCCTTGGACGTCAGGCGAGTCAGTCAGAAATGCGGCCTTGCCGTTCAGAAACATCACCGCTCTGCCTTTGCTCAACTCATCCTCTTCCGCCACCACCACATTCTCCTCTGACAAGAAATTCTGCCCTTGCACGGATTTTTCTGATCCTGAGGATGTTAGCTGCTCTGGCCCGGGCCTCCGCCCAGAGCCCAGGGGGTTCTTGCCAAGGGGCCCTTCTATGCGGTTTGCTGAACCCGGTGGGAGCAGAGTCTTGAAGAATGGTGTATCTGCTGGCAGAGCGCCTGCTTTGCTTTGGTGGACCGTTTCCATGTTTTTTAGTGAAGTGGTTTTATTTGACACGTGATTTAATCCCAAAGCTGTAGTATTTTTGTCCATAAATGTTTCATCACGACTCGAAGAAGTCACTTCTTGAAACTCGGTACTGTTCTCAATTAATAAAGTTGAGCCATCAATGTGACTCTTTCTATTAGTTGTTGAATTAATTGGAGTCTTGTTTGTCTTTACTAAAGAGATATTAACTTTAAATAAAGCATCATCTTTGGTCAATGAGGCAGGTCCCCGAGCTCTTTCCTCTTTAAATAACCTGTCACTCTCCATTGGTAATACATTTTCTCCCAGTGAACTTTCCTGGCTGTTCATTAAAGCTGCTTCTAATGACTTAGAATCATTATCTTCTTCACTCAAGTCCAAAGGGACACCAGCCCCAATAAAGTGAGATGAACTTTTGCCAAGTACGATGGTACCTAATTGACTACTAAAAGTAACCGGTGTATTTGGGGGCCTTAAGGAATGTGTCTTTTCAGTCTCCGCTGACAACCTGTCTGATGGAATTGTTGGGGAAGTCATTAGATGGTCTGATAAACTAGAAATTTTTAAATCAAGTTTCTTCAGCTCTTTCTCTGGCTCAGGAGTAAAGAGTCTTTCCGCACTGTGCTGGAGCTCTGGTCCGAGACGTGCCACTTCAGCTGGAGCCGTGTTTCCCTCTCTTGCTCCAGGTAAATAGTCATCAGCCTCATTTCTGGCTGGCACGGATAATCCACACAGAGTAGGGTTCCGTCCCAAGAGCATCAACCAATCACTGGAGGAGACGCTTTGTTCTTTTAGTGGCTGCGTTCTCTCTCCAGACCGAGGGTCTATCTCAATGTCATTTTCTGGAGCTGTGGTGGCTTTGAAATGCTTTTGCCTAGTACTAGGGTGCCCTGAATTCTGGGAAAAGCTTCTGGGTTCAACGACATTGTTTTCACTCAGGAAGAAGGCTGGAATATCTTCATACGTGTTGTCATAATAATCACCAGTGTCCCTGTCACAACTATAAACCTTCAGTAAGGCTGTCATTCCTCTGTTCCGAAAGTCTGAGTTGTGGCACCCTAGGACCCACAGACCTGGAGATAAGGAAGAACAAGACTCTGATTACTCATAGCCCAGGTCTCAAGCAAGATCTGCGTTAGAGGTTCTCTTCTACTCCCAGATAAATGAAACAGAAACAAAGACAAAACACTAGTCACGTTTATCCATACTGTCACATATGGTCATTCTTCCTTCTTTTTAATGGATGAATAATATTCTATCACTCACACACACACATATATAAACATATGTATCACATTTTTCTTTTTTGGAGAGTTTTTTAATTAAACGTTTTTTTGCTTTTTTTTTTAAGGGTCCCACCCAAGGCGTATGGAGGTTCCCAGGCTAGGGGTCCAACCGGAGCTACAGCTGCCGGCCTACACCACAGCCACAGCAATGCAGGATCCAAGCCACGTCCGCACCACAGCTAACGGCAACGCCAGATCATTAACCCACTAAGCAAGTCCAGGGATCGAACCCGCAACCTCATGGTTCCTAGTCAGATTCGTTAACCGCTATGCCACGAAGGGAACTCCTAATTAAATTTTTTAACTTAAAACATTTTATTTTATTTATTTTTTTTTGTCTTTTTGCCTTTATGTAGAGCCGCACCCACAGCATATGGAGGTTCCCAGGCTAGGGGTCTAACAGGAGCCGTAGCCGCCGGCCTTCGTCACAGCCACAGCAACACGGGATCCGAGCCGCGTCTGCAACATACACCACAGCTCACGGCAACGCCGGATCCTTAACCCACTGAGCAAGGCCAGGGATCGAATCCGCAACCTCATGGTTCTTAGTCGGATTCGTTAACCACTGAGCCATGAAGGGAACTCCTAACTTAAAACATTTTAAATTTTTTATTGAGACGTGGTTGATGTACTATATTATATAAGTTCAGACATACTACAAAGTGATTCACAATTTTTAGAAATTATAATCTACAGTTATTATAAAATATTAGCTATATTCCTTGTGTCATGTTATATATTCATGTAGCTTATTTATTTTGTACATGGTAGTTTGTGCCCCTTAACACCCCCCCATCTGCCCCCCCCATGGCAGCCGCTGGCCTGTGCTCCGCGTCACCAGATTCTGCCTCCACATGAAACCAGACGGTATTTGTCTCTACCTGTCTGGCATATTTCACTTGGTATAATGCCCTCCAGGTCCATCCATGTTGTTGCAAATGACAAAATTTCATTCTTTTTTATGAGTAGTATTCCACTCGACCCATCCATCTGTTGATGGACACTTAGGTTGGCAATTGTAAATAATGCTGCTATGAACACTGAGGTGCACATTTTTTCAAATTAGAGTTTTCACTTTTTTCAGATAAATACCCAGGAATGAAACTGCTGGGTCATACAGTAGTTCTGTATTTAGTTTTCTGAGAAACCTTCATACTGTTTTCTTTTTTTATGATTTTTTTTCCATTATAGTTGATTTACAGTGTTCTGTCAATTCCATACTGTTTCCCACAGTGGCTGTACCAATTTACACTCCCACCAACAGTGCAGGAGGGCTCCCTTTGCTCCACGTCCTCCCCAGCATTTGTTATTTGTAGACTTATTAATGATGGCCATTCTGACCAGTGTGAGGTGGTACCTCATAGCAGTTTTGATTTGCATTTCTCTAATAATTGGTGATGTTGAGCATCTTTTCATGTGCCTTTTGGCCATCTGTATGTCTTCTTTGGAGAAGTCTATTTAGATCTTGGGCTTCAGACTGAGGGACAGAATGAAACAAACCACACTTTTCCTCTATGGGGCCATCCTCATTTTTTGTGCTCCACAGTGTTTCTTGTGCTTCTTCATTGTACTCTAGAGTTGCCCAAGAGCTATTATCATTGGCATGTGTGCAATGAAAATATTATTCGGTATTTCAAAAGTGGAGTTCCCATTGTGGCTCAGCGGTTAATGAACCCGACTTGTATCCACGAGGACTCGGGTTCGATCCCTGGCCTCGCTCAGTGGGTTAAGGATCCCGCGTTGCCGTGAGCTGTGGTGTAGGTTGCAGACGTGACTCGGATCCCCCGTTGCTGTGGCTGTGGTGTAGGCTGGCGGCTGCAGCTCTGATTAGACCCCTAGCCTGTGAACCTCTATATGCCATGGGTGCGGCCCTAAAAAGACAAAAAAAATTTTCAGTAGCAATGCAGACTTTTTAGACAAGCAAAAACTGATAGAATTAATTAACCAGCAGACTTACACATGCTAAAGAGATACACTATAAATATAAGTGCATAGATAGGCTGAAAGTACAAGAATGGAAAAAAATATACTACACAAACATCAACCAAAATAAAGGTGGTTGAAGCACATAAATTTCAGACAAAGCAGGTATGGAGGCAAGGCAACAAGTACTACTTCAAATAAAGGACATTCCACAATAATAAAATAATTAATTTAACAAGAGTACATGACAATCTTCAATTTGCAAGCACCTCATTTTATTTTGCCTAATTTTTTTTTGGCCGTACCCATGGCATGTGGAAGTTCCTAGCCAGGGGTGGCCATAGCACTGACAATGCCAGATCCTTAACCTGCTGCACCACAGGAGAACTCCATGTCTCACTTATTTATTTATTTATTTTTTTGTCTTTTTGCCTTTATGTAGAGCCGCACCTGCGGCATATAGAGGTTCCCAGGCTAGGGGGTCTAACAGGAGCTGTAGCCGCCGGACTTCGCCACAGCCACAGCAACGTGGGATCCGAGCCGCATCTGCAACCTTCACTACAGCTCACGGCAACGCCGGATCCTTAACCCACTGAACGAGGCCAGGGATCGAACCCGGAACCTCATGGTTCTTAGTCAGATTCGTTAACCACTGAGCCACGAAGGGAACTCCGCATGTCTCACTTATTTTGAAACAACAAACTCAACAATTACAGGTAGGGCACGTAACACAGTTCTCTCAGTAACTGTACAAAGCAGACAAAATATAAGTAAACTTATGTCTCAACAAAATGATAAAACAACTTGACATACTTGACAAATATGGAACATTTCACCTAACAGCCGTAGAAGACACATTCATTTTAAGTACAAATGGGCCATTAGCCAAAGTAACCCATATGCTGGGCATACAGCAAGTCTCACCACAATTCAGAGTACCGTATATGACCACAGCGAAGCAGTAATAAGAAATCAGCAACAGAGAACCAGAAAATACCCATATGTTTAGGAATCTAGTAAACCACTTATAAATAACTACGAGTAGGAATTCCTGTTGTAGCTCACTGGAAACGTACCCAGCTAGTATCCATGAGGATGTGGGTTTGATCCCTGCCCTCTCAGTGGGTTAAGGATCCAGCGTTGCTGTGAGCTGAGGTGTAGATCTCAGACACAGCTCAGACCTGGTGTCACTGAGGCTGTGGTGTAAGCTGAGAGCTGTAGCTCTGATTCAGTCGCTAACCTGGGAACTTCCATATGCTACAGTGCAGCCCTAAATAAAAAAATAAACAACTATGAGTAAAAGAGATCACAGTGGATACTGGAAAATATTTCAAACTCAATGATAATAAGAGTGACTCACCAAAAAATGAACAGGAGTTCCCACTGTAGTGCCATGGGATGGGTGGCGTCCCTGCAGCGCCAGGATGCAGATTCAATTCCCTGACCCAGAACAGTGGGTTAGAGGATCTGGCATTGCTGCAGCTGAGGCACAGATCACAAGTGTGGCTCAGGTCTGATCCCTAGCCTGAGAACTCCATATGCCACGGGGCAGCCAAGAAAGAAAATAAATAAATAAATAAATACGAATTTTAAAAATGACTCATCAAAACTTGTGATATGTAGGGGTTTTTCTGCTCTTACCAGTTTCATTCAAAATAAAAGGCGTAAGTGTTGGATAGGAAAAACCAAAACACAATATTTCAACTAATTGTGTACAGGAAACCCTTATGGAACCTATAAAGTAACTACTATATCATAGACGTGAACTTAGCAAGGTGGCAAGATACACGGTGAACATACAAAAATTAATTTCATTGCTTTTATATGTGTATTCCAATAAAATTTTATTTACAAAAACAGTCAACCAAACTGCTGACTAATTTCTATTTTTAATTGAGATATAATTGACAGATACCATTAAGTTTAACGTACAATATGTTGATTTTTTTTTTTTTTTGGTCTTTTTAGGGCCACACCCGTGGCACATGGAAGTTCCCAGGCTAGGGGTCCAATCGGAGCTGCAGCTGCCGGCCTACACCACAGCCACAGCAATGCCGGATCCAAGCTGCATCTGCGACCTACACCACAGCTCACAGGAATACCAGATCATTAACCCACTGAGTGAGGCCAGGGACCGAACCTGCGTCCTCATGGATGCTAGTCAGATTCATTTCTGCTGAGCCACGACAATGGGAACTCCCAGTGTGTTGATCTGATACATTTTTCTATTGCAATATGATTAGTGGTAGCTATGCACCTTTATCACATCACATAATTACCACGTATGTGGTTAAAGCAGAGTGCAAATTATATTGTGTGAAATAAAGCATACACAAAAGGACAAATGGTATGATTCCATTTGTATGAAATATTCAGAACAGGCAAATCCGTAGAGACAGAAAGTAGATCAGTGGTTGCCAGGGGCTGGGGGGAGGGGAGATGCGGACTGAATGCTTAGTGGTAAAGGGTTTCTTACATGGTGATAAAAATTTTCTGGAGTTAGATAATGGTAATAGTTGTATAACATATTGAAGGTTCTGGAAGCCACTGAATTGTACACTTTTAAATGGTTAAAATGGTGAATGTTATGTGAATTTTACCTCAATAAAATAAATGGGATAAGACTGACAATACTGACCACAAGAAGTCCTCCCTGGGGGCTTTATTTAGCTTGAGCTTTGTAATTGGTGATACGATATTAGAAAATCTTCCCTCAAGACACATAAAGCAGAGTTTTAATTGTCTTTAGGATTTAAGTGATCACCAACATAGTTTAAAAGCTTCTCAAAATATCGATATTTTAAATATTTTTCTCTGCCTACACACACTCTCTGTTTGGCTTAGACAATTACAACCATATTATGTATGCTATTTTATAATATTTTTGCACATTTTAATTTATTCATTCATTGAAAAAAAAACACTTTTAAGCATCTATTATAGGCCAGGCACCGTAGCCAATGGGGATATAGCAATAAACAAGCTGTGCTCAGAGACCTTACAACTTAGCTGGAAAACAGACAACAAAGACATAAACATGAATAAAGAAGAAATTTCCAGAGGTGTTACTGGAGTTCTGTCAGGTTCTTCTTTACTCACTTCCCACAAAAATACATTACTTGGAGTAAGCCTAGGTATGAACGTGAATATATATTTGTATATGATGAGACTGGTGTTCATTCAGTAGAAATCTCCCTATGAGAATTTATCGCCGGGAAAGCCACGCGTGTCAGAGCATAACTACAGCTGCGGGCAGTTCCAGGTACTTCCCTCCGCAGATCGGGGCGGGGGGCATGGAGTGGCCGAGCGCCAGTGGCCAGGCTGAGTAAACACAGCGACAATCTGGTTAGACTGAGGCAGCGGTTGGGGCAGGGGGAGCTGCCGGCCGCCTTCGTTCTGTGTTCACAAGCCATGTTCATCAGTATAAGAATAATCTAAGTAACTAACCTGGGTTTTCCATCGACATGAAGACCGTTTCTCCTGAGAAGGGGAACAGGGTAAGTGTGTCTTCGTAGACCATTTTGTGTTTGAAGGTATAGCCAGAGAAGAAGATGGAGAGGAAGTCAGTCTGTGCGCCAACACTCAGAATGTACCAGTACGCCACCTCGTGCAAACACACTGACAGCTGCAGGCTATCGAAAACATAGCCATTGATGCCTGCAAAAAAAGGACAGAACACAAGATTTTAGCAGTTATCTGGATGCATTCTTTTGGATTTCATGATATGATAGGAAATGATTATATGCTGCACCTGTTGCCTTATTCCCCAGAAGAAATGACATTATACCCTCCAAAAAAGTAAATTGTCAATACTTGAGCAGCTAAGTTACAATCTCAAAGTGAGGCGACTCACAGACCACCGTGGTAATGACAGATTTAGATGGGATATGGTGAGAAGACATTCAAGAAACGTCACAGTTGTTCTCCAGCTTGTTATTATTATTTTAAAATATTCTGCTTGTGTTAGAGGTTATCCTGTGTCCATATATTTCTATAAATGTTTAAAATTAATGTAGTGCATTACATTTTCATATTTAGCAATATTTCCTCCAAAATTCCTTTTGAGGACAGCCCTGGAACCCGAAGGGCAGCAGAATATATGGCATCAAACTGTGCTACTTTGCCATAAGAATTATTTTAGCTGAAGGCAACTGAGAGGAAGCTGATACAAGGTCCCCTGATTTGCCCAAGAGTAGGACAGAAATCTTCAGGTGTCCCCACTCCCCTCTCCCCAGGAAGGACAGCTGTTAATCCCTGGAGAAACCTCTCATCAGCCCAGAGTGCCACCAGCGGAAGCTACATGGCAAACTTTACTAACTAGTTCCTGGATCCCATTCTTTTCCCATATATCTGCCTTCCCACAAGCCACCTCTCTGGAAACACGAGGTCATTTCCCTTTGTCTTGTCCCTTCTCCACAAATGTATTGCTCCTTTGCCAAACTACTGTATAAGCCTGGGTTCGTCACCAGGCGCTCCATGTATCCAGGTGCTGCACATGTTAATAACTTAGCTTTTCGCTTTTTAACTTGTCTCTTGTCACTTTAGTTTGCAGGGCCCCAGCCAGTAGACCTCAGGCGGGTAGAGGAAGGTTTCTTTGCCTCCCCTGCAAACCCCTTCTCCAAGCACCTGTTTCTGTGAAGTTTGGGGGATGTTGCTCTGGGTCATAAGGCAAAGGCTATAAAGCTCAGAATCCCTTTTCCGGCGGAGCTGACCTCCCCACAAGAACGTCCCTCTCGCCAAGAGTCTGCTCATCTCTGTCCAGAGGGGGAGAAGAGGAAACACAAGAAGCAGCACCTGCTGCAGAGCCCCAGTTCCTGTGTCATGGCTGTGAAGGGCCCAGGATGCTACCAAAAAAATCCGTAGCGTCTTTAGTTAGTGTTGGCTGTTCTGCTGTCCTCTCCAGGAGGAGAAGCCAGGCTCACACTGGATGCTTCTTCAGACGGAAGCAGCACTAAAAGCACCCGCCCTGAGTGGGAGTGCATCCCGATAGACACATTTTGGGTACATTAAAAAAAAGCTCATAATCAGACATTTCAAATTCTACAATGGACAAAGAATAAAGATTCTTTCCTTCCTTCTCTTCCTTTTTTTTCAGGGCTGCACTCCCAGCATATGGAAGTTCCCAGACTAGGGATGGAATCAGAGCTCCAGTTGCCGGCCTACACCCCAGCCACAGCTCACGGCAGGATCAAAGCTACGTCTGAGACCTACACCACAGCTCACCGCAACTCCTGATCCTTAACCCACTGAGCGAGACCAGGGATTGAACCTGCATCCTCATGGATGCTATGTTGGGTTCTTTACCTGCTGAGCCACAACAGGAACTCCCTAAAGATTCTTCCTTAACTCATTTTTGCTTATCTTTTCTATCAATTTTGAACCTAACATATCTAGTTGAAAAAACCTCCAAAAAATCAGATTTCAGTCCATTAGGTTAGGACAGACTTTGCATCCAATAGCAACTGAAAAACTTTAAAAAAGCCTCCTTTGCCCTTTCTGTTCACACCATCCTTTACCTAATGGCAGTTCTTTGCAAGGCATTCGTCTTTTTGTGAAATCATCTCATAAGAAGAGGCTCATTAAACCGTTAGGTGGGACTTCTCTTGTGACATAGCAGGCTAAGGTTCTGGCGTTGTCACTGCACTGGCTCTGGTCACTGCTGTGGTGCAGTTTTGATCCCAGGCCTGGGAACTTCCACATGCTGGGGTGGGACCAAAAAAAAAAAAAACCCCCAAAAAACCCAAAACTCTTAGGTGTTTGCTTTTGGATAAACATCAAGGAGACGTGCCTGTGCAGATAAAATAAAATTAAATTTGTCAGAGTTCCTGTCATGGATCAGCGGAAACAAATATGACTAGTATCCATGAGGATGCAGGTTCGATCCCCGGCCTTGCTCAGTGGGTTAAGGATCCGCTGTTGCCCTGAGCTGCGGTGTAGGTCGCAGACGCGGCTCGGATCCTGCGTTGCTGTGGCTGTGGCGAAGGCCGGCGGCTACAGCTCCTGTTAGACCCCTAGCCTGGGAACCTCCATAGGCCGCGGGTGCGGCCCCAAAAAGGTTACAAAAAATTGCCAACTTTTAGAAAAGTCCGTTCTTTTCAAAAATTCTTTTCTCATTGCCCGATAATTTATTTTCTTCCTCTAAATACAAAAATGCTTTTTGGTTTATGATACACTTTTGAGGGGAAGTTTACAGAAAAGGAGAAAACTCACAGAAGCCAGTCACTGGGTCACTCACAGCTCGGAGGACTCCAGGCCCGGATCAAGCAACAGACGCTGAGGCCGCCGCCGCTGTTTCCAATGCGACCACGGCCGGTCTACGCAGGCGCGCGGGGGCGGGGCCTCGCGGGGGCGGGGCCTCGCGGGGCCACCTTCCCGCCCGCCACCGCTGCGGCTGTCGCCGCCGCCAAAGTTCGCGTCTCCTTTGCTGGGTCCCCGCCAGCGGCCCCGCTTCTCCCGCTTCCGCGAGCTGCTGTTCCCCCGCTGACTGGGTACCACTGTATTGACGCAGCACAGCCGGTTTAACCACTGCCCATCGGAGGACGTTTGATTGTTTCTAAGCATCCGTGGTTGTAAAACATTGTCACGTTAGTTCCGCGGGGCCCCATTTCCAAGAAGCTAAAGGTGAAGATGGGAGAGAAAGGTTTCCTCCCCGCTTTCCTTTCTACCTCATTGCGTTTTCTCCACGATAAAAATGATTTGGACTCCAAAACCTGCCCAAATAAAAACCACAAACTGGGAGTGCCCTTCGTAGCTCAGTGGTAAGGAATCCAACCAATATCCATGAGGAAGTGGCTTGATCCCCGGCCTCGCTCAGTGGGTTAAGGATCCCGCGTTGCTGTGGCTGTGGTGTAGGCCGGTGGCTGCAGCTTCAATTCGACCCCTAGCCTGGGAACCTCCATGTGCCGCAGTGCAGCCCTAAAAAGATAAACAAAAAGCCCCACAAACTGAGCTTCTAAAACTCACAGCGCTGTAATTCCTCAAAGAATTTCGGAAAGACCCAGAGGGAAGGGAGGTCTCCCATAAATATCTGCTCCAAATGCTATAGCATTTAAACACTCTGCACACTCAGTTTTAGCAAAGCTAAAGAGAAAGCATTTTCCAAGTCCCTGGAGGCTGGGAGAGCGGAGTGACAGGCCGGGATGCAGAAAAGAGAAACAGACCTTCTGCGTCCCTGGGGCTGGGACAGCCTCACTTGCTCAGCTCCTGCACGAAGGCTTTAATCATTTCCTCCTAACGTTCTGCTCTTCTTCGCCTCTTCCAGGAGCTCCCTGTTCATCCTCTCCAGGGGCTGACCTGGCTAGAGAGGTGAGCCTGAGAACTGGTCGCCAAAAAAGAGGACCGCAGCGTGGCGAGGTTGCGCTGTCCCCCCAGGGTCTCTGCACAGGTCCACTCTGGCCTGGGGCTTAGTCTCTGGCTCCTCCTGATGGATGGGCAGGTTCCTGCTTGGGTGGCTGGTCCTACAGTAAGTATAACTTTATAACTGCCAAACTGTTGTCCAGAATGAGGGTGAGGGTGCCTGTTGCTCTGCGTTCACCAGCATAGTTAATATTGTCCATTTTGTTTTATTTGAGCTATTAAAATAGACATGGACAGATAGCTCGCTGTTTTTTTTTTTTTTTGGCTTTTTTTGTTTTTCTGAGAGTTTTGATATGGTTCTTTGATTTGCAAATATTTTCTACCGATCTGTGCCTTGTCTTTTCATTCTCTTTAACAGTATCTTGGGTGGAACAAAAGTTTTTCATTTTGATGAAATCCAATTTATAGAGTTTTTCCTTCTATGAATTTTGATTTCGGTGTCATTTATCAGAAACCTTTGCCTAACGCCAGATCATGAAAATTTCCTTCTATGTTTTCTTTAAAGCTTTTATGGTTTTATATTAAACATTATACATTCAGATGTATGATTGATTTTGAGTAAATCTTTTTTTTTTTTTTTTTTTTTGGCTATGCCTGTGGCATTCAGAAGTTCCCAGGCCAGTAATCAAACCTGAGCCACAGCATCGACAACACTGAATCCTTAACTGCTAGGCCACCAGGGAACTCCCTTTTTGAGTTAATCTTTAAGTGTAAGATTTAGGTTGAGGTTCATTTTTTTATGTATATCGATAGCTAATTGTTCCAACACCGTTTGTTTGTTTGGGGTTTTCTGGCGTCCCTGGGTAGGCGCGAACCCAACACTATTTATTGAAAGTACCATCTTTTCCCGATTGTATTGCATTTCCAACTTTGTCCAAAATCAGTTGGCCGGATGGCAGGTATTCTTTGTTTCTAGAAGCCGTCAGATGGCAGCCACTCCTCACAGTGAGCGCTGAGGGGACCCAGGACAGGAAAACACAGGAGACCGGCTGCAGGCGGCAGAGGTGCGCAGCAGAGCAATGCCTGCGCTGAGTCCGGACCCTGCATCTTCCCCCACATGGCAAAGCGCTAAGTCCTCAACTTGACATACTCAGTTTTCTGTTATTTTCTTTTGTTCTAGCTTCCCCCTCGCCTCCTCGGAGCACTTTTCTTGGGGTTACTTGAGATGCTGCCTCCCGGGCTTAAGTCCTCTGTTCTATGCACTGAATAAAACATAACTCTCAACTTAAAAAAAAAAATCAATTACCGTACATGCGTGGGTCTGTTTCTGCGCTGCGCCGTTCATCTTTGTGCACACAAGGCTACCTTGGTTACTGTAGCTTTCTAGTAAGTCTTAAAACCAGGTAATATGAGTCCTTCAACTTATTTTGTCTTTTTCAAAATTGTTTTGGTTATTTTAGCTCCTTTGCCTGTCCATATAAATTTTATAAAATACTTTTACCTACCAACAAAAACATCCTGCTGGGATTGTAATAGGAATTGCATTCAATCTATAGGTCAGCTGGGGAATAGCTGACATCTGCCCTCTACTGAGTCTCCAATCTGAAACATCGTGTGCCTCTCCACTTGTCCAGGTCCTTTCAAATCTCTTTCAACATTTTGTAATTTTCAGTGTGCAGACCCTGCACGTGTTTTGTTAGATTTATGCCTAAGTATTTCTTTTTTTGAGGCTATTATAAATGGTATTACTTATGTAATTTAGGTTTTTAGTAGTTTGCTATTGTTATATAGAAGCATGACTGATGTCTCATTTTTTATTTTTTAAATGTTTTATTTATTATTCTTCTTTTTAGTTCTGCAACTGCAGCGTATGGAATTTCCTGGGCTAGGGGTCGAATCGAAGCCACAGCCACAGCCACAGCGATGCCAGATGCTAGCCACATCTGTGACCTACACCACAGCTTGCGGCAGTGCTGGATCCTTAATCCACTGAGCAAGGCCAGGGATCAACCCACATCCTCTTGGATACTAGTTGAGTTCTTAATCCACTGAGCCACAACGGGAACTCTATGACTGACTTTTTTGTATGTGGATTTTGCATTCCGCAATCAGACTAAACTCACTTATTCTAGGAGTTTTTTTTGTGGAGTTCTTGAGATTTTCTATGTAGATATTCATGTCATATTCAGTTTTATTTATTTACTTCCAACCTGCATGCTTCTAAATCTTTCTAATTTCCTTCCCCAATTTACCTGGTGCCAGCTAATTTTCAGGGTTTTTATATAGCTGCTCCATGCATTCTGTTAGGGGAAAAAAATCATTAACTGCCCTACTGAATATGCAACTAAAAACGGCTGCATTCAGCAGGATAGACAGGGCTCATCCTGTCTTTGATCCCGTCGTTACCGCTGTTTCACAAGTTCACAGAGGAAAGTACCAATTATTTCCCTTGTGCCTGTTGTTATTTCTATCTTTTTTTTTTTTTGTCTTTTTGCCTTTATGTAGAGCCGCACCCGCGGCATATGGAGGTTCCCAGGCTAGGGGTCTAACAGGAGCTGTAGCCGCTGGCCTACACCACAGCCACAGCAACGCGGGATCCAAGCCACGTCTGCGCCATGCACCACAGCTCACGGCAACGCCGGATCCTTAACCCACTGAGCAAGGCCAGGGATCGAACCCGCAACCTCATGGTTCCTAGTCGGGTTCATTACCACTGAGCCACAAATATATATAGTTTTAATTTGTCAATTATACCTCAATAAAGCTGGAAAAAAAGAGGTTGATTTTTAAAAAATGTATAATATCTTAATTTGACTGCTAAAGTATTATAGCTGGCAATTGTTTTACATAGGTACAAAAGCATTCCCTTTTATTTCATGTGTAATTTACCAATTAAGTGCATTTTGCATTAAGAATGATTCATGTATGTTTGACTAAATGAAAACTATGTGTCTTTTTTGATTTATCCTTTAAAAATAAACTTCTCCGTATATTTGAAGATGCCTTCTAAAGAAAATCTATTCATTATCTGATCATATTTATGCATTTATATAAAATTGCATACATTCATATATAACAATTTTAAGGAAATATGACTCTTGCATGGCATACAAATGAATGCATTCACTGTAAATCAATTTAATGGCTTAAGTTTCCCTTGATCCATTAGCCGTTGGACTCAAGGGCTGCTTTACTTACTGTGCATGATGTTAGAAGCTTGAAACTCTGGATCCTGGGGCTGCACGCCACCTGGATTGGGGAGGAAGCGCTGAATATTCTCTGCGAGGTACCAGCTTTGATTCTCATCAAACACAGAAAACAGGATGACGTTTCTCTTGTCTGACATCATCTATTAATTACAGGCATTGAGAGAAAGAACAAAAATGCTACGAGTAGTGTCAGGTAGAAATGGACAGTCTATGACAGAAGTGACGGCACGCCTGCGATACATCTATAAGCCTCTGGTTCGATTCCATTGCTCTCAGGACCTGGGCGTGGGGGTGGCACCGAGAGCGGCGCGTATACACGCAGAGCAAATGTGCGCTCAGGGCAAGAGGGTGCCTGGACCCACAAAACCTAATTCCTTCTGGATCCAAGGCCATATGCTGGCTGATTTTCTTCATTCTTTCCATATTCAGATTATAGAATTTTCACTTTTTTTTTTTTTTTTTGTCTTTTTGCCTTTATGTAGAGCCGCACCCACGGCATATGGAGGTTCCCAGGCTAGGGGTCTAACAGGAGCTACAGCTGCCAGCCTACACCACAGCCACAGGAACGCGGGATCCGAGCCGCGTCTACAACCTACACCACAGCTCACGGCAACGCCGGATCCTTAACCCACTGAGCAAGGCCAGGGATCGAACCCGCAACCTCATGGTTCTTAGTTGGATTCGTTAACCACTGAGCCACGAAGGCAACTCCTCAATGTCTTTCTTGAAACAATTTAGTCAAGGAAGATCAATGCTTTCCCTGAACTTTCATCTACCAAATGTCCTTTCACAAGGCTACCAATCTATAAAAAATTAAAAAGACAAAACAAATCAAATACCAAAGCTAAGATGAATGATAAAATGTTAACTAACTCTAATACTTTTAAGTTCTCTGTTTATAGACTTTAAAGTTTTTTTCAGAAGAGCAGTTTTCTTTCACATGAATCAAGGTTACGAGGTAGTCACTTGCTAATTGAACCTGCTAAGATTTACCGTATAGATTTTACTGATATGTATAAACTTCATTTTGTATAACCTATGACTACAGAAAGCAAAATGCTGAGGGGAGGAGACTGCAGAATATAGGTACCTTTCAGTCCTCTTCCAAAAAGCTGATGGGAAAACTATAATTCAGAAAAATTAGTCAGGACCAGTACTTACACCTCTCTGGGTTTGTGTGTCAGGCGTTTTACCTGCATTAAAGTTCACAAAATGTTTTCAGACCAGGAGGAATCCTATGTACCATAAGTAACCAAACGGACATGTAGTCAAGCCTCAGCAATACGGCAATGAGTTATTCTGGAGCCAAGCCATGAGTTTTGGGAAGAATGAAGCTTTTTAAAAGTCAGAGTATTTAACTTTATTTTTTTAAAACAGAAGGGGTCCAAATTCTAACCATATCCTGAAATATTTATATACTTCCCTGTATTTTGCTCCACAAATATTTATTGAACTCCTACTACCGTGCTAGATGCTGCAGATATGCTCATCTTGAGGTGTCTGAGTCACCCACAATGAGACATCCAGGGGAGACTCCAGGCTGGCATGCAGATTTGTGGGTCATCTAAAAATAGGTGGTATTGATCATGTAAAAACAGGCACTATCTGGGACCTCTCATTGTGGCTCAGCGGTAACGGACCCAACTATTATCCGGGGGGGATGCACGTTCGATCCCTGGCCTCGCTTGGGGGGTTAAGGATTCAGTGTTGCTGTGGCTGTGGTGTAGGCCGGCAGCTATAGCTCTGATTCGACCCGCAGCAACTTCCATATACTGCAGGTGTAGACCTAAAAAGAGAAAGAGGGGGGTGGGGGGCAAGATCACCTACAGAGAGGAATTTTAGACTGAGAATGAGTATTATACAGAAAAATCTAGGGTCCAGGCTCTCCTATCCATCTAGCAGGCAAGTTTATTACACCCAACTTAAATTCAATGAAAGCTATGAGCTCCCTGGTGGCCCAGCAGTTGGGGATGCAGTGTCGTCACTGCTGTGATGCAGGTTCGAACCCAGCCTGGGATCTTACCCGTGCCTCAGGTGCTTCCCCCCCGCACCCCCCCAAAAAAAAAGCTGTGAGAAACCCAGCTCATTTCTTTTATTGGCGAATGTTGCAGACTACCATGTTTTCTGCAGGCTATAGGGAGACACAGCCCAAGACAGCATAGGAAATATTATCTGGAAGTTCATATGCCTTATCAGTCCATCTTAGCTGCAGACCCAGCACTTGGCAAGACATAAACTCACCTGGTTTCCTCTTTGATCTACAGATTCTTTGTAGCAGATGAGGAGCGGGCCAATGAGTCCCGAAGCCAGGTCTTTCTCTAGGTTAATGGAGCTCGAGTAATAGCGGGTCAGGCACCGAGGGTCGGACTTGGTTGGCCCGTCTTCCACAGTCACTGTCCATTTATACTTGAACATCTCTCCTGGCAGAATTGGCATATCTTTCAAGTGCTTCCCACCTACCGGCAGCCAAAGCCCAGAACAGCTTGATTAGAAGCGCAGCAAGCCACGGCTTTGTAGTCACGTTGACAATGCAAGGGCCCTATAAACTTTTTATGCATATATGAAGTTTCTCAATAACCGAGACTGAAATGTACACTTCTAATAAAGTTAAGAGTCATGCAACCTTTTACAATAAAAATGGGTCCAGGAGATTTTTGCTATTGTGTTCGTTTGAGTCGAAGTGGGCAGGTCTACCCACTATTATAAACACACAGAAATAATGAATGATAATATTTTTAAACACTTTAAATAAGTAACTGAAAATGTATAAAGAAGAAAAAACCCCAAGCCCCCCCACAAAAAGAGACATCGAAGCCAGAGGGGCCTGAAAAGCTGCCGCTGAAGTGTCAGCTCACTGTGCTGCTAAGCCGTGCGGAATCTGAGGAACGGGACCTCAGCACTGGACATTTTCGTGACATGGGAGAGGCTTACTTCGGCTAAGCTTTTGCAGCCCTCTTCCCGCCACCAGCTCTTTTTAATGTCCACTGATACACCCAAGAGGCTAGCATTGCTGGCATACCCCTCACTGCCAGGCTGCCTTCTTCGGCAAGGTACCTTCAAAAGAGATCAAGCCCGCTCTTGGCAATAGTATCCACCTTGTGCAGAGAAAACTCATGCATCCGTCAAACAGCAGAAGGACAGCATGGCCTTCAGAGTTCTCCACATAAAAAGCAAGTTACCGAGAACTGTACTCACGTAGGCCTCCAGATTTCAGGGCACGCGTTCAAAATCTGCTCAGAATTCTGTCACAGGGCCCTTTTTTCCATAGAGGAGTGCAAATCAAGTTGGCATTAGAAATCTCTTTATTTTTTTTTTTGTCTTTTTGCCTTTATGTAGAGCCGCACCCGCGGCATATGGAGGTTCCCAGGCTAGGGGTCTAACAGGAGCTGTAGCCGCCGGCCTACACCACAGCCACAGCAACGCGGGATCCGAGCCGCGTCTACAACCTACACCGCAGCTCACGGCAATGCCGGATCCTTAACCCACTGAGCAAGGCCAGGGATCGAACCCGCAACCTCATGGTTCTTAGTCGGATCCGTTAACCACTGAGCCATGAAGGGAACTCCTGGCATTAGAATTCTCATCAGCAACAATGAGTATAAGAAAAGAGTGCATGGAAAATTATTTATAATTAGTTTTTCTATACATCGTACGATACTGAAGGACCCATAAAGTTTACCCTGTATGTTCTCAATGTATTCAGTAGTATATTCAAGATTCACTTCCGGAAAAACAAAAGAAATTCAAAACCAGAAATGTACAAATAAGAGAGGTAATGGCACTAGCTAACAAGTCAAAATAAAAAATCCAAAGATGGCAGCCTTGTTGCAGGCCTAGAAAGCATAGTATCCAAATTAGAACAGTAATTACAGGAGTTCCCGTCGTGGCTCAGTGGTTAGCGAATCCGACTAGGAGCCATGAGGTTGCGGGTTCGATCCCTGGCCTCGCTCAGTGGGTTAAGGATCCGGCGTTGCCATGAGCTGTGGTGTAGGTCGCAGACGCGGCTCGGATCCGTGTAACAGTAATTACAGTTACAAGAACATCTTTAGAAGCAAAAAGGATCAGATATCAATAACCAGTACGATTAAGAAGCTGGGAGACCCGTGGGCTATGGTGAAAAGTCATGCATTTCTTCTCCTAATAAAAAGGAAAGAAAATCTTTCTTCAGGAATTCAAACGCAAGAATTACAAGATCAGCACGGTCCTAATACAAAGAAAACTAAAACTGAGCATGATTTTGAACTGCTAGTCAAGATCAAGGCAGAATAATCCATTTGACCTTAACAGTAAAATCACTGTAGACTAAAGATCTATCATAGCATATCACCTAGTTCTGCAGTAAACTCACACACTTAAAATAAGAAACACATTCTAAAATAATAAAAATGATGGAGTTCCCGTCGTGGCGCAGCGGAAACGAATCTGACTAGGAACCACGAGGTTGCTGGTTCGATCCCTGGCCTCGCTCAGTTGGTTAAGGATCCGGCATTGCCGTGAGCTGTGGTGTATGTCACAGAAGTGGCTCGGATCTGGTGTTGCCGTGGCTGTGGTGTAGGCCAGCAGCTGTAGCTCCGATTAGACCCCTAGCCTGGGAACCTCCATATGCCGCGGGTATGGCCCTAAAAAAAGCAAAACAAACCCCCAAAAAAGAAAAATAGAGAAAGCAAAATAAAGACATTTTCAAATAAAATAAAGCTTAAGAGAATAAGGAAGGTGGGGTGATAAACGTGCACAATTTGAGTTGTTACTGAGGCTGTGGCCTCATCTGTATCCACAGGTAGGTAAGATCTATGAAATCGAGGTAACACTGACCTTTTAGAAATCTCCCCGGGTGCAAAGGGCTGACATCAGTGATTCCATGAGGGTAGATGTTATATGGTCGGCTTGCTTTATTCTTAAATATAATCTGAAAACATAAATGAGATGTAAGATCAAGTACTAAGACAACTAGGAGCAACAAGAAAAGTGCGGCCTAGCTCCAGAAAATAAAAGCTGATTGTATCCACAAGAGAGGGGTTTGAGCCTTAGATAAAGCTCTAATTCTTGTTCCTTTCATAACATTGCTCAGACAGCTACTTGGGTTTCTCACAAAAGGCTCCTTTCCATTTATTTGAGATTATTTTAGGGAGTTTCCTAGTGGCCTAGTGGGTTAAGGATCCAGCCTTGTCACTTCTGTGACCTGGGTTGGTAATGTGGTGCAAGTTCAGTCCCTGGCCCAGGAATTTCCACATGCTGCGGGTGAAACCAAAAAGAAAAAAAAAAGGTATTTTACTTGCTTCAGGAAGAATTCCTTGCACCTTCTCACACTAGAAATTGAAATTTGGACTTCTGCTCAGGACGCTGCTTCCTCAGCCTTTCCCACCTTTAGGGCACTGCATGCATTCCCAACAGCAGAGAGGAGAACGGCCATTCAAGTAATTAAATTTTCCACGGCCATAAAAACAAAACAAAACAAAACTGGAATTCCCATTGTGGCTCAGCAATAAAGCAAACCCAACTAGTATCCATGAGGATGTGGGTTTGATCCCTGGGTTAAGGATTGCTCAGTGGGTGAAGGATCCAGTGTTGCCGTGAGCTGTGGTGCAGGTCACAGATGCGGCTGGGACCTGGCATGGCTGTGGCTGTGGTGTAGGCCAGCAGCTGCAGCTCTGATTCGACCTCAAGCCTGGGAACCTCCATATGCTGGGGGTGTGACTCTAAAAAAAATAAAGACAAAAACAATTTTTTTTTAAAGTAAAATGAGGACAACTTGCCTTAAAAATATCAAAACATATTATAAAGTAGCAATCATTAAAAACAGTATGGTAACAGGTCAGTTAAAGAGAACAGATTTCTTTTTTTTTATCTTTTTTTTTAATTTTTTTTTGCTTTATCTAGGGCCGCACCTGCGGCATGTGGAGGTTCCCAGGCTAGGGGTCTAACAGGAGCTGTAGCCACTGGCCTTCGCCACAGCCACAGCAACGCAGGATCCGAGCCGCGTCTGCTGCACCACAGCTCACAGCAACGCCGGATCCTTAACCCACTGAGCAAGGCCAGGGATCAAACCTGCAACCTCGTGGTTCCCAGTCGGATTCATTAACCACTGAGCCATGACGGGAACTCCTTAAAGAGAACAGATTTCAACATTTTAACATATAATAAGAAAGGTATTTTGAAATTAGTGAAAAAAAAGCATTGATTGGGTCAATTGACTGTCACTTGGGAAAAATCCCTATTTGACACTATGCTCTATACTCAAAAGTAACTTCCAGAGCAATTAAAATGTTTACTGTAAAAATCAAACTGTAAATATAAAGGAATAAAATATGGTAGGCTGTATTTATAATCTCTTGAAGGTGATGAAGATGTTCTGAGGCAGAAAACATAAATGAAAATACCACCAAAAATGTAAAGATTGCTAAAAGATCTTGACTCCATAAAGACAGAAAACCCTCACAGGACCAAAGACATCATAAAGGAGTTCAAGTCCAAGTGACAGACTGAGACAAATATTTGAAAGATAACTGACAATGTGCTTATACCTGTAATGCATGAAGCCTTTTATAAATGTGTAAGCAAGAGAGAGCCCTCTTAACAGAAAACGATAAAAGTTACGAGCAGGCAATTCCCAGAGGGGGTCACAGAAATATAGTCTACAAACAAGAAACCAAATGCACTGTCACAGCCAGCCAGGGAGACGCAAGCGAAGACACCGCATGGATCTGCCGGTCAGACGGAAGCCCTTTCTGAAGGGTTATAATGCACAGTCACCAACGACGGCCCGAAAGGCCCCCATGTAGTCTTAGGGAGGAACTGGTACCAAATTGTGGAAAGGTAGTTTGGCAATAGCTAATAAACTACCTCCGTGCTGGGCAAGGTAGCCTCGAGTGCACAGTCTTTGGAGCGTGCTCGCCCCGTAGATCGGGCCTTGGCTCCAGGCAGGGCTGGGACCTCCGACCGCCGCAGGAGGAAGGGGCGCGTGGGCCAACAGGCTGCACTGCTGGAGCCGAGCTTGCTCTGTCCCCTCCCTGTGAGCAAGAGCATTGTCCCGCGTGGTGTTTGACTGTCTTGTGTCTTCCTGGGTGACTCAGACACCAAGGCGCAGCGGGCGCCGGCTGGGGCTGCTCTTTGCTATGCTCGTAGCGCTGCCTGGTGCTCCGCGACATTCTTGATTGTAAAATAAAAGATCCCCCCCCCCTATTTTTTAAAACCACTGTTCACTGAGTATTCTGTTCTTTGCAGCATAATCATTGTTAACACCTTACATCAAGGGTCAGGAAGCATTCTCTCGAAGGGGGCAAACAGTAAATGCTCCAGGCTTTGTGAGCTATATTTAGTCTCTGTCACATATTCTTTTTCTTTTCTTTACAACTCTTAAAAATGCAAAATACTTCTGATTTGGCTCCCAGCCCTTCTTCTGCTGCTTCTCATCCTGTATAACTAGAAGGAAAAGCTGCAGCAGGGGAGGCACGAAGTATAAGCAATGAGTATTTCAAAGCAGTGGCGGGCTTAATGGGTGGCACGAAATTTGTTTTCCATATACTAATATTTTCAAACAAATTTAGAATCCACCTTTATTTGTGTAACATTTATAATTTTTAAAAGACCATGCCCCTTATAGACAAGGCTGAATTATGAAGTTTTAAAAAGCTCAAACCCCTCAATTTACCAAAAGCGTGTCTCCAACTTCTCCATAAAGTAAAGGTCCCAGGATTCCTGATTCGTACTGAGTAGCTTCGCGAGTCTTAAATGTTTCATCCGTGTAAGCTACGAATCGAACTTTCTTGTATTTCCTACCAATCCGCTGAGGACCATTGTTCAAATACAGACTTTTATAACTTCTGTATGAGACACAAAAAGATGAGAGGTTGGAATGGCTAAAATCCAACTTGAAAATAGCTGATACAGTTTCATCAAGGAAAGCAGTGAGCAAAGTACAGGCGTCCTTAAATAAATACTTAGCTGCATTTATTTCCAAATGTATGCATTCCCTTGCCATACTTTTTTTCATTTTTGGCCACCCTGTGGCATATGGAGTTTCCAGGCCAAGGATCAGATCCGAGCTGCAGTTGTGATCTAAGCCGCAGCACCGAATCCTTAAGCCGCTGGGCTGGGCTGGGGATCGAACCCGCGTCCCAGCGCTCTCAAGATGCTGGCAGTCCCGTCTTGCCACAGTGGGAGCTCCTGCCCTTGCCTTGTGATTCTCTACCTGTACCTGCCCCTAAACCTGGCTTCAGGACTCGCTGACTAGCCGGGAAGACCTTTCTAGCCATGGGGAAGCGACAGCGCCAAGAATCAAAGGTGCTTACCTGTCGCTGGAGGTGGGGACGGCGGGCGCGTAGTCCCAGTCTTCCTCCTCAGCGGCGATGTAGTGCACCCAGGTTTTGGGATGCTTCTTGGCAACCGAGCGGATTTGGATCAAGGGAGACACATTGTCACCATCAAGCCTGACCACCTCCATGTCCAAGTCGTACAAATCATCGTCATAATCTTCCGCCTCGTTATTTTTCATCCGGAGTTGGGCTTCCTCTGGGCAGCTTTCTACTCTGACATAAGCTTCCATGCCACCTGGAGTCAGACAAACCAGTGTCAGGTCCCAGTGAGACTTTCTGCCCTTAATTTGTAGGGCTTTGTTCTGTCTTGCTGGCCTTCTGGAGCTGGCTCTGCGCTTATCATTCCCAGGACGAGGCTCGAGGAAGCCTAGGTCAGACTGGCTCCCCAGCCCACAGTTACCTGCTGATGTATATATATATATATGTATTCCATTGAATGATGATACAAACCATTGATTTTAACAATAGTTTATCAAGAAAAGTGTTAGTATAGATATACATTTCCATACACAGTCCAAGTTCACACAGACACGAAAAGGTACAACGTAGAATCGAGGGAAGGTGTTACGTATCTTAAGAGCATGTCAGCCCGTGACCAGCGGCACACCCTCCGGCAAGGCCCTTGGGTAATCACTGTCACGCTGTATAAACTGTGCACGATCGTAACACCCACCCTGCCTATGCCCCAGAAAGTCTAACAACACATCAGCCTGCACTGGACAGTGGGCAGCGCATCCCATTAAAATAAGACCTGGATACTGAGCATACTCGTTTCTAGGACGTGCAGATTACCATGGCGGTGGGAAGAGATATGACAAAACAGCAGAAACTGGCCGAGGTCCATCAGGACGGTCTGAGCAGTGAGGAAAGTGAGCGGGGAGATCTCCAAGGAAGCCTGACGATGGTGCCTCACGAGAAACGTGTGGCCCTCGAGGAAAACCGAGTGCACTTCAGGGCTGGTGCCCATTCCGATCACGTGCCAATAGACTGATTTCTTGTGACATCCGATCAGACCTGTCAAGTAGGATGAGAATAGCTGTGACCAAGAAGTAGAGAATTTGAAATGGGAAGAACTTTCTTGGACAGGGTGGACAAATCGTCCTTATGGAGTTTCTTTTCTTTCTTTCTTTCTTTGGGCCACACATGAGGTGTGTGGCAGTTCCCAGGTTAGGGGTCGAATCAGAACTACAGTTGCCGGCCTACACCACAGCCACGGCAATGCGGGATCCCTGACACAGCGAGCGAGGCCAGGGATTGAACCTGCATCCTCATGGATACTAGTTGGATTCGTTTCCAATGTACCACAATGGGAACTCCCTGGATTTTCTTTTCCTGACTTGAAATCAAACTTTCCAGGGACACAAGGGCACTGTCTAATTCTGAAATCAGGCATATTAATTATAGAATTATTGAAAAATACAGAGAAGAGTTAAGAAAATAGCCTTCCTTGTCCTTTAGTCTCTTCCTTGGTTTACTCTCTAGTTTTATTGTAGTGAAACTACACATTCAGTGGCTTCTAAGGGCTTCCGTTTCTGAAAATGTCTTTATTCTTTCCTCAAAGCTGATTTGGCTATGAATTCTAGCATTTTCCTTTAGCAATTTTAAGGTATTGCCTTTGTAATGTGACTTGTTTCTCCCAGAAAAAGCTTGAATGTCTTCTCTTTGTTCTTTGAAATTCCACAATCTTAATTTTGTGCGGGGATCTTTCATCTGTCTATCTATATGTCTATTCTCTTTACGGCCGCACCTGTGACATATGGAGGTTCCCGGGCTAGGGGTGGAATCAGAGCTGCAGCCACCGGCCTATATCACAGCCACAGCCACACGGGATCAAAGCCGCCTCTGCGACCTACACCACAGCTCACGGCAACACCGGATCCTTAACCCACTGAGCAAGGCCAGGGATCGAACCCGCATCTTCATGGATACCAGTCAGGTTCATAACCCCCTGAGCCATGGCAGGAACTCCATGTGTGATGATCTTTTGAAATTTATCCTGGGAAATTTTTTTTTTGGCCTCTCCTATGGAATACGGAATTTCCTGGGCTAGGGATGGAACTTTCACAGCAGTGACAATGAGGGATCCTTAACCATTAGGTCACCAGGGAATTCTGGGAAAGTTCCATATGCAGACTCAACTCTTCATTTTTAACACATTATTCTATCATTTCTTTGATTTTAAAGAATCTCTTCCAGGAGTTCCTGTGCGGCTCAATGGGTTTAGGATCTGGCGTTGTCACTGTTGTGGCTCGAGTTACTGCTGTAGTGCGGGTTCGATCCCTGGCCCAGGAACTTTAGAATTCTGCGGGCGCAACCCAAAACAAAAAACTGTTTGAAAATACATTCTCAATCTCTTTTGTTTTGCTTTCTGGGAGATTTCGCTTATACTATCTTCTTTCAAATAAGTTTGTATTTGGACAACCATATTCCTAATTTAGTGAGCATATTCTTGTTCCAATTGTTTTTTTTTTTATACAATCCTATTATTACCTTTCTTTTTAACTCACTAGAGAGTCTGTTCACTATAAAAGGCACCGCCCAGGAACAACCGGATGGAAGAGATGCCTAGGTGGCCCACGTGTTCATGCATTAGCTATTTTGCCTTGTTTATCATCACACATTCCCTTCGTGTTTCAGGCTTTCCTTAAATATTTGTTCAGCCTTGGACGCCCACTTGCATTTAAGCAAAAGAAGAGAGAAACCGTGAGCTCTGTGTCCAAGGGCAGTCCTCAACTTAAAATGACTGGAAGGAGAATCTGCCACCGGCCCCGGAGGCCAGAATTTGGGGGTGCGCACCTGGCAGAGACCTGCTGGTGTAGCCGTTGACTGTGTGCAGTGTAGTCTGGGCCCTGGCAGGTGCGGGGTCCATCGCCTGCGTCAAGGAGTCATTTTTTCCTGAGTGCCAGCTTTTCCCTGTTGAGAGAGGAGGCAAGTGAGGCAATGAAAGCCATCCTAGGCCAGGGGCTGCCAGGACCTGGCACCGACTGACTGCTTCATCCAGCTGTGACAACGAGCCCAAGAACCCAAAGCTTCCCAAGCTCCTCCCTAAATTACTAAGAGCGAACACACTATAAATATCATCTTTGGCAGCTCCCTGAGGTTGCCCCTTTGGGTACAGGACCAAAACCTCTGGAAGCACCAGCGTCTGGGGACCTCAGTTCATTTGTCCATTCATTCTTTTACTCATCTGTTCATTCAAACATATCCAGTAGGTACTACTGACTCCTAAGCACGGATGCCAGCGAAGAAGACACAGCCTCTGCCTTCGTGGTGCTGACAACTGGGCTCGAAGAGACCCAGAAGTGGACAATTACAATAAAGAGGAGTGAGAACAGGGTTTTGGGGAGCACTGTGCTTGAAGAGAAAGGAAAGTGAGGTTGAAGAAGATAAATATTAGATAAAGCTCGAGGTGCTGTGCACATACATAAAGAGGCCTCTAACCTAGAGTGAAAGGAGAAAAAGAACTTTGGTGGGAAGACAGAGACAGGCTTTCCAGGCAGAGGAAACAGCATGAGCAGAGTTTTGGGTGCAAGCAAAAGCGGGGCGCACTGGGCTGGAGTACAAAGTGCGTTCAGCGTGGCTGCGGCCTGGACGGGGCTGCGCGGCAGGAGGAGGGCACAGCGCCCGACAGGCACCGCCGCGCTGGCGAGTTTACATTTTGCCTGGAAGGATTTGAAAGGCTGGAGCGACAGGATCAGGGTACTGGCTGCTGGAGTCACAGCGAAGGGTCAGGGGCACGGAAAGACAAGGGGACCAGTCAGGGGGGAGATGATGGGGGTCTCACTTCAGAAGATGGCAGCGTAGGGGGCGAAGAGGAGCCAGAAGATGGCCCCGGTGGCGGTGGCGAGTGTAGACTGATTATATAGGAGGAGGCCAGAAGGACCGAACTTACTCAAGCGAAATCACTCACTTCATCCTCACAACCCTCCTACGAAAAGGTACTTCTTATTTCCATTTTAAACTTGTGGCCGCCGAGACACAGGGGGATAAGCAACCTGCCTAAGTTACTCAAAAGAGACGAAGCTAAGAAAAGGGGTCTAATGTACAGGCGAGGTGACAATCACACCGTATTGAACCCTGGAAAGATGCGATCATTTCTGCCTAAAATCACGTTGTACACAAATAGATATGGTGTTTTATTCCAAAGGTATGTAAGAGATAATAGGGGGCATTTAGAAAGTAAAGCAAATGGAACTCAGGTTGCATTTTTTCCCGGAATTCATTCACGTCCCCTCGGCTTCATTCCCAGACAGCGATGCACTTATGACCTTTCTACAAAAATCCCTGGATAGTGACAGCCCCTGTGCGCAGGTGCCAGATTGCAGCTCACTAACCTTCATCAAAGACAGCAAATAGGAGTACAAATTCGTGCAAGGTCTGTGTCCTTTCTCTGGTCAGACTCCCTGAAAAAGAAGTGAGAGCGTTACCTTCTGCGTGCACAAACATAAAAGGCTACATGGCATTTGACATTCTGGAAAAGGCACAGCTCTGCAGACAATGCAAAGAACAGCGGGAAGCACAACAAGACTGGTAGGAAGGGCGGAGATGCAGTATAATCAAGACCCATACCGAGTGGGCCACCCACCAACGGGAGGGTAATTACAACGGCAGAGGTTCTCCCCAAGGAGTGAGGGTTCTGAGCCCCACATAAGGTTCCCCAGCCCAGGGGTCCTTCACCAGGAAGACAAGTCCCCAGGACATTTGGCTTTGCAAGCAAGTCGGGCTTGCTTTGAGGAGAGCCAGAGAGCTGGTGGAAATAGAGAATCCACTCTT
>PVHT020000053.1:408247-459136 GCA_004024745.2 Catagonus wagneri
GTCTCTGTGATGCAGTTACTTTCCAGTCTGTGGGGCTTCCCACCCGGGAGGTATGGGGTTGCTTCTATCGCGTAATCGCCCCTCCTACCTCTTGATGTGGTCTCCTCTTTGTCTTCTGGAGTAGAATATCTTTTTTGGAAGTTTACAGTCCATTTGGTTGAAGGCTGCTCGGCATTTGGTTGTAGTTTTGCTGTTTTTCAGGAGAGAAGTTGAGCTCCAGTCCCGCTAAATCAGCTTTAACTAGTGTTGTCCTCCCCCCAGTCCAAACTTCCAGCCACAGAAACCAGTGCTGAGGAGTTCCCGCTGTGGCTCAGGGGTAAACGAACGTGACTAGTAACAGTGAGGTTGTGGGTTCGATCCCTGGCCTTGCTCAGTGGGTGAAGGATCCGGCCTTGCCGTGACCTGTGGTGTAGGTGGCAAATGGGGCTTGGATCCCACGTGGCTGTGGCTGTGGTGTAGGCCGGCAGCTACAGCTCCAGTTCGACCCCTAGCCTGGAACTTCCATATGCCGTGGGTATGGCCCTAAAAAGATGAAAGGAAGGAAGGAAGGAAGAAAAGGAAAGGAAGGAAGGAAGAAAGAAAGGAACCAGTGCTGAGTTTCTAGTTTGGCACTGTCCACTATGGAGACCAGCCAGCTATTTGGTGGCAAAATGACTGCGTCCAATCCCTTCTATCCTGGAAAGGAGAGCACAGAGGGTCTGATTCACTGACGTAGGAGCCCTTACAGCATCACATCAGACCAGGGGAACACCGGACAGCAGAGGAGGTGTTGGAGCCAGCCCACGACCATGGCACCCACTGACCTTATCACATGCCCCCCCATCCAGAAGCCACCAGACAGAGCGCAGGGGGACGACCTCTTAAAGGCCCAGCTAAAGCTCCGTCAGGGTAAAGGGCCAACCTCCAAGGTGCTGTGTGTGCATCGGTTCAAAGATGGTCCTGTGTCCCCAATAAGAACGACACGTTTTGGGTTTAGGACCAAAGAACGGCAGCAAAAGAACCTCTGATCTCCGTATTCCACTTGCAGAGTCTGTGCACCCCCAACCCGCGGTAGCTCTGGTTTCGGCGGTTCAGAAGGTCCTCGCAGCAGAAACTCAAGAGTGTCACTGAACGAGAGGCTGGGGTGGCCCCTGGACCCCCGGGGCTACTGCACCAAAGGAGCAGCTTGCCAGCAGCGGAGCCCCCGGGCACAAACCTGAGGAGGACGGGGCACTGTCCCACGCGAGGTGGGCAGGAACGGGTCACATCTGAGGGGCACCGAGCCTGGAACCTGGAGAAGGTGACCCCGATACCGGTGAGGACGAGGAGGCTGAGCGAGTGGGGCTGTGATGGAGGCGGGGGGGTGGGGGTGAGCAAAAGCACTCGACCCCCCACCCCCACCCCCACCCCCCCAGGTGCTGCTGCTCAGGTCCCCAGAGCCGCCCGGCCCCTCCTTCCCGAAGCGGCCCACTGGCCCTTCCCGGGAGGCCACGCCCATTCCCAGAGCAGACCACACCCCCTTCCTGGAGCAGGTCCCGCCCCCTTCCCAGGAGACCCACGCCCCTCCACAGTCATCATCTAGTCGGTACATTGATTGTTCCTCACCCCCTTCCCCATTTCATCTCCTTGTTTCTGCTGAGTCTGCCCTGCTCAGTTCCTCCAAAGTTTCCATTGTTTCATTCTTCTTGCTTTTTTTTAAATAAAGATTTATTGTGTTAGGCCTATTGTGTTAGGCCACTGACATTTTCTTTTTCGGCTGAACACCAAGCACGTGTAAGTTCCCAGGCCAGGGACTGAACCCAAGCCGCAGCAATGACAATCGGTGATTTTTTTTTTTTTTTTTTTTTTGCCTTTTCTAGGGCCGCATTCGGGGCATATGGAGATTCCCAGGCTAGGGGTCAAATCGGAGCTGTAGTCCCCAGCCTACACCACAGCCGCCGCAACGCCAGATCCGAGCCGGGTCTGCGACCTACACCACAGCTCACGGCAACGCCGGATCCTTAACCCACTGAGCGAGGCCAGGGATCGAACCTGCAACCTCATGGTTCTTAGTCGGATTTGTTAACCACTGAGCCACGACGGGAACTCCAACAATCAGGGATCCTTAACCCGCTGAGCCACGAGGGAACTTCACTGATTCTAACAAACCCACGTCCAGAGAGAGGTGTTCTAACACACACAAGCACAGCGCTTTCGCTTTCTGACCTAAGCGGAAATAGAAGATACCTAAAAATTGTTTACTAGCTCAAGAGCTTGGAAGAGCAGAGAATGAAGAGGACACGAGCACACAGAAACACTTTTTTCTCCCTCTGAGGAAACAGTGAAAACCAAAAGCTAGATCAAAGAACAAGACTGCGAGACTGCGTAATAGGAAGCCTAGGCCCTAGTTAAGTGGGACGTGATTTATGTCTCAGTTTCAGGGTAATTTGTACAGTAAGTGACAAAATGTTCCCAGGTTCACAGGTTTTACTCCTTCCTAACTTATGTGGGGTTTTTGTTTGTGTAATTCCCTTGGGATTTGATAAATTGAATCTTGCCAAATAAATCTGGCAACGATGTCCTTGACCTGAACTGTTCGTTCACATTTTATCTAAAGCTAATGGGGAAATCTATTATGTTCCCTGACCCTGGCTTAGAAGTTGAGCAGCTGCAGGAATAGATAATATAAAACTGAATTTCCCCAGATGTTTATTTCAGACCTTGGCAGGGGTTGTCAGGATGTGTCCAGAGTCAGCTTATCCTGTTAATCACTATCAAAATAATCTAGGCTATAAAATGGTGTCATCAAAATAAAACTGCTATCAACCTTTTCCTGGTACGTACATGTGACTATGAAACAACAGAAAGCAAGATAACAAATACATCATTTTTCTCCATTCAATTCAATTTTACACTCAGACTAGCATTCCTGTAACTCAGCCTGCACGCTCGGCGAAAGCTGTAACACCAAGCATAGTGTGGTCAGTACAACTGTCTCAACATTAATTTTCATCAAGACAAATGTTACTGGTCAAATGGCTAATTGTTCACTTATTTTTTAAGTGATCTACATGGCGTTCGTGAATTAGCTGATGGTTCATTTAGACACCAGGCTACTGGCCATCTTCAGGATGAACAACACGGCACAGTGCATATCAAAGAGTTAAATGTAAGAGCAAAAACGATAAAAACTTTTAGAAGAAAATACAGATGTAAATCTTTGTGACTTGGGATCTGGCAATGGCTTTTTAGCTACAATGGCAAAACCACAAACAACTAGCAGAAAAAGAAATAGATAAATTGGAGTTCATCGAAATGAAAACTTTTCTTCTGGGAGAAACTATTGAAAACAGGTACATCTGAAAATGGACTTCTGTCCAGAACATATAAAGAATTCTCAAAACTCAACAATAATAAGATAACCCAATTTTCAAAAGGGCCAAAGAAGGAGTTCCCCTGTGGCACAGTGAATTAATGATGTCACTGCCGTGGCGCAGGTTTGACCCCCAGCCTGGGAATTGCTGCATGCCCTGGGTGAAGCCCTCCCCAAATAAAATAAATAAATAAATAAAACAAAAATGGGCCACATATTTGAATAAATATGTCATTAAAGAAGATACAGGAGGAGTTCCTGTTGTGGCTCAGTGGTTAACGAATCCGACTAGGAACCATGAGGTTGCGGGTTTGATCCCTGGCCTTGCTCAGTGGGTTAAGGATCCGGCGTTGCTATGAGCTGTGGTGAAGGTTGCAGACGCGGCTCGGATCCCGCGTTGCTGTGGCTGTGGCAAAGGCCGGCGGCTGTAGCTCCGATTCGACCCCTAGCCTGGGAACCCCCATATGCCGTGAGTGCGGCCCTAGAAAAGGCAAAAAGGCAAAAAAAAAAGATGATACAGGAATGACCAATGACACATGGAAAGATGCTCAGCATGTTTAGCTGTCCAGTATGTGTTGCAGATGGCACTTTCATGCATTGCTGGCGAGAGTATAAAATGGCACAACACATGGTATAAAGTTAAACATGCGTTTCCACATGATCCAGCAATTTCACTTCTAGATATTTAGCTAAGATAAATGAAAACAGATGGCCAAGCAATAACTTTTACAGGAATGTTCACGGTAGGCTTATTTATATTAGTCCCTAGAAACAATCCGAAGGTCCCTGTGGCGGTGCAAAGAGAATGATCCTTTCACCCATAATGACCATTACATGCTGTGATATAGACCCTTAATGGAGTAGCAATCGGCAATAAAAATGACAGAAAAACTTCATGCAACAACCTGGGTGAATTTCCAAATCATGATGCTGAAGATAAAAAGCCAGATACTGAGGAGTTCCCCTATGGCACAGTGGGTTAAAGACCTGGCACTGTCATTGCAGTCATCACTGCCGTGCCGTGAGTTTGATCCCTGGCCCAGGAACTGCCATATTCCACCAGTGCAGCCAAAAAGAAAGAAAGAAAGAAAGAAAGAAAGAAAAGCCAGAAACTGAATGAATCCACTGATATGAAAATCTTGAAAAGTCAAAAGCAAATCTGTAATCCCAAAAAGAAGCTTGTGGCCTGGTGCCAAGTCAGGGTAGAGAGACTCAGAGAAAAGTTGAAAGAAGGTTGATGTAAATGTCCCATATGTTGATTAGGGTGGTGTTATGTAACTTACATGCCTTTGTCAAACTGTACATTTAAAATCTGGGTGTTTCATCGTAGGAACACTATACCTGCAGTAGGCAAGATATTGTCCCTCGTGACCTTTTCCCTTTGGTGTTATGCTCACGAATATGTTCTGTTCCATATGGTGGAAGAAGCCTTGCAGATGGAATTAAGGTTGCTAATCGGTTGATCAGGAGGTGGGGAGATTATCCTGAAATAGCCGAGTGGGCCGAATGGAACCATGAAGGTTAAAGAGCTGTGAAAGCTGAAGTTAAACGGATCCAAAGCGTGAGAGGGGCTTGATGCAGTCTTGCTAGTGTGAAAATGGAGGGTGCTGCATGGAAACTGAAAGAAGGAACTAAATTGCAAATGAGCCTGGAAGTGGACTCCCCCTCCTCGGCCCCCCCCCCCGCCAGCCCAGAGCCTCCAGCAAGGAGCACAGCCCTGTCAGCACCCTGATTCCGGTCTGGTATGATCCTGAGCAGAGTACCTAGTTGAAGGCACCTGGATTTCTGACCCACGAAAACTGTGAAATACTAAGTGTTGTTGCAAGCTCAGTTTGAGGTAATATGTTACACAGCAATACTCAAAGTTGATCCAAATACCAAAAATATATGCTGAAAAGCAAATAAAAAGTGTGATTAAAAAGATTAGGCTTCTTTCTTTTTTTTTAAGGCCATGTCCACAGCATATGGAAGTTCCCAGGCTAGGGGTTGAATCGGAGCTGCAGCTGCCGGCCTACACCACAGCCACAGCAATGTGGATCTGAGCCGCATCTGTGACCTACACCCAGCCCACGGCAACACCAGATCCTTAATCCACTGAACAAGGCCAGGGTTTGAACCCGCATCCTCATGGATAGTAATCAGGTTCTTAACCCGCTAAGCCACAATGGGAACTCCCAAATCAGGCTTCTAAATGAAATTGAAGAGGATATTACAAATTATACTGAAAACAATGAAAAGAAAACTCTTCATGACATAACCCTTTGGGGTATGGAAAAGCTGCTCTCGGGGACAAAGGCACAGCTTCAAACACTTTCATATTAAAAGCAAAGGACAAAAGAAAAAGAAAAGAATATATTACTTTCCCTAAGATATTAGAAACATATAGCAGGACAAGCCAAAAGAAACTAAGAGGAGATCATTGATAAAGATAAAATATGAAAATAAGTATAAAAAATAACTGGGAAGAACAAAAAGCCGAAAACTTATTATTTGAAAAGTCCACCACCAGCAAAATAGACAAATGCCTGGTAAACTTGTTCATGGATAAAAGGTAAATAGCAAAGATTTAGGGACTGAAGGATGAGAAAACAGAATGGCCATCATTAAGAAGCCAAAAAATTACAAATGCTGGAGAGGGGGTGGAGAAACACATGCCTTACAGTTGACACTAACACAATACTGTAAATCAAATATACTTCAATTAAAAATAAAGCTATAGATCAATCGCCCATGATAAAAGTACACTGTAGCTAAAGAAATATTAGCACATAAAACCCGGCAACAATCAAATTGTATGAACACTAGGTTGTGCTCCAAGAAGGAACGGGTGTTCAATGTCAGGAAGTCTACTGACATAGTCAATTACATATTAAAGAAGAAAATTCATATGATGCCAGACTGCCAAAAAGCCATTTCTAATGAACATGTTATGTGGTAAATGGGACTAGAAGGAACAAAGACCACTGATCCAAAAACATAGCAGGAGTTAAGGATCCGGCATTGTCACTATTATGGCACAGGTCTGACCCCTGGCCTTGGATGCGGCAAAACAAACAAATAAACAAACAAACAAAACACCAAACAACCGCATACACACATACAAACACACAACCCGGCAAACGTTACTCTAAAAAGCAAAACATTATGACTCTTTCAAGGAAAATAAGAAAAGAAATAATTGGTCATAAACATTGGAAAAGAGTTAGAATGTGTCTTGTTTTGCTCATTTTGAATATGATTCAATATCCATACAGACTCTTACGTAAAATTATTAGAATTTATGTGAGATTTTGGTAAGATAGTTAAATTCAAGATGAATATACACAAACCAATAGCTTTTCTCTGTTCAGGCGCTTTAAAATCAAGAACATAGGAAAAAACATCTGATTAACAATAGCAGGAGTTCCCGTCGTGGCACAGCGGAAACGAATCAGACTAGGAACCATGAGGTTGTGGTGTTCGATCCCTGGCCTCGCTCAGTGGGTTAAGGACCGGCATTGCCGTGAGCTGTGGTGCAGGTTGCAGACGCAGCTCGGATCCCGCGTGGCTGTGGCTGTGGTGTAGGCCGGCGGCTGTAGCTCTGATTAGACCCCTAGCCTGGGAACCTCCATGTGCCACGGGTGCAGCCCTAAAAAATGACAAAAAAAAACCCCCAATAGCAACACATTTATAAAATGCATAGGAATAAATGTAATAATAAATAACTCACATTTATTATATTAATACAATTAATGTATAAATTTAATGATATTCCAATTAGAATCGCAACAGAGCTTGGCTCTTTTTTTTTAAACTTTTTTCGTTTTATGGCTACACCTGCAGCATATGGAAGTTCTTGGGCTAGGGGTCAAATGGGAGCTGCAGCTGCCAGCCTACACCACAGTCACGGCAACACCAGATCCAAGTTGCATCTATGACCTACATCGCAGCTTGTGGCAATGCCAGGTACTTAACCCACAGAGCAAGGCTGGGGATCGAACCCGTATCCTCACAGACACTATGTCGGGTTCTTAAACCCACTGAGCCACAATGGGAATTCTGGCTTTGACTCTTTTTAATCAGAAAAACGTTTTAACATTTTTACATGGGAGAATAAAATGTCTAAGAAATGGTAAGAAAGGTACAAAAAAAAAGTGGCGAGGATTTCACTTAGCAGACCTCAGAAGACATTATAGAGCCACTGTAATCAAATCAACAAAATGAACCAAGAAGGAAATTAGGAAGAAGAAACAAATTGATGAAAGCAAAAGCAGAAATTGATAACCAAAGATGGTTCCTGACAAGACCAATAAAATTGAGAAACTGTTTGGATATACGATTTTTAAGAGAAGTAAAGAGACATGCATTCTTATACCCATTGTAAGAATGGAGATGTGACTGCAGGCAGGACAGTTTAACAACAGCGCAAGGCTGAGGGAGGTTTTGTTCTGTCTCTTATGCTCCTTGCCTCTTTGCCTTCTCTCTACCCTCTAGTTCCAGAGTGGCAGCATGTGACAAAGAGAAGCAACGGACAAAACAGAAGAAAAAACAACAACAATAAACAGGTTACATTCATGAAAAGGGCTGGCAATCAGCATTTGCGCTAATAGCACAGAGGCACGTATGCCTTACCTGGAAATGCTCTTTTCGGGGGGCTTAAGTGGCCTCACAGCCATTCTAACCTGATGTGTGCACCTTCCTCCAGCCAGAGTCACATCCCCACAATCGAACATGCCTTTACCTTGTGTCCACGTGCAGCTCACTGAGGAGTTCACTTTGCATATAGTCCCAGGACAGTTCCACCGCGCCCAGGTAGTATCTTCGGATGGCACTAAAGCTGAGCGGCAAGAGGCACAGAAAGAAACAGGTGGAGAGCTCTGTTTGCATGGCTCTTAGTGACAGAAAAATGTCCAACTGGAGAAAGGAAAGATTAATTCTTCCGTAAGCTATATTTGGCTCCCAGGAGAAAAAGTAAACTTTTTTTGACTTAGTGAAAAGTCCCAAATTGTTCACAAAGGATGTTAGGGAACTTTACCGGCTGCATGTGACAGCAGCATTAGCACGAAGCAGTAGCAGATAGGATTGCTTCCTCTGGGGCAGTGAGAAGCAGCCACAGGAAGAACTGAATAGGAAAAGGGAGGCTGAGCTAAAGCTTAACCCATTCACCTCTGAAGAATGCTGCTGTGCTCAGAGCCTTTAGGGAAAGGAAGGAGGTGGCCCAAGGTGAAGGGGAGCTCCAGTTTGTATTCGTATTCCCAGCTCCTCCAACCATCTTTCTTACTAGCAGCAGCAGGAATCTCTAAGGATGTTGTTGACGATTCTGGAATCCACCTGCACCAGCTGAGTAACCGTACTCTCCCCTTGCCCCTCATACAGGCATCACTGAAGGATCTTTAAAACCATAAAGGGAGTTCCCTTCGTGGCTCAGTGGTTAACGAATCCGACTAGGAACCATGAGGTTGCAGGTTCGATCCCTGGCCTTGCTCAGTGGGTTAAGGATCCAGCGTTGCCATGTGGTGTAGGTCGCAGATGCGGCTCGGATCCCGCATGGCTGTGGCTGTGGCGAAGGCCGGCGGCTACAGCTCCTGTTAGACTCCTAGTCTGGGAACCTCCATATGCCGTGGGTGCGGCTCTACATAAAGGCAAAAAGACAAAAAAATAAAATAAAATAAAACCATAAAGCATAACCTGTCACTTCTTTGCCCAGAGCCCCACACTGGTCTCTGACTTCACTCAGAGTGAAATCCATCGTTTTTACTGTGGCCTGGAGAATTCCCCTGATCTCCACGTCCAAGGTCTCATTGCACTCTGGCCTCTTGCTCTTCCTTAAAATACTAGGCACAGTCTTGCACCTGGACCTTAGTACGGAGACGCCTTTGCCCACATGGCCACACATTTCCACTCCCACATCTCCTGTGGGTCTTTTTTTTTTTTTTTTTTTTTTGCCTTTTGTCATTTTATGGCCACACCTGCGGCATGTGGATGTTCCCAGGCTAGGGGTCTAATCGGAGCTGTGGCCACTGGCCTGCGCCGCAGCCACAGCAACACAGGATCCGAGCCGCGTCTGCAACCTATGCCACAGCTCACGGCAACGCCGGGTCGTTAACCTACTGAGCAAGGGCAGGGATCGAACCCGCAACCTCGTGGTTCCTAGTCGGATTCGTTAACCACTGCGCCACGACGGGAACTCCTCCTGTGGGTCTTGACTCACACCTTGTCCGTGAGCTCAGACGTGGACCACCGCGTTTGCACCGGCAGCTCTCTGTAACCTCTGGTGCTACTGAGCTGCCTCGGTTTCTTTTTCCCACCTAGCGCCCAGAACTGCGCTGCATAAATGTACTTATTTCTCTTACATTTTTTTTTTTGTCTTTTTGCCTTATCTAGGGCCGCACACACGGCATATGGAGATTCCCAGGCTAGGGATCCAACAGGAGCTGTAGCCGCCGGCCTTCGCCACAGCCACAGCCACAGCAATGCGGGATCCAAGCCGTGTCTGAGACCTACACCACAGCTCACGGCAACGCCGGATCCTTAACCCATTGAGCGAGGCCAGGGATCGAACCCGCAACCTCATGGTTCCTAGTCGGAGCCACGACGGGAACTCCTTGCATTTCTTTTTGGTCTTTTTTTTTTTTTTTTGGTCTTTTTAGGGCAGCACCCATGGCATATGGAAGTTCCCAGGCTAGGAATCCAATCTGAGCTGCAGCCGCCAGCCTACACCACAGCCACAGCCACAGCCACGCGGGATCTGAGCTGCGTCTGCGACATACACCACAGCTCACGGCAACGCCGGATCCTTAACCCACTGGGCGAGGCCAGGGATCGAAGCCTCATCCTGGTGGATACTAGTTGCATTCGTTTCCTCTGAGCCACAAGGGGAACTCGAGTTGCAATTTTAAATAAGGACGGTCATGCAAAGTCTCACTGAGAAGGTGACAATCCGACAAAAGCTTCTGGCTTCTACCTTGGGAGCTGTGGGGAGCCATGGGAAAATTTTGAGTAAAGGAGGGTCCCGAGCTTTCTGGACATGTCCAAGAGAAGAGACTCCAGCAGTGGGAAGGTCGGAGCGGGTCGACCTGTTAACTGAGGGCAAGAATCGGTAGGGATTTGGGGCTCGAACTGTAGCAGTGGAAGGGTGAAAATGGCTGGATTCACTGTGAAGATGGCCCTTATGCTGGTGGCTAATGAACTGCCTTTGCGGGCCTTCAGAGAGGAGTTCAGAATAACGGCGAAATTTTGGCGATGGTGAATTTGCCACCGACCCGAGTGGAGTAGCAGCGAGAGTGGGAACAGCGGTGGGCGGCGAGCTGTGCCTCCCTGGCTCCTTGCTTAGAGGGCTCAGTAGACACCGCCAGCAAGCAAGTTTTTTTTTTTTTTTTTAAAGAAAGAAATGGGAAATTTTATTCAAGCCAAACTGTGCATTATAACCCGGGAAAAGCCTCTCAGAAAGAAAGCTCTGAAAACTGTCCTAAGCTCTTTTCTTTCTTGGTACTCTTGGTTATTATGATTGCAACGTTTTTTAAATGTCTGTTCTCTTCTAGTAGAACATCGTCCACGTACCAGGCAGTGATATTTGTTTTTTTATTTAAAAAAATTTTTTTTTAGGGCGGCACCTGCGGCATATGGAGGTTCCCAGGCTAAGGGTCGAATCGGAGCTGTAGCTGCTGACTTACACCTGAGCCACAGAAGCGCGGGATCCGAGCCGCGTCTTCGACCTACACCACAGCTCAAGGCAAAGTCGCATCCTGAACCCACTGAGCAAGGCCAGGGATCGAACCCGCATCCTCATGGATGCTAGCCGGGTTCGCTAATCGCTGAGCCACAACGGGAGCTCCCAGGCAGCAACATTTGATTCATGTTTGTAGGAACAAACACACACGCCAGCTTTCTTTCTTTTTAGTAAAATAAGGAGTAAAACCCAAGAAAACGTGTGCCTGGTGGTCGCGACCGAGGGCCTGCCTTGGAGGCAAAAGCCGGGAAACCCAGCACCCGGCGGCATAGCGGCTCCGCCCAGAGGCCTTCTGCGCACGCGCGCCCCAGCGCGGCGGCGGGGCGGGGCTGGGGTGTTGTGACGCCTCCCGCTGAGCCTTGTGACGCGGCTGCACCCGGGCGAAGGGGAGGGGCCGCCCCGCACGCGGCCCGCCCTCTTCCGCCGCCGCCGTGGGAATGGAAACATCTTCCCCACGTGCCGGAAGCCAGTCCGCGCCGGTGGCGGCGCACCACTCAGCGTTCTGCAGCGCGGAGCCCCCGCGGGTGTCATCGCGAGACGAGCTCGCCGAAATGGCCGCAGCCAGTCAAGGTAAGGGAGGGCGCGCGCGCTATCGGCGCTGCGAGGAGCCGCCTTCCCGGGCTCCGGAAGGGGAAGGGCTCCGCGCCCACTAGTCCCGGCAGAGCTCCCCTGGGAAGCTGAGCGGCGCAGGGGCGGGGAGGGCGCCCGGGGCTCTTTCCTAGCCCGGCTGCCCCCAAGGTCCGTCCAAGGTCACTTCCCCGTCTGGAGCCGAACCGCTCCAGGGTGTTGTCTCCAGTCGGCTCGGCCCGCCTTCCGGCACCGCCCTCGGCAGCGTAGGCGCGGAGACATTTTGTCCCTGTTTTCGGAAGCGGACTGGCACCTTGAGGCTAAGACGGCTTCTTTGTCCCATTGGACTGTCTTTTCAGACATCCGGCCAGCCTCTTTCTTTACGCGAGGCGTCTCTCCTTGCGCTTTTGATGGGTTTGAAAGAGTAGTCCTCATGGTACGGTACTTCGCATCGTCTTTTGTTTAGTCCGCTTAGTCAGAGTCCCTGTCATACGATACACAGTGGAGCACGGCTTACTGTCGTGCTTCTTATCTCACGTCGCCGAATGCTTCAGTTTATATTCACTTCTGTACCGGCTCACAAGATCTGGTTGCTAAACAGAACCATCATCGAAAACTCAATTATATAAATTTAGGATTACACAATTTATGTTAAAAGCAAAGGCAGTGGAAATACTCAGAACTCATTACTCCTTATCATTTGCCATGTTTTGCTGTTGTCTATACTCTTGAGGTTATTTAGTCTGTTCTTCGTGGTGGAAATAACAGCATCGTACGCTAGCTCTGTTCCCAGCTCTGCGTTCAGCGATGTCACGATTTAGTGATGTCACACTCAGGGTGAGAGAATACAACCTGGAAATTGGTATAGACTACTAAACAGCCCTTCTCCCACCCCAGTGTGGTGGTTAAACATTTATGGCCTGGACACCACTGAATTTAGGTGACTCTAAGGTGTTGGAATGCACATAATTATTTTTCCTGCAGAGCAGACTGCCTTCATATACTTAAAACGTATAGGTTGATCAGATATTTGCACCTAGGAAATTGTTACGAGAAATTTTGAGGTTGACATTATGAATTTCAATCTTTAGTATACTGATGATCACATAGTACTGTGATCACTGACTTTCTGGGCCCATAAACAAAGCTGCTGACTTGTCTGCATGACTGAGTGACATTGGGTGAACTAAAAGATCTCTGATTTGATCACCTGTTGAGCTAAGGGGCTTGGTAAAATTACGTCAAAACAAAACTCAGGACTCATTCTTGTTTTCAGTAATATCCTTTTATCCAGGGAGAGAGTTCTTATTCAACATGGCAGTAATGTTTTGTGTGTACATTGCAAGAAAAAATTTCATTTCACTACTTGTGACCCAAAAGAAAGCCTGCTTCCTTAAAACATCTGTGTTTTGGTTCTGCTACTTTGGGATCTATAATCTATGTTGAATTAATTCTTCGATTATATTTTGTCAGGTAGGGATTGAAGTTTGTTTAGTTAGTTACAGGTACCTAGTAGTTCTAACATAGTTTGTTGGAAAGACTTGAATAACTTTGGTGCCATGTTATTGAAAATCAAACGACTGTGTGTGCAGATCTACTTCTAGACTCTGTGCTCTCTTCCACTGATATGTTCGTATATCCTTAGGTCAGTTCCACACCACCTCAAATAGCATAGCTTTATAAGTCTCGACATTAGTTTCGTGTATGTTACTATAGCTTTGTAAGAAGTCTTGCAGTTCTTTGTACTTCGTCCTTTTTTTTTTTCCCCACAGTTGTTTTGGCTGCTGGTGGCACATTGTATTTTCCTAAACGATTGCAGCAATATCTCCATTTTATCCATTTCTAGATAAAAACCTGCATTTTGATTGAGATTGCCACTCTGTATATTTTGTCATTTACAGTGTAGAGTTCTTGTGCATCTTTCATTAAACTTATTTTCCCAGAGAAGAGGGATTGGACTTTTTGTTAATTTGTTTTTTCTCTTTGGGCAAATCACTTAACATCTGAGCCTGCACTTAATTTTGAAGTCAGGTTAAAAACTAGAATGTTATCCTGTACCTCCTTAGTTTGGGGGGCTTAATTACATAACACTTATGTTATGCTTATTCCTTAGCACGTTGCCTGGTAAATAGCAGGAGCTGAAGTAAACATTACCTCTTATCTTTATTATATGATCACTGGAGATCCACGTGGTACCGAGGATCTGTGAATTTGTGGACTACTGAGTAATGCTGAGTTACTCCTGAAGAGGACAGGCAAATTAAGAAAATTTATGGAGTTCCCATCGTGGCACAGCGGTTAACGAATCTGACTAGGAACCATGAGGTTGCGGGTTTGATCCCTGGCCTTGCTCAGTGGGTTAACGGCATTACCGTGAGCTGTGGTATGGGTTGCAGGTGCAGCTTGGATCCTGCGTTGCTGTGGCTGTGGTGCAGGCCAGCGGCTACAGCTCTGATTCGACCCCTAGTCTGGGAACCTCCATATGCCGCGGGTGCAGCCCTGAAAACCGAAAAAAAAAAAGAAAAAAAAGAAAATTTCTTTTGGGGGTTCCCAATGTGGCTTGGCAAGTTAGGAACCCAATTAGTATCCATGAGGCTGCGGGTTCGATCCCTTGCCTCGCTCAGTGGGTTACGGATCCAGCGTTGCTGTGAGCTGTGGTGTAGGTCGCAGACTCGGCTCCGATCCTACATTGTTGTGGCTGTGGTGTAGGCCAGCAGCTGCAGCTCTGATCCGACCCCTAGCCCAGGAACTTCCATATGCTGCAGGTCCGGCCCTAAAAAGAAAAAAAAAAGAAAGAAAATCCGTTTCATTTAGGATGCACTATTAAGTACTACTAGCAGGTTTTCCTAGGTCCTTTTGGTTGTTTTTAAATTTAAGAGGAGTTCCCTGGTGGCTCAGCAGGTTAAGCAACTGACATTGACACTGCAGCAGCTCAGGTCCTGCTGTGGCACAGGTTTGATCCCTGACCTGGGAACTTCCATATGCCTCTGAGCAGCCAAAGAAAATTTGAGCGGAAAAATCTAGAGTACTAATTCTAAATTGTCTAGGTTTGTTCCTCTAAGATATTTGTTGATTTTAGTCAGATTTTCAAGAATCCATAGTCGGAATTTTAGAGTTAATTTGCTATTTAAAAATATATTTGAAGTACCCATTATGGCTCAGTGGGTTAAGGACGCGATATTGTCTTCTGAGGATGAGAGTTCCATCCCTGGCCTTGCTCAGTGGGTTAAGGATCAAGAGTTGCCACAAGCTGGGGTGTAGGTTGCAGAAGCAGCTCGGATCCTTTGTTGCTGTGGCTGTGGTGTAGGCCCCGTCTGCAGCTCTGATTCGATTCCTAGGCTAGGAACTTCCATATGCTACAGGTGCTGCCATAAAAAGAAAAAAAAGGGTAATATTTAAAGGTTCTTATTACAACTTTCTCTGTTTCTTTAAATATCCCTTAATCTAGGTTAAGAATGGTAGTGGTTAATTATAAAAGTAACAGTTTTCTTACTCAGTATCTTAATTCTTGTAGGAAACTTTGAGGGGAATTTTGAGTCACTGGACCTTGCAGAATTTGCTAAAAAGCAGCCGTGGTGGCGCAAGCTGTTTGGGCAGGAATCTGGGCCTTCAGCCGAAAAGTATAGCGTGGCAACCCAGCTGTTAATCGGAGGTGTCACTGGATGGTAAGTGGTGTGAAAGATGTCCAGGGTCTTTTTTTTTTTTTTTTGCATGATTCAGTGTTGTGGTTATAGGAACTAACCGCTTTAAGCAATAAAAATACATTGACTTGTGAACTTGATCACTTAATGTACAGCGTACATCTAAACACAATGTGAAAGTGCTCTTATGCTTACACATAGTGTTTTTTGCACGCCAGGTACCATTTTAAGTATTTATATAGATACCTCATTTTCTTCTCCCAACAACTCTGAAATTGGTACTTTTATTACTTATCCTCGTTTTATAGAAACTAAGACTTAGAAAGATGTTACTTGCCCAGGGCCACAGAGCTGGTAACTGGTAGAACTACTAGCTGTGTGGAGGTAGCCACTTAACTCGCTGTGTCAGATGGTAAGTTTCTTAATGGGACACAGCTTATGGTTTCATTTGTAATAAATCCAGAAAGTTTTAATGGTGTCTTTAGTAAGTGAATATCTAATACATCAATCTCATAATCTTACATTTGAAAAATTGTATTATATGATATAACACAAATATAGAACAGTGCGTATAACACATGTACGTTTTAAAAACTACATAGAGTGAGCGCCTGTGTGACAAGGACTCGGGTTAAAAATGTGGCCAGCACCCCAGAAGCTTGGGAGAGAAATGCCGTCCTAATTGTTAGGCAAGTTCCTGGCTTTTCTTTGTAGTTTCAGTACCAATTCTGTCAGTAAATACTATACTGGTTTTGAACTTTAAATAAACACAATTATATGTACTCTTTTTTGATTCTAACTTTTTTTGCTCAACCTCATGTTTTGTATTTTCAGACATGTTGTGTGTAGTTGTAATTTCTTCATTTTCTTTTGTGTTTAGAACTCTCTTGTACGAGTAGATCTTTGAGTTGTGTTTTGGTTTGGGGCTAATGTAAACAGTGCTGATGGATGCACACGCGTTCTGTAGGGTCTGTATCTAGCGGCTGAAGTGCTGGCTCGCCGGGCGGTGTCCAACGGCTCTCCCAGCCCGAGTGATCGAGGGTCCCCCGCGCTCTGCGTTCTGGCCAGCGCTTGATTTTGCCAGTCTGATGGGTGGTGGTACGTTGTGTGGTTTTCGTTTACATTTCCCTGAAATTGAGCAACCTTCACATATGTTTGTTGTCTGGATCCCCTCTTTGTTTAAGTCCCATTCTACCCTTTTGTAATTTTTCTATCAAGTTATTCTTAATGAGTTATAGCAGTTCATTATGTATTCTGAATATGAGTCCTTCCTTGGTTGTATGTATTGCACATAGGTTTACTCATTCTGCATTCTGTGATTGTCTTTTCATTTATCTTTTGATGAACTGGTCTGATTTTTAATATAGTCAATTTTATCAATCTTTACCTTAAAGATGAATAACTTTTGTGCCTTATGTAATCTTTGCCTACCCTGTGTGCTAGAAGTTTATGGTTTTACCTTTCACGTTTAGATTAATTAATCTACTGGGAATTTATTTGTGTGTGTGTGCTTGGTGGAGTCCTCTATCTTTTCTCGCCCACGTGGAATGCCCAGTAGTCCCGACTCAGCTTATTGCAGAAGCTGTCCTTCTCCCGCTGCGCCGCCACTGCCGGTGCCAGGCATCCACACGTGCTCCCATCGCACAGCTGCCGTCTTGTTCTTTAGGATCTTCTTCACCATTGTCTTTCTTGCTTTTAAACAGTTTAATAAATTGGGATATCATGAGCTCCACCTGATTAAAGTATATAATGGTTTAATAAGTTCTGACAGGTGCGCACCCCTGGACCATCAGCACAGTCAAGACAGGGAACACGGCAGTGCTGCCTTTTACGCCCCAACAACCTCTTGGGTGGATACTGGTTTGTTTCCACTTTGGAACGAAAACAGCTGTTAACATTTGTGTACAAGTCTTTGTGTAAACATGCTTTCATTCCTTTTTGGGTAAATGCCTAGAAACAGTGCAGCCGAGCCATAGGTGAATGTCTTAACACTGGTTTACAGTGTTCTGTCAGTTTTCTACTGTACACGTGGGTCTTTTTTTAAATTCAGTTTGACAATCTCTTCATTTTTTTTTTTTTTTGGTCTTTTTGCCTTTATGTAGAGCCGCACCCGCGGCATATTGAGGTTCCCAGGCTAGGGGTCTAACAGGAGCTGTAGCCGCCGGCCTTCGCCACAGCCACAGCAACGCGGGATCTGAGCCGCGTCTGCAACCTACACCACAGCTCACGGCAACGCTGGATCCTTAACCCACTGAGCAAGGTCAGGGATTGAACCCACAACCTCATGGTTCTTAGTCGGATTCGTTAGCCACTGAGCCACGAAGGGAACTCTGACAATCTCTTCATTTTAATTGTGCTTAAACTATTTACATTTAAGTTTTTGTTATTGAGTTTAAATTTATCATCTTGGTATGCTGTCTGTTCTTTGTTTTGACTTTTGGATTAAATATACCTTTATATATCTGTATGTATGTGTCCTGTATACATATATATATATATATATATATATATATATATATATAATAGGTATATATTGTGTGTATATATGTTTTTTTAATTAACATGAAATTATGTAACATAAAACTAACCATTTTAAAGTGTACAATTCAGTGTCATTTATTATTGTCACACCTTTTTTGTTGTTGTGGCATTTGGCAGTTCCTAGGCCAGGGATCGAATCAAAGCTGGAGCTGCTGGCCTACACCACAGCTACAGTGCCTCCACAGAGACAAGCCAGATCATTAACCCACTTTGCCACAGCAGGAGTCCAGTATGCCTGGTAGTTTTCAATTGGATGGCAGTATTGTGAATTTTACCTTAGTGAGTGCTAAATAGCCTTCTTAGTTCTATATAATTGATTATTGATTTTTGTTCTAGGACACATGGCTTAAAAAAATTCCACACGTGTTCTGTATGTTGCTCTCTAGAACTAATTTTAAAGATAAAATTTAAAAAGACAGAGGAAAATTACTAGATGTTATATAAACCTCATTGTTTTTCTCCCAGCTTTCTTTGGAGGAGAAAAACACCCTTACATCCACGATGTGAGGTTTTGGCGAGAAGTGAAGGCGAGGCAGTGGGCCGGTCGGCGGCGTTTATCACTGAATGAAGACACTTAGGCCTTGGGTACATGGCGCAGGCAGTTTGCCTCGGTTTCTGATCCGCTTTACGCGTTAGGATGGTTCCGCTTGTTTATTTACTTGTCCTGCACCTTCCAGTTTACCAGCCCCTCCTGAGGCTTTTGAGGTCCTCCATGCGTCATTTTCTTTATATTTATATATTCTTCTCCTGCTGACCTGACATGTACCAAGGGGAGGGTGGTAGAAAATAACGCTAGAGAGGCAGAAGGCACCTGGGTGTAAGCGTAGGGCTTTTCTAAGCCGTCTGCAGGGCGGAGTTTTCTGTGAGGAGCCGGATGGTGAGTATTTTAGGCTTTGTGAGTCATACGGGCCCTGTGCTCCTTTGCAGCTTGGTTTACGAGAGGCCGCTGTTGCTTTGCTGACCCTCGTTTTAGAAGGAACACGTGGGTGGCGGTGTTGACAGTAGGCTCCAGCAGCAAAATGGAGGCAAAGGCAGCAGATAGGAAACCCTGACGGTGGTCGTATGTCAGCGGTCACGGCCTGGCCCAGAGCCCCTGCCATCCGGGGCGTGGAGACCGTTTAGGAAGAGGAGAGGCCCGGGGGCCCGGCCACGTGCAACATGCTCACAATGGCCCTAGCACCTTTGTCCCCTTTTCATCTGGAGTCTCTGCTTTTATCCTTTCCTTTCTGAATCCATTCTCCACGATGGAGCCAGGGTCCTCTTTTAAAAATGCAGCTTGGGGCTCTCCAGGCTTTGCTCAGGGCTGCAAGCTTAAGTGAGTAGCGGACTCAGGGTCCGAACTGGGGTCTTTCCTAGTTCAGAGCCCTGCTGTTTCCCCGTGTGGACTGGCAAGGAGCTGATCATCCACAGGTAAGTGGGCTCCGAGGGTTGTTAAAAGTTTCTCTGACAGCTTGTGAACTTGCTTTTTGTAGGTGCACGGGTTTCATCTTCCAGAAGGTTGGCAAGTTGGCTGCGACAGCTGTGGGAGGTGGATTTTTTCTCCTTCAGGTGTGTATGTGAAGTATTTCTAGATGCTTGGATATTCTGCTTGCCCGTTAGGAATGTGAGAGGAGGTATAACAGGCTTCACCCTTGTTTTCATCTATTTGATTTTTTTTTTTTTTGCTTTTTAGGGCCGCACCCACAGCATATGGAAGTTTCCAGGCTAGGGGTCTAATTGGAGCTACAGCCGCCGGCCTACACCACAGCCACAGCAACGCAGGATCCAAGCCGCGTCTGCGACCTACACCACAGCTCACGGCAACGCTGGATCCTTAACCCACTGAGCAAGGCCAGGGATCGAACCCACAGCCTCATGGTTCCTGGTTGGATTTGTTAACCACTGAGCCATGACGGGAACTCCGTCATCTGCTATTTGATAATGCTAGTGACCATTTGAGTCAAAGTTCACCAGTTACTAGTTGCATTTTATTTTGTCATTTATAACATAGGGACACAAGTACGTGTTTCTTATCATTGTTCCCTTACAGGGTTTATAATGCCACTTGAAATATTGAGCAAGCGTGGGAGTTCCTGTCGTGGCACAGCGGAAACGAATCTGACTAGTATCCATGAGGATGCAGGTTTGATCCCTGGCCTTGTTCAGTGGGTTAAGGATCCAGCGTTGCCGTGAGCTGTGGTGTAGACCGGCGGCTGTAGCTCCAATTGGACCCCTAGCCTGGGAACCTCCATATGCCGCAGGTGCAGCCCTAAGAAGACAAGAAAAAAAAAAAAAAAAGAAATATTAAGCAGGTGTGATTTTAAAACTTCAAAGTGTGATGCAAGTGCCCTGTGATCTGATTTATTTTTAGACACTGACATGGGGCATGAGCGGGGCAGCTGAGGAGAGGTGAGGGTTAAATGACACTCCTGTCACGTGGCCTCTGTTGTCCTTTGGCCTGGAGTTTATTTGCAAACTTGACTCCACCTCAGATTCACCTGGGAGTTTTAAAAAACACTGATGTTGTTCCCGTCGTGGCTCAGTGATTAATGAACCCGACTAGTATCTAGGAGGATGCAGGTTCAATCCCTGGCCTTGCCCAGTGGTCAGGGATCTGGTGTTAAGCTGTGGGCTAGGTCGCAGATGCCCCCACCTCCACCTGGCTTCCTAGGTGTCTGCGTGCTCGTGTCTGCATGTGTTCAAACTGCCGAGGTGATGCTAAGGGGCGCTGCGTGAGAAGTACCGGGTTCGTCTTAGCCAGTGGTCCTGCCTTGGACTCTCAGGTGGCGTGCCTTTGCTGCAGGGAGGCTGGGGCTGGCGGTTTGGGGAGGGTTAGGGTCGTCGCCTGTAGTTACAGCACGAGGTGACTAGAGCTGGGGTCCTGGGGTCCATCCCCTCCCTGCTGACCAGTCCCAGGCTCCTCCTGCAGCCTCTGTGCTCCAATCACGAGTGGTTTTGGTTTTGTTTTTTTTACTCTTTAGGGCCGCACCCGTGGCATATGGAGGTTCCCAGGCTAGGTGTTGAACTGGAGTTACAGCCGCCAGCCTACAGCACAGCTACACACAGCAATGCCAGAACCAAGCCGCGTCTGCGACCTACACCACAGCTCACGGCAACACCGGATCCTTAACGCACTGAGCAAGGCCAGGGATCGAACCTGCATCCTCATGGATACTAGTCGGGTTCGTAACCCTCTGAATCACAGTGGGAACTCCTTTACCCGTTTTTCAAGTGAGTGTTTTTCTTACCGATCTCTGGAAGAATTTCAGTTTTTATCAGTATTAATGTTTTGTGTAGTAGATATATATTGCACATATTTTTTCCAGCTTGATTTGGGTGACTGATTAGTTCGTGGTTCCGTTAACCAAAATAGGGACGAGAGGACGAGCAGCAATGCAGGAGAAGGATCTACAGTAGAGAAGAATTTCGGTTTTAGATATTTTGAGATCTCCAGGTAGATGGGATTTATCATATCAAAAATTTGGTGGCCAGAAGTGATAGTTATGGAGGATTGATGGATGAAATGTAGTCATTGTCTTCCTTGAATAACACTAATCCATCAGAAAACTACATGTGAATCACATTCTTTTTTTTTCTAGGTTTCATTGAAGTAGAGTTGATTTACAAGGTTGCGATCATTTCTGCTGCACAATAAAGTGATTCAGTTACACATGTACATATGCATTCTTTTTCAGATTCTTTTCCCATGCTGTTCACACTTTTTTTTTTTTTTTTTTTTGCTTTTCTAGGGCCGCACCCACGGCATATGGAGGTTCCCAGGCTAGGGGTCTAACAGGAGCTGTAGCCGCCGGCCTACACCACAGCCACGTGGGATCCGAGCCGCGTCTGCAACTTACACCGGAGCTCATGGCAACGCTGGATCCTTAACCCACTGAGCAAGGCCAGGGATCGAACCCACAACCTCATGGTTCCTAGTCGGATTCATTAACCACTGAGCCACAACAGGAACTCCCATTGCTGTCTTTTTTTTTGACGACAGCTTGCCAACCATACTGGGTACATCAAAGTTGACTGGCAGCGAGTAGAGAAGGACATGAAGAAAGCCAAGGAGCAGCTGAAGATCCGTAAGAGCAACCAGATACCCACGGAGGTCAAGAGCAAAGCCGAAGAGGTGAGCCTTGCTCGCGTGCAGCGCCCGTGTGAGGGTGCAGCGGTTTTGTGGGTGCAGGAGCGGGTGGGCCTGCTGACAGGTGAGCTCTGGCGCAGAGTGTTTCCAGATGTTAAACCTGCAAGAACCAAGGAGGGTTTGGTGGCCTTTGTTGGTGAGTGACGTGAGCACGTGAGTGACCAGTTGTCGCTGGGGTGGGAGCAGCTTGGCCACTGAGGAGGGCGGTGAGGATGCAAGTCCTGCAGCCAGGACGGCAGTTTGAGTCCTAGCTTTTGTTCTTGTTTGTTTTCATTTTTGGCTGCCGTACGGCATAGGGAGTTCTGGGCCAGGGCTCAGATCTGAGCTGCACTTGGGACCAATGCCACAGCTGCGGCAGTGCCAGGTCCTTACCCACTGTGCTGGGTTGGAGGTGGAACCTGCATCCTGGCGCTGCAGACACATCGCTGATCCCCTTTGTGCCACAGAGGGAGCTCCTCGAGTCGTATTTTTGTCTCCATGCACACACCCCCCGTAACGTGCACACTTCACTTGTTCGGCACACAGCTAGTGGGCATAGTGGGCATGCATAGCTCAGGGGTGGCGGACTCTGTCACGGGCCAGGAGGTGCACGTTTTCAGCTTTGTAGGCTGCGTGGTCTCTGTCACAAGTGGTGGACTCCACTGGCTAGTGTGAAAATGGGCGTAGATGATGCGTAGACAGGTGGGTGTGCCTCTAAAGATAGGCAGCCGGCAGCAGCGGGCGCACAGACTGTTGTCTGCCATCCCTTGATACAGCAGGTAAAATCGGGCTGGCTCTGGAAGGACACGAGAAGTCCTTCTTTTTAAAGAGGATGTATTTTGGTAGTTCTTTATTACTTTTAGAAAAAAATGTCAAATGTCCCAAAGAAATAAGGGCTCTTAACTGGGCAGAAACAGACGCTAGGAAAAAGCCCCATAACCAGATGGCTCCGAGGTCAACGTGGCAGATTAAACACTTGCATTTATCTCCACGTCCTTCTGAAATATTTCCTTTTTTTTTTTGTCTTTTTGTCTTTTTAGAGCTGCACCCGCAGCATATGGAGGTTCCCAGGCTAGGGGTCTAACAGGAGCTGTAGCCGCCGGCCTACACCACAGCCACGTGGGATCCGAGCCGCGTCTGCAACCTACATCGGAGCTCATGGCAACGCTGGATCCTTAACCCACTGAACAAGGCCAGGGATCGAACCCACAACCTCATGGTTCCTAGTCGGATTCATTAACCACTGAGCCACAAAGGGAACTCCTGAAGTTGGATTCTTAATCCACTGCACCACAGTGGGAACTCCTACAGTTTTCATTTCACCAAAATTTTATTATTCAGACATTTACAAAAGTCACACCTGATTGTTGAAAGCTTTTTCAGTGCTAAAACTTATTTGCTCCCCAGATAAGCTTGGCACTTAGCGACAAGGAGGTCCTTGGTGATTTCAGTGGAGCAGGTTAAGGAATGAGCGAGAGCAGGTACTTGAGGAAAGTGCGTGATTTTGGTTCCTTCCCCCTGAGCGTGGGTCCGGGCGCGCGTGGAGGCCTGTCCTGGGTGAGAGGGGGCCCCATCCCCCGCCCAGCTTCCTCTGAACTCTGGGGTGACAGGGCACAGAGGGCGCCGTGGGGCTCGGGGCCACTGTGGGAACTGGAGAAAATCAGGTTTCAGAGGGAGGCTGTGTGGCTCCATGGGGAGGCTTGGAGGAGAGGCCTCAGCGTCGGGCAGGAACGGAGGGAGCGCGGCTGCAAACGGCTCTGTCCTCCGCAGGCTCGACTTTGATCACCCCTCCAAAGACCTGTCATTTCACCCCTCTGGTCTGTGTCCTGCTTCCTAATAATAATCCTGTCCTTCAGCGGAGTGACCCATTGTGCTATCTTCTGTCCGTAGGTGGTGTCATTTGTGAAGAAGAACGTTCTGGTGACCGGCGGGTTTTTCGGAGGCTTCCTGCTCGGCATGGCGTCCTAAAGAGCACGCCCTCACTCGCGTTCTGCCCGGGCCGGGACCCGCGCCCGGCCGCGCCCCGCGGGCCGGCTCCTGGCGGCTCCGGCCGCTGCTGCTCCGGGTCGCGTGGCCCCGCCGAGAGCCGACGGCGACGGCGGCGGCGATGAGACCAGACAGACGTTGGCCGCCTGCTCCCGGCACCCGCGGCGGCGCGGCCCGAGCGGGTTCGGAGGCGAAGTGGCGAGTGCGTAGGGTCCCTTGTTAGGTGCCGCATGGAAAGGAGCTGAATACATTTGCCTTTAAGCAGCAAAGGTTTTGGTTTCTCGGTGTCTGCTTCCTTTTCTAGTGCGTGTTTACACCGCAGGAAAGACAGCTTCCGGTGCTGGCGGAGTCCTCCTGCCGGGCCGGGCGGGCGGAGGCGCCCGCGTTTGGAGGGAGGGTCTGTGGGGCGACCATTCAGCAGGTGCAGCCCGGCCGTCGGAGTCACGCATCGTTTAGAGGCGTCGAGGCCGTCATCTAGGATAACGCGGCTCGTGGCTGTTTCCAGAGGGCTGGTTTATGGCAAAATAAGTGGCTTTAGGTGGAAGAGGGAAGAGGCTTTTGGATTTTTATTTTTTAATAGAAAGGTTTTAAGCTTTGTGATGTGAAGTATTCTTTACCTCTTGTCAAAAGCTCAGGAGTAGCGAGCTCCCCGATGGTCCAGTGGTGAGGACTCTGCGCTTTCACTGCTGTGACCCGGCTTCAGTCCCTGGTCTGGGAACGGAGAGACCCCATATCAAGGCGCCGCACACCACTGCCCCAGACGCGCAGGCGAAGCTGGTCGGGGAAGCCATAGCTTGTCCGTGCCAGTTTGCGTATTTCTTTAAAACATTCAGAATTAAGAACAGGAGCAATAGCACATCTGACCCCCCAGCTTGTAGAGTTTTTCTTTAAAATGAAAGTTTATAGCAAACCCATGCTTAGAAACTTAACACACTTTTGTGTAACGGCCTAGAAGACCACTGCAGGAGTTCCCGCTGTAGCACAGCAGGTTAAGGAGCTGGTGTTCTGCAGCTGTGGCTTGGATTCACTCCCTGGCCCAGGAACTTTTGTATGCCACAGGTGTGGCTGGAAAGGAAAAAAAAAGGAAAAAGAAATATAAAACAGCCACTGCAGGAAGGCTTGTGTCTTCCAGATGCCTTGTACGCGTGGGGCCGAGCACGTCATAGGTAGCCAGTATCGGCTGATTATGTAAATGATGAGCTCAGAGAAGACTATCTGGAAAAGGGACTGATGCAGAAAACTTGGTTGAATTTAATTCTTAAAGTTACGGGTGATTCCTTGTAAAAAATTATTATTTTTTTTTCTTTTTAGGGCTGCACCTTCAGCATATGGAGGTTCCCGGGCTAGTGGTCGAATTAGAGCTGCACCTGCCGGCCTACACCACAGCCACAGCCACGCCAGGTCCCAGCCACATTTGCGACCTACACCACAGCTCACTGCAACGCCGGGTCCCTGACCCACTGAGTGAGGCCAGGGATCAAACCCGCTTCCTCATACATACTAGTCGGATTTGTTTCTGCTGAGCCATGATGGGAACTCCCCCTAAAATGTATGTTTTTAAGGCCTTTCTTTTCTGTTTGCTTTTGTTGCTTTGGCTGTGCCTGCAGCATGTGCAAACTCCCAGGCCAGGATCAAACCTGCATTATAGCAGCAACAGTGCCAGATCCTTAACCTGATGTGCCATAGGGAACACTCAAGGCCTTCCTTTTAAAATGTTTGCTTTTTGGAGTTCCCACTTTAGCTCAGCAGTAATGAACCTGCCTAGTATCCATAAGGATACGGGTTTGATCCCTGGTCTCATTCAGTAGGTTAGGATCTGGCGTTGCTGTGGCTGTGGCGTAGGCCGGCAGCTGTAGCTTCAGTTCAGCCCCTAGCCTGGGAACCTCCATATGCCGCAGGTGGGGCCCTAAAAAGACAGAAACAAAAGTTTGCCTTTTAACTTATGATGTATTGAATTTGGAAATTGTAGCTACCAGTGGATGTATGGAATTTTTAGACTTCCTCTGTTTGTGTTTTCCTCCTTGTTAGGGCAGTTATTTTAAGGCAATGCAAGTTATTTTGCTTATAATGTGTGTGATTCATCCACAAGTCATAATGGCATGAGCCACTTTGCTCTGTACTTCTATATAGGAACTCAAAAAATTCTTTTCACTTTTTATTATGGAAAATTGCAAACACATATAAAAGTACAGAAAATAGTGAAGTGACCCTCCATATACCCATCAGCGACCCATGGTGATCATCAGATTATAGTTTATAAATTACTTTGGAACAAATTCCAAATGTGTCATCTTGTGATACTTTGGTGTGTGTCTGTAAAAGGGGACGGTGGCCCCGAACGCCCCTCTGGTGGGGCTGCCTTTCTGCTTTTCCCGTGACTTTCGGTGATGACTGCGGAGAGCAGCGGGTCGGCCTGGGCTCCCGGGAGCCAGTGATAGCAGGCGACAGACTCTACTGAAGAGACGGCGGCGGGTTTGGGGGGTTTGTTTGTTTGGGGTTTTTTTCCCAGCCTTACCTTGGATCGTGTTGGGGTTTCACGGATTTAACCCCGCATCGGGCTCCTCACCGTGGAGCCCTCGTGTGCTCCATCCGTTCCCTCCTTGTGAGGCCCAAGTCCCTTCTCCCTCAAGTGTCAGGGGAGCGGGGTCCAGGGTCACTTTCACCTTCCGGCTGCTGCCTGCTCGGGGCCGACAGAGTCCCATGTAAGGCTCTGTGTCCCCGTGGCCACGGCAGCGCCTTTGTCGTTCCTCCTGCCGTCTGTCTGTGCCTCGGGGCTCATCGACGGGATGGGCGTCCTGCTCCCGTGCCTGGCCCGCCACTTGGTCGAGAGCCCTCCTTCATGGACCTGGTGGAACACAAGACATGATTAAAGGAGTGAATCTTCCAGAAATCTAGCTCACGGGCTCATGGCGTGGGTGCTCGTGGTTTTGAAATGCTTGCTGGTGGGGAAAACATTCTGGCATCCTTCTGTCTGACACACCAGGAAGGTGGACTAAGGCTGGGCTTGTTTGTGTAGTCGGGGAGATGCAGTATCTGAATGTCACTAACGTCCCGTGAGGATCTCAGTTTCTTCCTGATGGAAACTTAACTCAAGGCAGGTGTTGGACCCTGCGGTGAACTTAAACTGCTGCCCCCGTTGCTGTCCCCACCAGTTAGCAGCTTTGTTTCCTTGTCGTGAATTCCAGGCCTGGCCTTTCCTACTCACTTATTCAGTATTGCTGTGATCTCAGAGGACTGGTCACAAAATGTACCTTTTCTTCTGGACCCGGTTTCCCAGAAATCGCACAGTGTGGCTTCTGCCTGTGATGTCTGATTCTTCTTAAAGAATCGGGAATTTCAGGAGCACTTGGAACTTCACATCTTTAGAAAACCTTGAGGTCAGCTTCTTGACCCGCCAGAAGACCACCCTGTTGAAGCCACGCTCGTGGGAGAGGCCGTTGGGAGCACGAGCGCAGTGGCTGTCACCTCCCTGCCCTTGGCAGCCCCCGTGCGCCTTGGGAAACGCCCGCGTGTGGCTCCCGCCTGGAAACTCCCTGGTCCGAGGTCCGGGCGGGCAGCCTGGGGCCTTGATGCGCGCTGAGAACCGCAGGAGTACTGAGTTCGAAGCTGGTGGTAATAAAATTATCGTTGTGCTGTTAACAGGCCACTAAAGCCTTTTCAACTAAGTGCCAAACAGCATCAGCTGCCTTCTGAATACAGGACATGAGTGTAATGTTACCGGTTATGAACTGTTACAGGAGGGGTGTGGAGGGCGCGCCTGAGAAAAGCGGGACCGCGGGCCAGGAGCTCAGCCACAAAGCACCTGCCCCTTTCCCGTGGGCAGGGCTGTCTCAGCCACTAGTTAACCCAGCGACGGAATCACTGCAGCTGGCTTTCTAGTCTCGAAAACGGAGGATGAGAGCCTATTCTCACCTTCCCAGCTCTTCCCATAGGCTGAGATTCTGCTCTAGTCATTGTCCCTGGGACAGAAATGACACTCTTAATGGTAAGCTTCTTCAGTGGCTCCTTTCTCTGTAGTAAGCTGAGAAGCGTAAGCTTTAAACCAGCGTCTGCTAATAGATGTTGACAAACTGAGACGGGACTGAGTTTAAAGATGGAACAATTGATTTGAAGCTTTCAGAGTTGTTAACAAAATAACTTCTGTGATAAAGCACAGGAAAGAAGTCTTTTCCGTCACGTAGTGATTGCGGATATGAAAACAGCACCACCATCACTAGGTACTAGGTAATGTAATTTAGATTTGTATGTGATGTAAATATGGTCGTAAAGTGTTTCATTAAATTCTTATGAACACAAGACTTCAAATGATTTCATGAGAATATAGCACCATGTCCCCGGACCAGACACCCAAGGCAGCATTTCTCTGAATCTCTGGAGAATGTTCTCCCCCTGAGAGAGGCTATCTGCAAACTGGGTTTGCTGGTGCACCTCGGCAGGTGTTGCCTACGATAGTGCTTTCAAAGAATCATAATTCACACGAGCATAGGAGAAGCTTGAAATTCTTAAAAGAAGCCTCTTTGCTTCTCTGTAAGCAAGCATTCCCTGCACTTACCCCCCCCCCCGCTCCACCCCCGTTACAGCAGCTCCCAGAAACAGTTGGGGGGATGCTGCTTTAAAGAACACTTGGTCTCAAACAGTAAAATGGGCTTTGAGCATCAGGGACTGTCAGTTTGCTCACAGCACGCAGACTTTTTCTAGCTGGAAGAGGGAAGGAAGGATCCTCCCTGTTACTGACTGAAAGTTTATGGAGCCTCAAAATTCATGGCCTTTCTCTGGGTTAAGGATATTGTGTTGCTGTCAGTTATGGTGTAGGTTGCAGACGCGGCTCGGATCCTGTGTGGCTGTGGCTGTGGTGTAGGCTGGCAGCTATAGCTCCAGTTCGACCCCCAGCCTGGGGACCTCCACATGCTGTGGGTGAGGCCCTAAAAAACAAATAAACAAAAAAAAGCCTTTTTTTTCTTTTCTGGTGTTGCTGCCTGACTTCTAGTGAAGGGTTTTTTTTTTTTTTTTGTCCAGCTCTCTCATGATAAAATCTTTTTATTACAGTTGATTTACATTGTAGTGTTATGGTAAATTCAGGGTCATTAAACATTGCAAGGATCATTTCTATGCCTTTCCTACCACGAGCTGAACAGATGCTAAGTGTCTTCTGGCACCATGGTGGGGATGCAAAAGTGGAAAGAGATGCTCTTCCTGGCATCTGGAAGCTCACTGAGAATTATTGGGCACTGACCGATCATACAGGTTAAGGTCTCAGTCCCATTGCAGCCACCTGTTCAGACTCCTATTGCATGTCAAGGTTGTAGTGCTTCTGACCAGCTAGCTTTGAATCTGAGATCCCAACAACACCCTCCCTGAGTTCATTTGATTGACTTCAGCGGTTCCCAGAACTCGAGAGAAGTGTTCGCTTAGACATTTACCAGCTTATTAGAAAGGATGTTGTGAAGGATACAGATGAACAGGTGAAGGGTGAGGTCCGGCGGGGTCCCCCCCACAGAAGCTTCTGTCCCCATGGAACTAGAGTGTGTCACCTCCCGGGAACTCTCCAAACCCTATCCTTTTGGGGTTTTATGGGGGGCTTCATTACATAGTCAGTGTTAAACCGAGACCAGCCTCAAAAGCTCCCTGAGAACCTGAGTAGACAAAACCAGTTTAGTTTTACAAGCGTGGCTTAATGTAGCTTATTTTGCAAGACTACCTTGGCCTGGGTAATCTCTTGCCTATGCTTCAGAAATTATGAACAAAACTTAAAAACTGTTTTCCAAGTTGATATGAAGTAACCACTAACCAATTCCCTACCATTTTTGAAAATGCTAATACTATAACCAATCTGTATGTATTGGTTATAACACTATAACCAATGGCTGTGAAGAACAAAGCGGTCACTGCCATCATGCTACCAAAGCTGCTTGGTACCAGCGGATCCGGCGCCTCGGGCCATGTTTTAGTCTGAGTGCTAACAGTTTGCAAACGTCTTTTTGGTGTGTGCACAATAAACTTCATCGAGTCATTGGTTTTCTCTTATTTGTGATCTTTTGCCAAGTCGTACATACATAGTTCATTAAGTCATTGGCTGTTGGGGACTGAACTCAATCATTTTTTCCAGGTCGGGGTGGACTGCTGGCACCCTCTAGTAGGTGGGTTGGTTCCCCTGGCAACCAGCCCCCACCTACAGGTTACCCAGGGGCTTTCAAGTTGCCACCTCATTACAATAACAAAAGACACCTTTACTATGGAAATTCCAAGGGTTTTAGGAGCCTAGGGCCAGGAATGGAGACAAAGACCAAGTACATATTTTGTTCCAAGTCAAATATCACAAATACCAAACCAAAAATTTTCACTTAAAAGATTTATTTTAGCAGCTGTTTATTATTCTACATATTTGTTCAATATATTTATATTTGTTCTGCATAGATGGCATATTAACCTTTATAGTTGACATTTTCATTTGATATTTGCTGCTACCTGGCCTGAAGAAAGAGTCAGGAGGAGAAATAAAACCCGCATGGTGGGAATGTGGAGCAGCATCAAACTTGTCAGCAGAACTTTACTGTGACGTGGGCTTCAGTGTCAGTTTTTCTTCCTCTTCTTTCTCAAATCCTGAACAGACGAGAGATCTTCCCTTGGGATACCGAGCACAACACTTACGCAGCTCTCGGATGACAGCCTGACACTTAGATTCCATGTAGTTGTTGGCTGAAAGACAGACGAGAGGCCTCGGTCATGATCAGAGGCTGCAGGAGGGCACGGGGCTTAGATGGGAGCTTCCCACTCTTTTTTACCTAACTCTCTATCTACAGACGTGAAAACACAGCAGGTACCCAAGTCCACCGAATTCTTTCTGATTTAGTGAACTGTCAAAGGTTAATAAGGAAGAAAATGTGACTTACAAAGTGGTCAAAAGGTTTTAAAAAAAATTTGGCCGTACCCATGGCGTGCGGAAGTTCTGGGGCCAGGGATTGAACCTGGGCCTCAGCATCGCCCCAGTGACAATGCCGACTGAGCCACCAGGGAACTCCAGAAGGTATTCTTAGATATAATTTCAAGACTGATTACCTATGTGCCTTTTTCCAGGGCAGTGGTTTTTAACCTCCTCTCTGTCTTTTTTGGTTACTAACACCTTAGTTAATTTAGGGAATTAGGAAAATGTAGAAACTATGCACATTGCGCCCAGTTTAAGGTGGCTGACCTTCCCTCCCTACCAAGTCTGTGTATCACGGGTTGGCAAACTGCAGTGTCAGGGTGGAATCTAACCGTTTTTATAACTGAGCTAAGAATACACACACACACACACACACACACACACACGACCTCCTGACAAGCTAAGAATACACACACAGACACACACACACCCAAAGACCTCCTGAAGCTAGACCTCTTGGAGCTAAGAATACACACACACACACACACACCCAAAGACCTCCTGACAAGCTAAGAATACACACACACACACCCATATTTCCTGTTTGGTCCTTTACATAAAACGTTTACAGGAGTTCCCATTGTGGCTCAGTGCGTTAAGAACCTGATGCAGTGTCTGTGAAGATGCAGGTTCGATCCCTGGCCTTGCTCAGTGGGTTAAGGTTGCCGCAAGCTGCAGCGTAGGTTGCAAAAGCTGCTCGGATCCCAAGTTGCTGTGGCTATGGTGTAGACCAGCAGCTGCAGCTCCAATTTGATCCCCTAGCCTGGGAACTTCCATATGCCATGGGTGCGGCCCTAAAAAGAAAAGAAAAACGAAAGAAACAACACCCCCACACAAACATTTGCAGATCCCTCCTATGCACAGACTCTAAGTCAAAGAGGACTAAAGGTTCTAGGTCAGCTTCAGTTGATCTGAGCCGTCCCCAGCCCCCACAGCGCTAAAATGGGGTGTGTGGGGTGTGTGGGAGTTAGCCCGGGCTGGGAAGGGCAGTTCTGACTAGAAAGACTACGGCTGGGCGGCTGAGTTCAGGTTTGGCCCCAGACCAAAGGGGTTCAAACCATCTCTGAGACCCTTACTAGTGCTGTGACCCTGGACAAGTTACAGAACTTCTGTCCTAACTTCCTATCTTAGTCCTCCCCTATCCTCGCGCACTTAAGCAGGGGTGGTAACCAGCTCTCACTTGATTCTTGATTCTTCTTTAGCCATATGTTGCTAATTCAAATCAGGTAAGAAAGAATCAGGTAAGAATTTATTTGGGAGAAGAAACTGCAAAAAACATTTTGCCTTTTTCTTAAATTTGGAGGAAGGCAAGAAATGAATGGATTATTCACTCATTTATTACTGTGGGATTATTATTATACATTAACATTTTAGATTAAAAGAGTTTATAAAATACTGCCTACATCATAAAATGAAAAGTCCAAGTAAAAATTAAAAGTCAAAGGAAATCCACAGACAGCAGTTTTCTTTGGCGGTGAGTCTTTGGTGAATCTGAACATTTTTCCCTCCTACATTTCTGTATTTTCCTGGGCATCCATCTCTATTACTTTAATAATGGGAAAAATTACCAAAAAAAGTCAGTTTTCAAATTCAGATAGCCCTGTAACTTTTCTCTTTCTGTTTTTTTTGTTTGTTTGTTTTTTGTCTTTTTAGGGCCTTACCCGCAGCATATGGAGGTTCCTGGGCTAGGGGTCTAATCAGAGCTGTAGCCGCCAGCCTACACCACAGCCACAGCAACACAGGATCCGAGCCGCGTCTGCGACCTACACCACAGTTGACGGCAATGCCGGATCCTTAGCCCACTGAGCGAGGCCAGGGATTGAACCTGTGTCCTACGTGGATGCTAGTTGGGTTCACAAACCGCTGAGCCACAAAGGGAACTCTCTTTTTTTCTGTTTATTCTGCCAGTCATCATTTGGTAACTTAAAAAAGTAAGATCCTCTAGCATTTGATCAAACTTATCGACTGGGTTAAAATGAACAAATCACATAAAGAATATGCTTTAGCTGAAATTCACTTTTGCCTTTAGATTTAGCTGCTGACTGTGGCAGCCTGAATTCCAAGTGTATTTTCACCCCTGTCCCCGCCCCTTCTAACCTGATTGCTTTCCAGAAATGAGTTGTCAGCCACAGTGAAGTATTACCAACCCATTTAAAACTAGTCTTTTTAAAAAAGGACTTTGCTCAGCTTAAGGCAGCTTAATTCTCCACTCCGGCTGCTATCAAAGGCACTTGGTTAGCTTTTTAGACTGATTCCTCCCCCAGAGAGTCTGGTTTAATTGTTCTAGGCAGGTGTTTAAAACTCTCCAGGTGATTCTAAATGTACAACCAGGATTGCAAACCCCAAGCTTAGATCACATCACTTTTTATTTTCTGTGTCTTTGATGATACAGTGAGGAAAATCTTTAGTCTAATTATAGAAATAGTACATTCCGAGAGGAGTTAATATAGTCTGCTGATAAAAAGAACAATTGATCTCTTGTAGTTAGTTCACAGAGAAGTGTAAAAATATAAAAAACATTTAACATACTACCTTGTAAACATTTCTGTATTTCACAGGCTTGTTTCTGGCACGGATCCTTCGGCGGCATATCCAGAAAACTAAAATAAGAAAAATGATTTTTATTTTGAATTTTATACACACAGATGTTAAAGCTCTTCTAGATAGAATTTTCCTGAGACAAGCAGTATATGCGCTCACAATTGCTGGAAAACGAGTGCACTGAAAAATACTCTTCCCGTTTATAGCATGAAGCAACTGTATTTTTATAATATTCCATTTAACTTAGAATATATAAATAGCTTTACATGGAGGAAAAAATCCCTGGAATTCAACTCATCTAGACTATCGTAAACCAGCGCTGGGCTAGGGGGCCAGCGCTGCAGCCCGAGGAGACTGCCTCAGTGCCGGCTCTCTCTCACAGAACCGCCCTTGATAAATGATTCACCTCCTTGAGCCTTTTTCCTTATTAGTCGTGTGTAGACCGGGGTCATACCTACCTGAAAGTATTTATGGAAGGATTAAGGTGATAGTGTATATAAAGTGCATGCAACAGTGCCCGGCGGGCAGTAAGTACTCAATACGTTACAGGTATTATTCCCAAGATTTTTTAAAACAGTAAAACCTTATTATTATTATTATTATTATTTTGGTTTGTTTTGTTTTGATGACACCCGAGGCATGCGGAACCTCTTGGGCCAGGGAATGAACCCGAGCCACAGCAGAGACCCAAGCCACTGCAGGGACGACGCCGGATCCGTAACCAACCTGCTGCGCCACAAGAGAACTCCAGCAAAGCCTTACTTTTACTGTATGTAAACTGCTATGACTCTTTTAACTCAGGAAATTCTTTAGCAGGTAGGGAATCAGCAACACCTAGTGCTACTATTACTTCCTGAGAGGTGCTAGATAAGCAGCTACAATGCTTTTTGGAGTTCTAACAGAAAGCAACTTATTTAAAATATTTGTAACCATGGAGTAATTTTAAGTGCCCACGATTCTGATCTGCAACTTGTAACAATTTGAAGACACAATTTCAGAAAGGAAAAAGGCCCAGGAGCCTTTGTAGCTAATTTCATTAAGGCAAACCATCTGCTTTTTTTTTTTTTTTTCCTCAGAGCCCCCTAAGTTCTTAGTAGATCCAAGTTAGGTCAGTACTGGGATGGGAAACACTGGAGCAAAATCTGGGATATTTACAGGATGGGAGAAGGAAAGGCAGGTGAATTGCTGCAGGGCAAATAAGCGACAAATAGATGTTGATGCTGCTAGGAGCTGCTCTCTTCTCTCTAAATCAGTACCAAGTCCTTGGTGATCAGGGCATCTGTTCTGTAGCAGGTGCTGACTTTTGCGGGATTCATCAGATCCCAGTTCCAGCTGATGATGTCCATTAAAGGTTCTATGGCAATTTCCAAAGGAGTCAATTTCAAGTTACGTGTCCTAACTAAGTGCTTTTGTCGACTTGCTTTCTGCCTGCATAACCCTTTTTCTGCAGTTCCGCTTTCGGTGTTCTTCATGACCCTTCCTAAACTTCCATGTTCTTGAACAGTTTTTCAACCCACTCCCTCCCCCCAGGCCCACGGGTGGGTGCACTGCAGTGATGGATGAAGTGATTGCCATATACTGAACAGAACAGAGGAGCATATCTTCCTAGAATCCCAGCACCTGGAAAAAAAATCATTAAAATCACCAACTGAATAGAGTGAAACAGATGAAGGGGGGTGGGGACAGGGGAGAACTAGAAATACCTACCAGATTAATCATCAGGCAAAAGCTTAAGCAACAGCTCCTGTACTCCCCTGACCTGTCAGGAAAAGAAAAGTTTAGAGTACTCTGTTCTCAGAGTCCCACTACAATGAACAATTATTAAGCAACATGTGTACCATTAAATGATGCTGGATCTGCCACAAGCGAGAGTTGTTATCCATGTAGCGCTCCTCAGGGTAGAGTTGCCACATGAGAGGTAGCTGGGAGGTAAGAAGGTGACTGGGCCTGGCAGCGTCACCTAAAGGAACCTGAACTTGCTGAACTCGTGCCCTTAGGAAACTCGTTTCCTAATGAAAGAAGTGATCAAAAATAAAACCAAAGACTTCAGGATATTGAGACTGGTTAGAAACCAAGTTGCTTGAAAGCAAAATCAATAGAGAAGTAAGCGAAATGTAAACAGTTACCTCTTCCACGACGGCCACCCACGTGCGCTGGTATTCGTCGCGGTAGATACCCTCTTGGTGAACCCAGAGGTGATCGGGTGGAGCCCCCACATCCTCTCCTGCCATGCTGGGCTTTGGATTCCAATTCTAGCCCTGCTTTTCTCCACCTAAGCCTGCAGCACCCGCGCACAGGACACAGGTGTGACTTTTTGGGTTTGAATGAACTCACCAATGAGCAAGGTGACCTGGTACTAGCAACCGCCAACTAGAACCAAACCTCGCACGTGTCTACTTGCACAGCCTAAATGAACTGAGGGCATCTGAGGCCCCCTGCGAGACACTGAAGTGACACTCAGGCAGAACCTCAGGTAATGCTGTTGACCGCGAAGCACTCAAGAACTCTGCTGGGTGAGGAGTTCTGTGGAAACGCAGGCCTAGCGCTACCAGAAGCCGGGCAGCATCTGGCAAAATGTAGTTAGCAACAGGATTTGCACAGGAGTGGGCACAAGGGCACGCTTATTCGGGCGGGGAAGGCAGTACCCCAGACAACACATGCAGGCCCTATTCGCCAGGTAAAAGCCCCTTCCTTCCCAGCGCTTTGCATTTGCAAAGGTAAGACTGTGAAGGTCAAGTCAGGGAATCACGGGCATGGCTTTTCTAAAATGAAATGAGAGGTTTGCTTCAAGGGCAAACCACCTATTCATCAGTTTACTTAGAAAGGTTACTTAGAGTGGCCAGCCATTTCCAGAAGGGGGTTTTCATTTTAGGGAAAGCACTTAGGGTAGCAGCATGGGATTTTTCAGCTGCAAGAGACTCTGGGGATCATGATGAGTCAGAGCCGAGCGAGAGCACGTGATAGTCTCCTCGCTTCATTTTAATAAAGCTTCAGGATGTCACAGGAGCCCATTTTCCCACAGAGGTGTGGGTTTGCACTCGGGCTTCTCATGTCAGAAGGTCAGCAAAGAAGCCCCTGTGCCCTCTGAGGGGGTAAAGGACGCACACCTTTTGGGCAAACCCTTTCCGTAACGCAGACTCAGCTCTAACCCCGTAAGGACTCCCCGCCCGGTCCTGGACTTCACAACAACTCGACCTGGATTTTACAGGCGTGAGTCTTTGGGGCACAGCTTACAGCAGCACGGCGTGGTTTCCCTGGATCTCTACGCTGGGCAGAACATAGCTATGGCATCGGGGATCTGCCCCACAAAACAAAGGCCTCCTATGCCCATTAGGTGGCCCTTAGGCAGGAGAGGAATTGCGCCACAGCTTGGGAGCTTGTTAAACCTTCAAAACGAGACTGTGGAGCACAGTCGAGATGCCAGAACACAGCGTGATGCCAGAAAGAACTGAGTGAGCTAAACCAAGCCCTCTTTTCAAGAACAATAATCTGAGTCTGATTTGTTGTTGTCTTTCCTTAACATTGTTCGTTTACCTAACGCTAAAGGCAAGTGGAGGGTATCTTTTATAGACTTAAGAAATAGGTTGAGTTTAGTGAATAATTTACGAGCATCACAGCTGCTTCGCCCATCGTACCTTGAGTGGATCTGACTCTGAGCCCATCATCAGCTCCTGTCTTACAGGGCTCTCTCACCTCAGACTCACCTAGAGTGGAACCCCTGCTCCTTAACCAGACCCCGATTTCTCTCAGCGGCAACACAGCCTCTCCTGATCCTGCAGACTCTAAACTTATGAGTTACCATGGACTTCTTTTCAGTTGCCCCATCCCCATCGGTCACCAATGGCAGCAAGCCCCCCCCCAACACCGTATTTGAGACAAACTTTCCCCAACACCAGGCTTGTCATGTTCAGCATCATATCTTGCTCTAAAATGCCTCCCCAGGCCTGCCTGTCTCGGTACTGTTACCACAGGGAAGGTGCCTGCCTTCTCTGCGAAAACTTGCCTCTTAGGACTACTGTAGCATTTATGTCTAAACTAAACTTCACATTTGGACCTCTAATTATAAACTGCTTCGTATTTGGCTCTGCTTATTTCACGTCCTGTCACCTCTCCTCCTCCAATGCAGTTTTATGGGTGCTGGACCAGAAAGAATAATGCACTACTGGGCACCCTAAGTCTCAAATCTGAGTCACACAATGTTCCTGTGAGTGGATGACTATGTCTGGTGGGTAGAGAGGGGAGACAAAGTCCACATCACACGGGTAGAGATCAATTCTCTAGGTATATTATATAGCTATAGATTATTGTCTCAAAGACACTTTTTTGCCCATTTAATCAGATACAATTGTTCTACCTCTTGTCCTCCCCAGAGCCTTGGAAAGGAGAGATACAAACAAAAACCCAGTAAATACTAATGTCGAAATAAGACAAATTGAAGTCTGAATTTCGAGTACAAAAGAAATAAGTGTGCCCCCCGCATCTGAAAGTAGAAACCAAGTGTTAAGGCTTTGAGGACCATCTCAAATTCACAGATAGGTCCTACTGACAACTAACACATTGAGATTTTGATTTGTTTTGAATGAAAAGCAAAATTTTACTGGTTATACTGACATGAAAAGGGAATAATTCCAGCGGAATATAGGGTGAACAAATTGGAGATGACGGTCCGAGTTAGTATGAATCACTACAAAGCGGCTTATGAGTCACTACAAAATATTCTCAGAAGAAAAGCAGTGTGATGTGCTGCTGTGACCCAAAGGTCAACATGCTGAGCACCAGCAGGACAAGCCTGGGAACAAAGCCCAGCGCACAACCCTGGCCTTGAGTGTGCTGCCGCTCGGAGACTGCACAAAAGCCCAGCGAAAGGCAACTGCAGTGATCAAGGGACTGAGAAGCTCCCATGTGAGCATGAATCAACACCATTCTCAGCAGAGAAAAGGAACAGCTGAGTGAGAGGGGTTACGATCAAAGCCCAAGAAATCACAGTTTGTAGGAATAGAACACAGTTTCCTTACATGTGATTCTTGGAATATTTGCTGCTAACTTTTTCCTTGGTCAAATAAGTTCGGGATCTTGTAGAATCGCAAAAGCACATAAGCATAGTAAAAGCTCTGGCAAGATATGCAGTAAAGTTAGTTTATTTTAACATTTCCCAAATTTATTTGACTAGAGAACATTTTTTTTTTTTTTGCATATGGCACTTGTGCACAAAATTCAGGACCTCTTGAAATGAGATAAGTCTCTTAAAACCTCAAGATAAACTTAGGTACAAGGTACAATACACTGTTCCACTCAAGGAATACTACCAGCTGCAAATTCAAATGGATTCAAAAAAGTGTTTATATAGCTTTATTACCCACGAATGCACTAAAAGAGATTGTCCCCATGGGGTAACCGCCATGGCCAGGGAGCACATTGGCCTAGATCGAATATTTATTATTAAGGCATTTTGTAAACTATGTTTTAAATAGATGATAAACACAGAAGGGCCTCCTTAGGTAGGTAATGTAAGTAAAACCATTTTTCATTTACAGAATCAATTTTTTGTGTCTTTTTAAAAAAAGTATAAAAAAATAAAAACAAAAAAATTAAAAGGTATATTTTGGTTCAATTTCCAGGTGTTTGAACAGTTTTTAAACATTAAGCAGTTGAATACACTTATTTTATTTGAAGTCAATTAATAAACTCATCTAATTACAATGGGTGAAGCTACCAAGAATGCAAGCCCTGGAGTCAGCCTGGTCTGTTTATAAATGCTGATTTTGCCACTTAGTAGCTCTGTGACCTCAGAGAAGTTAACCTCTCTACACATCAGTTTTCTAAGGTGTAAAGTGAGACTTAAAGAACATATTGATCATCATTGTCAGCACTTACTTAGCACTTCCTACATGTTTTATATATATGTATATATCTCGACTGTCTTAAATTTCACAATCACCCAATTAGATGGATACTGTTATTATCTCGGCTTAAAGATGAGGGAAGTAAGGCACAGAGAAGTTAGGTAAGTTGCATGAGGTAACACAGCTAGGAAGTTGCAGAGGCTGATTCCATTTGGGGCAGTTTACACATACAAGGTACATAAATGCTTAGTAGAGTGTGTAGCACATTATAAAGTTGCCATAAATGTTAATGGTTTTTTCCTACTCCAATTAAACATTTAGAGCTGTAAAATGCAGCAACGAGCATTATAAAAGTTAGAGAATGTCATTCTGGAATATGAGATTGACTAACACCAACCATAGACAAAAGGTGTTTTTCTTCTCGAAGATGCCTAAAAGTGCCTGTAAACACACAATGTCCTATCACAAAACACAATAATGAGAACAGCCATACTTGCACCATCAGGGCAGGGCATAATAGCCACGAATAGCACCTGAAAATAACATATTCTGCAAAACTGAAGCTTAAGAGAAAAACGAGGTGGGTCCAGTGGAATTGCACACTTGAAATTTTGCCCAAGCTCCATCATTATCAAAAGTAATCATGGACGGATGTGCAATATGATCCTTTAACATTAGGGAAAAATGGAGGTTGCTGGATATTACAGATATAGTTCCACTGGACGTGGGCCCTATTGGTGGGGAGACTTGCGTTGGAACTGACTTGGGAGAAAAGAGCAAAGCATCAACACCTCTTCGAGTGGCACCCTGGGCATGTTCCCTTTCCAGTACTGGCTTCAAAAGTACACAAGGAATAGAAAACCAGATCAAACGAACATAGACACCATGGGGCCGTGGAGGCAGCACGGCACAGCTTTTCCTTTGATTGAGAATGGTTACCTAGAATCCACGTGTAATTCCTAACCTTGGAAGCTGGAAGATCGGTACTTTCACCTATGGCATGTTTGTTACGCCTCAAAAGACAATTACTTTCACATATCATTTCACCATGTCTGATATCATCGAGACAAGGAGAGCCGAGGAAACTTGTATCGTGCATAACTGCGGCGATACATCCGACCTTGAATTAAAACCGAAGTTCCCCGTTTCCCCTTCCCTGTATCAAACAAACAGATACCTAAAAGCCTCTGCAGAAAGTAGCAGCAGCCAAGCTTAAGAGGGATACTTTTTGAGATACAGTATAGCACTGTTTCTGCCGAGAGGTTACTCACATGAATATAATGTTTCTTGGGCTAATTAATCCGCCTCGAGAGCTGCGAGGCTAAAACTTCTGGTCACCCACCCCGGGCCACTCAAGCCGGGATCGGGACGTGAGCCCGGGACGAGGCGAGGGGCATTCCGGGCCGAGGTCACCAGAACCGAAGTTACCAGGCGCGGGCCGGCAACCGGAAGTGGTCCAGGGACGGAGAGTTGGACAAGATTCAGGGGCCCCTAACTTGGAAACAAAACAAAATAAAATAAAACCTTAACTGAGGACCGAATTTCAAAAGAACGTCCCCTTGGCTCAAGAGGCCGGCGGGCGAGGCGATGTCGCCTCAGAGGGAGGTCCCCGGAGCGAGTAGGCCGCGCACGACTCTTCTCAACGGGCGGGCAAAATGGGCGCCGGCGCTCGGGAAGCGCCAGCCCGGCCGCGCGGCCGCTCCTCACAGACCACGGCTGCCTGCGGCCCGAGAGCGCCGCCTCCCTGCAGCCCCCCGCGCCCGGCCTGACGCCCCGACCTCGGCCGGCCACCGCCCTCCGCCTCGACGGCCACGCCTGCCCCAACCGGCGCGGGCGTTTCCCAGGTGCCGCCGGGCCGGCCCCGCCCCCGCCCCGGCCCCGCCCCCGGGCGCCCGCCCCGCCCCCCGGCCCGCCCCCACGGAGCCCGCGAGCCGGAGCACCGGGTTGGCCAGGCCCGAGTGGGCCCGAGGCGGACGTGAGCGGGGTCGGACCAAGATGGCGGTGCAGGTGGTGCAGGCGGTGCAAGCGGTTCATCTGGAGTCGGACGCTTTCCTGGTCTGTCTCAACCACGCTCTGAGCACGGAGAAGGAGGAGGTGATGGGCCTGTGCATAGGGGAGGTGAGTAAGTCGGTCGGTTACCCTGGCCGGAACTCTGCTGAGCGGTCCCGCCGCGTCCCCGGGTTGGGTGCTGGCACCGTCCAGGGCTACGGAGGCCACAGCCACCCCTGCCTTAGACCCTTGGCTGTATCTTTGGGATGAGCCTGTCGCCGGGGTCCCGTTTCCTCTGCTCACCTAACGCTCGTTTAGCCTTCCGCAAGCTCCCAGCGCTCCGTGGAAGCCTCAGGGAAGGGGGCGGGGAGAGAGGGAAGCCTTGCTTTTTCTCTTGTAGTCTGGATTTTCTTTGGATCTAGAGTTATCACCCCATTCACCAAAACCGCAAGTCAGACCAGAAAGACATTATTGCATAATGAGGACATCGGTGTATTTATTAGGAGGCGGCCGAGCTCACTTAGGGTCCCTGGCCTCGCCTCGGTTCTTGCCTCTAGAAATCATTTTGAAGGTACCAAATAACCCAAGACTTCAAAATTTCCGCCGCGTTCAGTATTGCAGAGGGGCGAAATAGCATGACGAAATAGAGCTTACTTGTTGACAATCCCAAGTAAGAATTCTTCCTCCTTTCGTGCCGCTGTACAGGAAAACATAGCCTGCATTTCATATAATCTGCATCCATTTACATCTAATCAGCTTAATGTGATCAATAATGTTTTCTGCTCTTTCCCACTCTAGTTGAATGATGACCCCAGGTAAGACTATTTGTTTACTCCTGTCTTTTGATCTCTGTGTCCCTGTTAACTTAAAATTATCACAAGTTTGGCAATATTCTGTATAGGTTGTATTTGGCAATATTCTGTATAGGTTGTATTTGAACTTACCGTTATTACCCTGGCTCTCCCCCAGTAATACAGTTTCACTTCCACCCCAACCCTGAAACTTGCTTTCCACCTTACTTTCTATCCGAGGATTTTCAGTTGAGATATTTATGACCCTATGTGAAAAAGATGGTTGGGGGAACCAAGATCACGAGTGAACCTGTGAAAGCTCTTTGTGGCAGATAATGTGCATATTAAGAGATGTTTCTCCCATTAGTCAATTTCTCCATCTAAATTGTCAGTAGCTTTCTGCCTCCCCCTGGTATGCCCTACAGTGATTTCAGAGACCCCCAGTGACTTGAATGCTTGAGGGTGGTTAGAAGCTTTGGGTTTCCTTTATTTAAACTTCAAAGCATAGCAGTGTCTACTTGTCAAACCCACCTCCTTAACGCGCATGACTATAGGAGTTTAGCATTTTGCTCTGCTTTGCCCATGAAAACTCTGCACTTGGCCACTTAGGCAAATGACTCACACTGCTTCTAACAGATAGATGAGCGCTGCTCTAGCCTCAGTTTACTTTCCCTCCTCCTCTTTTGTGTCTGCTGTTTCATTGCAAAAACTACTAATCCTGTTACTTTGCTTTGATACCTTTTTATATTCCAAACCTCAGCTCCCTTTTTTCTAATTTATCCCCAAAAGGAGTGACCCCAAATTTACATATACTGGAACTGAAATGCGCACAGTTGCTGAAAAGGTACGTGTGCTATAATTTTGCATGATGGAAACCCACACTTGGGGAGGGATTTCTTTGCTCTGGTGATCTCAGCCAGGGATTAAGCCAGTTTGTGCAGACAATGGAGGCGATAAGAGCTATCGGGCAACAATTCTACCTAATTATTCCCCTTTTATACAATCTTCTCCACGTCACAACCACGTTGGTACCCTTCTCCCCACGTGGTGGAAAGAAGTCCACTTCCTAGCCACACTTTCACTGTCCTTACAGACTTTGCTTATCAAATATTCTATTTCTCTTCTGAGTCTTCAACCTGTTCCCTTCATCTGGCTTTTCCCCCTTAGGATACAACTGTGCCTGAATTACTCTCATTTTCAGAAAGACAAATAGCTTCTCAATCCTGGAACTTCCTGTAGTTAACTGTGCTCACGGCCTTCCCTTCATAGCCAGGCCTCTTAAGAGAATAGGCTGCAGTCAGAACTTCTTTGCCTTCGCCAGTGAAACCCACCAGGGCCTAGTTTCCAGTTCTGTCTCGCCAGCCAGCTCCTCATTGCCCCCTCAGCAGATTCCTCTTGCCATAGTACCTCCCACACTGGGCTGTCCCTTGGAATCGTTACAAAATCCCAATACCGACTCACTAGGTCTTTGGTGAGGCCTGTGTGGCTGGAGGTTGAAAAGCTCCCCCAGTGATTCTAATGCGCTGCCCAGGTGGGGAGCCACCGCCCACCACGCCGAACCGTTAGTGTACGTTTTGCCTTCGTGTTTGTTTTGCAGCGACCTCTTTGAGGTCCTTAACATTTCCTCTTTGGAGACTGCCTTAGCCTCTCCACTGCTCTCCTTGCCGTGAGCCTCTCTGGCCTCTAGTCTTCTGACTGCTTAGGAGGTGATCTTTTGAGAACGTTTAAGTCTGATATAACTTGGCTTAAAACTCAGTGGCTTTCCCCTTACCTTTAGGATGAAGTCTCATTAGTGAAGCATTCAGGATCTTTCATGATCTCATTTCTGTCTGTCCCGTCCTTACATTCTTTACGGGGATCCAAGTTCTAACCATGGGAAATGATGTCAGTTTGCAGATGATGCTGTTTCATTTGTTGGAGTTGCTGGGCGTGACGCCCAGACGGCTTCCTTCTTCTCTGCTTGCAGTTCAGCCCAGGTGCCACCTGCCTCCTTCGAGGCACCTGTAGGCCAGCTCCTTGAACACATCTATTGCAGTGCATATGTGTAGTCCTAGACTCGTTTACCTGTCTCCCTTTCCGGATGTGACTGCTGTATCTTGTTGGTCTCTGTGGACTCAGGCCCTCGTGTAGTGCCTCACATACGGTGCGTGCTGCATAAATACGTGTAGGAATTAACCTGAGCCCCCTACAACAGGAGGTTAGTGCTTCCTGTCCGTGACCCATGCGGAGCCACGCCCGGGGAGCAGGCTTTCTGTGAAGGCCTGCTGGTCAAGACCTGGAGCTTTGTGGGCCGGCCGTACAGTTTCTCTCGCAGTTCCTCAGTTCCCGGGCCAGGGATTGAACCAGAGCTGCGGCAACACCATATCCTTAGCCTACTGTGCCACCAGGGACTTCCAGGAAGTGGGTTTTAGTGCCTTAATTCTAAGAGTGGAGAGGTGTAGGGACTGATCTCGCCACACCGGAATATCTTACTTCTTATATGACTGTGACCACAGCAACCCGCTCCTCTAACCTTTCGGCTCCCTCTGGCCTTTGGGGCATCTCTCACTCCTCTGTGAGCTTTGTTTATGCTGCCTTTCTCTTGGTTTTGATGTATTCCTGGGCTGGTCTTGCCATACTATCCTGGACTTCTTTTACTCATTCTTCTTAGGCACAGATACCGTCTCTGCCTGGAGAGAGAAAATTCATCCTGGGCATTGACTCCTACTAAATACATTCCCAATCTTTTTTTTTTTTTCTTTTTGGGCCACCCCCGCAACATATGGAGGTTCCCAGGTTAGGGGTCGAATCGGAGCTGTAGCTGCCGGCCTACACCACAGCCACAGCAACTCGGGATCCTTAACCCACTGAGTGAGGCCAGGGATCTAACCAGAATCCTCATGGATGCTAGTTGGATTCGTTTCTGCTGAGCCATGATGGGAACTGCCTACATTCCCAATCTTAATGATGTAAATTTATTTTTCAAGGGTCCATGTCCTCATCTTGAATTCTTTCTTTTTTTTTTACAGCTGCACCTGTGGCATATGGAAGTTCCCAGGCTAGGAGTCAAGCTGCAGCTGCTGGCCTACACCACAGTCACACAACGCCAGATCGGAGTCGCATCTGTGACCTATGCCGCAGCTTGTGGCGATGCTGGATCTTTAACCCACTGAGTGAAGCCTGGCATGGAGCCTGCATCCTTACAGAGACAGCATCAGGTCCTTAACCCACTGAGCCACAACAGGAACTCCAAGATGTATATACTCCGATTACTTTTAATATAATTATACACATACAGATATATATACATATATATATCTTATTATTATTATTATTTTTGTCTTTTTGCCTTATGTAGAGCCGCACCCGCGGCATATGGAGGTTCCCAGGCTAGGGGTCTAACAGGAGCTGTAGCCGCCGGCCTTCGCCACAGCCACAGCAACGCAGGATCCGAGCCGCGTCTGCAGCCTACACCACAGCTCACGGCAACGCCGGATCCTTAACCCACTGAGCAAGGTCAGGGATCGAACCCGCAACCTCATGGTTCTTAGTTGGATTCGATAACCACTGAGCCGCGAAGGGAACTCCAATATATCTTATATATTAAAGCTGCCATATTTTTGCTTTTTGTTTGACCAACTTCTTTGTTTTGTTTTTCTCTTTTCTGCCTTCTTTTGGATCCATCAGTATGTTTTATTACTCCCCTTTCCTCTGTTAATCTTTATTAATTAGTTATAACACTTTTAACTCTCCTTGTAGTCATTATCCTACATATTACAATATGCATTCTTTGCCTTTATTTACATCCTCTCATCTCATTTGAAAACACACTCATCTTCCTTCCTTCTTGATCCAAACTTAAATCTGCCTCCCATGTTCTACTGAGTTTCAACCTTGACAGTTTCCTGCCCTCTATCATCGCTGGTCTATAAGCTACCAAATCTTGTGGATTCTTCCTGCTTTTTTTTTGGTTGCCTTTGCGGCATGCAGGTGCTCTGGGGCCAGGGATCAGATCTGTGCCACAGCCAGAGCAGTGACAATGCCAGATCCTCAACCCACTGAGCCACCAGGGAGCTCCTGGATTTTTCCTTCTTAATGAATCTCAAATCTGTTTCTGCCATCTCTGACGTACACTTAGTCCAATACTTTATCATTACTTCTTGGTCGATCTATGTGAAATAATTTCCTTCCTTGGATATTTTCACTCTAACCTTCTCTCCTAGCCTTATCATCTGCCATTCCACCTCAAGTTCTGTGTTTAAATCAGGTGGCCAGCTTCTCTCACAAACATCTCATTCATATCATTTCAGCACTCTGACTTGTGTTCTTGTATGTCGTTGGAAACCCAAGTATATTAGTTGATCAGTCACTCAAAAAGTCCTTCCTTGATGTAAATATTAGGCTTTATATTTTTGTTTTGAGAGGATCCGGCGTTGCCACGAGCTGTGCTGTAGGTCGCAGACGCGGCTCGGATCCTGCATTGCTGTGGCTGTGGTGTAGGCCAGTGGCTACAGCTCCGATTCGACCCCTAGCCTGGGAACCTCCATATGCTGTGGGTGCGGCCCTAGATAAGGCAAAAAGACAAAAAATATATATATCTATATTTTTGTTTTGTTTTGTTTTGAAATGTATATCCTGAGGTTGGATGTCTTTTATTTGAAACACTCCATTATTCATGAGAAAAACGCCAGTTTTCTAAGATGGAAACTTTAACCTGGTAACATAATACAGTGCATTGCAGGGAGAGATGTTATTTGAGAGAAAGAGAGAGGGAGAGAGAGTCATTGTTCTGTGGCTTTTCGTTTAGGTTGACGCGGTCCGAATTGTTCACATTCATTCTGTCATCATCTTGCGACGTTCCGATAAGAGGAAGGATCGAGTGGAAATTTCTCCTGAGCAGCTGTCTGCGGCCTCAACAGAGGCAGAGATATCCTTATTGGTCCGTGAGAAAGAAGTGCTTATGTGTCGGGGCCAGTTAGAATTTCTCTCCATTTCTCTGTTTGAATGGCTTTTATTGGACAAAGTAGACACAGCCAACATTTCTGCTTTTATTTTATTTATTTATTTATTTATTTGTCTTTTCTAGGGCCGCACCCGCGGCATATGGAGGTTCCCAGGCTAGGGGTCTAACAGGAGCTGTAGTCGCCGGCCTTCGCCACAGCCACAGCCACGCGGGATCCGAGCCGTGTCTGCAACCTACACCGCAGCTCACGGCAACGCCGGATCCTTAACCCACTGAGCAAGGCCAGGGATCGAACCCGCAACCTCATGGTTCCTAGTCGGATTCGTTAACCACTGCGCCACGACGGGAACTCCCATTTCTGCTTTTAAATGCCAAAAGCTGCTACGGTCACAGACTGCAGGAGACCTCTGTGGGATCCCTCTCCCCCCACCCCCCGCCACTCTCTCTTCCCCCCAGCCCTGCAGTTTTCCAAGTAACATTTAATTTCTGGGCCTCTAATTATCTTTGTCTCTGTCCTTTGGAGATTCTCTTGAGGCTGCCTCTCAAAAAAAGGCAATGATGAGAACTGAATGCAGTATTCCATGTTAAACAGAACTGAAGAATGGTCAGACGGCACATTTGCTTCCTGTGGCCTGGACTCCACACCTCAGCCCTAACGAAGTACACTCACGTCAGTGGTTTTAGTAATTTGTCATTCTTTCGGATTAAGTTAATCGTGTAGTTAGTTAAAAAGTGACTTTTAAAAATAGAAAACATGCATAGTACAACTTTAAAAAGTACAAGAAGGTGTACAAATAAGTATTTCTTTCCAACCTCTGTGCCCCAGTTCCCTCACCATCCCTCCCTGGATCTAACCTGAGTTAGCAGCTTTTCATGTGTCCTTATGGATGAATTTTCTGCGTACAGAAACACATAAGGATATTTTCTTTGTTTGAAAAACAGTACTTTTTGGAGTTTCTGTCATGGCGTAGCAGAAACGAATCTGACTAGGAACCATGAGGTTGCGGGTTCGATCCCTGGCCTCGCTCAGTGGGTTGGAGTTTTGGCGTTGCCCTGAACTGTGGTGTATGTTGCAGATGCAGCTCAGATCTGGCATTACTGTGACTCAGGTGTAGGCCGGCAGCTGTATATGTATATATGGGAAATATATACATATGTATATATGAGAAATAATTTCAAAAAATTTATAGGTACTTTGTGTTAAGAAATTTAGCCCTTTGCAGTAAGGACGGTGATTTTTCTCAGCTTATTCATGGTATGTGTTTTCTTTTTGCACTTTTATATAACCAGACGTATCAATCTCTTCTACCTTTTGCATTTTTTAAACTTTTTGTTGTGAAATAGCTATAGATTCGTAGTAAATTGCAAAAATAGTATATAAAGGTCCCTGTACCTTTTACACAGTTTCCCCCAAAGGTTAAATCTTAGGTAATTTACGGTTCGGTATGGAAACTGGGAGACTGACGTTCATATGATATGTGTAGTTTTGTGCTGTTGTGTCATGTGTAGATCTGTAGAACCACCACGGCAGTCCGGGTGCATAGACAGTTCCATTACCATAAAGATCTGCCTTGTGCTCCCCACCCCTTATTTTGTTTTTATTTTTGCTTTTTAGGGCCACACCCACGGCATATGGAGGTTCCCAGGCTGGGGGTCTAATCGGAGCTACAGCTGCTGGCCTACACCACAGCCACAGCAACGCCGGATCCTTAACTCATGAGCGAGGCCAGGGATCGAACCCGCATCCTCATGGATACTAGTTGGATTCATTTGCACTGAGCCACAATGGGAACTCCTTGTGCTCTCCCTTAATAGTCACACCTTCCCCTCCCCGTCAGCCTTCCAGCCCCTGGGAACCACCAATCTGCTCTTTGTCTCTGTAATGCTGTCATTTCAGGGGTGTTTGATCATGGGAATCACATAGTATAGGGCCTTTGGAGACTGAATTTTTCACTCTGCCCCTCTCCTGATTCCTACCAGGCATGAATTTTCCCATTTCTGCAACCTCATCATTCTAGATTGGATGCCAGCATAAGGATTCTCGCTTGGGGGCTGGCTGGCTTCAAAGTCCTGGACAGAGTTTTTGAGTTTGTTCCGAGATGCCATTACATGACCGGGGCGGTGAGATGCTTTTGAGTTTTGCTGTGAAGACTCGCTTCGTGGGACCAGAGCAGCTTTCCGTGAGGATTCGTTGTTTTCCCTCGCCGCTGAGGCAGGACCCTCTGAGCCCCCTGCCCGATGTCCCCCGGACTCCGGGGGTGGGCACAGCCCCCAGCCCCTTCCTGCTTGAGTGCTGCACCTCGCTGCCTCTCCTGCCCTGCGATGGCCCCTTCCCGGTCTCAGCTGGAGAAATGGGCTTAGAGAGGTTAAGTAGTTTCTCTTCGCAGTTGAAAAAAAATTGAAAAAAGCATTCGTAGACTTCATTGTATAGGAAGTAGTTTGCAGGAAAGCAGCCGCGATCTCAGTGAGCAGCAGCACAGGGGCCAGCTTCTTAGCTCCAGCTGAGTTCCTTTCTCCAGTTAGAGCCTCAGGTAGTTATGGCAAATGTTAATTTCTAGAACAAAGGAGGGAAATATTCTTTGGGGGGGTATTTGTAGACAGATGGGGAGACTGAACAGGGGTCTTTGTTCGTTTGGGCTCCGAAACTGCTGGAGTTGCTGGTGGTGTTGACCTTGACAGTGTGCCGGAGAGAGATCAGATGCATTTTTAAAATCTTGTAGTTTTTAAAAATTGAGTGTAGTGTGGGCCAGAGGGAGGACAGAAGATTACTCAAGTTAACGCGACGTCCAGAGATTTAGAAGCTTCATTTCAGATAGCACAGCACAGTGATAAGCACTTGAGTGATCAAATATTAGCTAAATCGGATAAGGGAATATAACTATTTTCAATAATGGAAACAAAAAGGATTCTTTTAAAAAAATAAACACCTTTGGCTTCAGGTGGGAAGACTAGGAAATTCTGGGCCTTTACCTTGTGTCATTCTTTCGCTGATAGTAAGTTGTAATAGGTTTATTTTAAACCTCAGGATGCTTTCTGAGCCCTTAGCATCACAGATTTTGTTCCCACAAGTTGAAAATACCTTGACAGACACACAGGTTGGCTGAACTCACAGGTCGCCCCATGCGAGTTGTGGGCTGGTATCATTCCCACCCCCACATAACTGTTTGGCCCTCACATGTCGGTAAGTATTATGGGGTTGCATTGTTTATTGTTCTTAGCAATGAACGTCACCTTTCCTTCTCCACTGCACGTGATCCCGTTATTTTAAATCATACTATGACTATCCTTACGGAGGTGTTCTTATTTTTATTTTGCTGATTTAAAAAGAATGAATGATATCGATTGTTTATAGCAGAGATAAAATTTCAACACTGCATTTTGATAGTATTCAGGACTTTAGCACTAAAGCTGACAACTGGCTGATATCCCCTCTAAAAAAGTTCAACTATAACTGAAAACTGCTGATTGCTCTCACTGTCCAGTACACTCCTGTTCAGAAGAATCAAAGATGTGAGAGGTGAAATTTCCAGAACTGATATTTACAGCCTCTGTTTAACAAATCTGTCAACCTGCCTCCTCAACCCTCTTATCATTATAATGTAACAAAATGGTTTTCTCTGTTTTTATCTTTAACCCCCCTTCCCTAATCATGGTTGTTTTTTTTCCCTCTCTTTTGAAAGAAGTAGAATGACTTTACTTGAGGAAATGAATGTTTTCTCCTCTCACCTGTGACTTAGGTATCTTCCTCCTCATTGCAGGGGGGCATAAACAGAGGGTCACATGGGTCGAATAAGTGGCATTGATGTGCTTTGGACCCAGATCTGTCTCCCAAGTCTGCGCTCTTTCCACTATGATGTTCTTTTTCTAGGCCTGGTGGCTTGAGTTCATTGAAAATTCTAGATTCATCTACACTGTGTTATGAATCCCCCAGATCAAGAGCAGTGATCCTGTATCTAGAGTAGTGGGTTTTTTTTTTTTTTTT
>PVHT020000053.1:460136-501735 GCA_004024745.2 Catagonus wagneri
GGGATCCGAGCCGCGTCTGCAACCTACACCATGGCTCACGGCGACACCGGATCCTTAACCCACTGAGCAAGGCCAGGGATCGAACCTGCAACCTCATGGTTCTTAGTCGGATTCGTTAACCACTGAGCCACGAAGGGAACTCTTAGAGTAGTGGTTCTTGGTGTGGCGAAGGATGCTTCCCAGTCACCTGGGAGGGCTTTTTAAAATGTCCCTGCCCGAGGTTCATCTTTCCGCACCTGGGTGGCCGCTGCAGCAGTCCCTGGGGGCGCGCGCTGGGTGAGAACACTGGAAAACTCCTCCGGGGACTTCAGTGTGTTCTGCAGGGTGAATACTGATTCAGAATAAGGGATAAAAGAGACTTGCTCTGACTCTTGCTGACACACATGTACCTACCTGCTGTAACATAACAGCAGTACGCCCCCCCATATCTTGTATTAACACAAATGTATTATCAAAACAGTTTTTTCAATGGAAAGGAAAAAGTTTGAAGCTAGAACCTTCAGTAACAAGAACAGAGGTGTTTTTAACTTTTATTTTGACATAATTTCAGACTTGAAGTTGATAAAATAGTACAAAGAATTCATGAATCCTCCTCCCCCAGATTTGGCAAACAGTGTATACATTTTGAAACATTTGCTGTATTCTGTGTGTGTGTGTGTGTGTGTGTGTGTGTGTGTGTGTGTGTGTACACGCATGTGTGTATGAGAGAGACAGTAGGTGCAGACTCTAGCCCCCTTGATACTCCGGTGTGAATATCTGAAATGTCTTAAACACAAAGATATTCTCTTATATGGACCACATTACATTGAGCAGCTTGAATTTGCTGCATGCCAGCACTATTTACATAGTTTTTACAACTATTCACACAGTATTTACATTAGGTAGTATAAGTAATCTGGAGATGATTTGAAGTATATGGGAGGATGTGCATATGTTACATGCAAATACTACTTTTGTTTAAGGTACTGGAGCATAGCCACAGATTTGGGATCTGCGGTGGGGTGGGGGGCAGGTTCCTGAAACCAGGTCCCTGCAGATACTGGGGGGTGACTGCATATGGCATTTTGCCCCATGTTTATTACGATACCATACAAAGCTGCTAAAGTATTTATCAGTGAAACTCTTGAGAACACAGAGAGTGTAATTAAATATCTAAAGTTGAAGGGCAGACTGCACTTGAATGATTAACAATAAGGATGTACCAGCTGTCTCGACTGAGGCCTCAGAATATTTGTGGTAGTAAAACCGTGTGGGTAGAACCAAGGAGAAAGTAGCCTCCCAGCTGAGCTGGGTTCACAGTGAGTGGGTGCTTGTGGCTTCCAGAGCCCCTGCGACTTTGTAGATACAAAGGTACGACTCATCTCCAAAGGGCCATTTAAGAACTGAGTCAAACAGTAGCCCTGTATCAGCAGGCCCTGGAAAAAATGAGTGAAGAATAAAAGCAGGTTGATTTAAAATATATATAGTACATATGTTTAAACAGGAAAAGAATTCCAAGCTATGTTAAAGAATGACAGGTAAGAATGAGTGAATTTTTTTTCTGGTTTTTAGGGCCACATGCGTGGCATGTGGAGGTTCCCGGGCTAGGGCTCCATTTGGAGCTGCAGCTGCCGACCTACGCTGCAGCCAGATCCGAGCTGCATCTGTGACTTACACTGCAGCTTGTAGCAATGCTGGATCCTTAACCCACTGAGCGAGGCCAGGGATCGAACCCATATCCTCACAGACACTATGTTGGGTTCTTAACCTGCTGAGTCACAATGGGAACTACTATGATTTTTTTTCCTTCAAGAAAAGTAGGGAGGGGAAGGGATGTGACATTGGGGTGTGTGTGTGTGTGTGGCAAGATTTGCAGTGATTTCGCCCATACTCTTCACCCCACTCTAGTCTGGCTTCTAGCCCATCGCTGTTAAAATGGATGTTGTTTAGATGACCGGGGCGGTGAGATGCTCTTAAGGGAAGAAACTAAGCTGAGGCTCTGACCCAAACAGATTTTCTGAAACCAGATGGCTAATAAGTGGCAGAGTCAGTATCTGAACTGAGGTTTCTGTGAAGCAGGGGCCTAGGCATCTTGCCTGGTTAAGTGAGAATGTGCTGTTTATGAAAACAGGAAATGGAGGAGGAAGCATGGCTGTGTGGATGGAGATAGACTTGTTTGCAAAAGAAAAATAGAAGCAATTTAAATAGTGCAAATTATTTCATAAATCTCATGACACTTTGCACTGTTTTTCGTTTGTTTTTCTGGCCTTGCCCGGGGCATGGGGAAATTCCTAGGCCAGGGATCGAGCTCATGCCATAGCAGTGCCCAGGGCTGCTGCAGTGACAATGCTGGATCATTAACCCCCTAGGCCACCATGGAACTCCAACACTGTTTTTAAGTTATTCTTACATTCACTTTATTGTCCTTTGAAGTGCATAGTAAAAGGAGAAATGCGGGAGTTCCCTGGCGGCACAATGGGTTAAGGATCTGGTATTGTCACTGCAGTGGCTCAGGTTGCTGCTATGGCGTGGGTTCCATACTGGGCCTGGGAACTTCCACGTGCTGGGGGCGTGGGCAAAAAAAAAAAAAACGAAAACAAGTAGAAAAGAAATGTGCCCATAGCTGTGTTCCTAGTTTGAAGATCTGCTCAATGGTTTTGTAAGAGTAAAGTAATATGGCAACAGTGCAGTTGCAGTGAGTTCGTTTATCAGCAAAGCTGCTGGATTAAATCAGCCTCTTAAGACAAATCCAGGCTGTAGCTTTTTTTTTTTCTTTTTGCCTTTATCTAGAGCCGCACCTGCGGTGTATGGAGATTCCCAGGCTAGGGGTCTAACAGGAGCTGTAGCTGCTGGCCTACACCACAGCCACAGCAACGCGGGATCTGAGCCACGTCTGCAACCTACACCACAGCTCATGGCAATGCCGGATCCTTAACCCACTGAGCAAGGTCAGGGATCGAACCCGCAACCTCACGGTTCTTAGTCGGATTCATTAACCACTGAGCCACGACGGGAGCTCCCAGGCTGTAGTTTTAATTAAGCAGTTTTCTGTAACCAATCATGTTTTACTTCTTAGGACCACTCCCATGGCATATGGAGGTTCCCAGGCTAGGGGTCTAATCTGAGCTGTAGCCGCTGGTCTACACCACAGCCACAGCCACGCAGGATCCGAGCTGCATCTGCGGCCTACACCACAGCTCATGGCAATGCTGGATCCTTAACCCACTGAGCGAGGCCAGGGATCGAACCCAATTAGTTGGATTCATTTCCACTGCACCACAGCAGAAACTCCTGTGTAACCAATCATTTTTAAAAATTAAATTTTCTCAGGAGTTCCCAGGTGGCCTAGTGGTTAAGGATCTGGTGTTGTGCTATGGCTTGGGTCACTGCAGCGGCTTGGGTTTGATCCCTGGCCCAGAAACTTATACATGCGATGGGTTTGCCCCCCCACCTCAAATTACACTTTCCCAAACCGACATTCTGTTCTAGAAGTTACGAGTCCATACTCCTTAGAATCATTACAAATGACTCTTTTGATATTACAGTACAACTCTGTCCTTCTTAGCAACCGGCTTGGATGGAGACTCTGCTAGGACAAAGGATAAAGTGAGGGCTGAACCAACATTTATTATAATATAGTGGGTATCTTAGGGCTTGTATCCTGAAAAGACTTTAGCGTATATAATCTCATTTTAAAATTCTTTTTTACCAATGGAGGCTTGTGGTTTCTTTTCAGAAAAAATTCTTAGTGGACTGTAAATGAAAGAGTATATCATGCTTAGATGGTTCTGCTTTCACACGACTGTTTACAAGCGCCTATTTCGCATATAATGTGGCCCCAAATGCGTGCAGACCACGTCATGTGGTATTCAGCTGAAGAAAGAATGATCTGGACAGCACAGTTGCAGACGATTCTCTTGGATGGCATTCGCTGAGAGTAAACTGTATCTTGGATTTGGGATTTAGGAGGTTATGCAGAAGTAATTAAGTTACCTGAGGGAAGAGCTATAAATCAGGGTATTAGGGGGGCCTGTGGAGTGGGAGTGGGGAGTGCATTTTAAGTAACATGATTAGACCTCGTGGTTAAGGTTGACAGCTAATGGGGGCACCAGAAGGATGGAGGTGCTGCTGATTGAAAAGGGGAGACCTGGGGAGTGCAGGTTTTGTGGAGGAAATCAAGTAGTTGGTTTTGGACGTGTTGAGTTTCAAGTGTCTGGTAGCCAAGTAACCAGTTAGTTACGGAGCTTACACCAAACTGAATCATCTATGTCAACTTAGCGTTAACTAGATTTTCTCAGTTCAGAAAGCAAAGCACTGATTTCCATATCAGCTCAAGCTTTTATCACCTTGTAGACAGGTCAGCATAGTTCATGGACCTGCTACTCTGAGTAGCCCGGTATTCAGACAGCCAAGTTGCAGTGTCAGGTACACAGCTGGATGGATGATCCTGGAGTCTGGATACAAGACTGGGCCTCGAGTTTATTGGGTAGGAGTTGCAAGTGGCCAATCCTTTTCAGATTCAGACAGCAATTCATCAACAGTGTTTGTTGATAAAACAAAATGTAGTGAATGATTAGGAAGTACCTTTGATGTACTAAAAAATCTTGAAATTTTTAAAATACAAAACCCTGGGAGGAGTTCCCTTCGTGGCTCAGTGGTTAATGAATCCGACTAAGAACCATGAGGTTGCGGGTTCGATCCCTGGCCTTGCTCAGTGGGTTAAGGATCCGCTGTTGCTGTGAGCTGTGGTGTAGGTTGCAGACGCGGCTCGGATCCCGCGTTGCTGTGGCTGTGGCGAAGGCCGGCGGCTACAGCTCCTGTTAGACCCCTAGCCTGGGAACCTCCATATGCCGCGGGTGCGGCTCTACATAAAGGCAAAAAAAAGACAAAAAAAAAAAAACAAAACCCTGGGAGTTCCCGTTATGGAGCAGTGGGTTAAGAATCCGACTGTAGTGGCTTGGGTAGCTGCAGAGGCGTGGGTTCAATCCCTGACCCAGTGCAGTGGGTTAAAGGATCTGGTGTTGCTGCAGCTGTGGTGGAGGTGGCTGCTGCGGCTTGGGTTCAGTCCCTGGCCCGGGAACTTCCATATGCCGTGGGTGCAGCCATAGAAAATAAAGGAAAATACAAAACTCTGTGAAAGTAGGGATGTTTATCCTTATTTAACTGATGAGGAAGTAGGCTTACAGGTATTAAAATTTTTACCGAGGTCATGTAGCAGGTACAGTGACTATTTATACAATGCTGTGTGTGTGTGTGTGTGTATAATTTGCTTTTTAGGGCCGCATTTGAGGCATTTGTGGTACCCAGGCTAGAGACCGAATCGGAGCTGCAGCTGCCAGCCACAGCCACAGCCACAGCCACACCAGATCTGAGCTACATCTGTGACCTACGTGACTTCTTGCAGCAATGCTGGATCTTTAACCCACTGAGTGAGGCCAGGGATCAAACTTACATCCTCAGAGACTGCATTGGGTCCTTAACCTGCTGAGCCACAACGAGAACTCCACCTTTCTTTCTTTTGGAGTCCCCTTGGAAGAAATTATCAAGTTTTTTTTTTGGCTAATAGAAGTTTTCCATTTTCCTTTTTCTATACTACATTTCATAGCAGGGCTAGTCGTGGGCTTGGCAGCCTAGAGTTATTCATAAATTTTCTTCTTTAATTGCAGACTCCTGCAGTATTTCTGTGACCCAGCAACACGTTTATACTTTGGTAATCGTACTGTCCTTAGGATCTCTCCGTGTTTTGCCTTTAGAATCTGAATCTAGGGAGGATTGTGGGCCACTGGTAGATTTATATCTTCATGGCTGTGAGATGTCATCGACTGACAACAGGATTTCATTTTTGTTTATTTGCAGATGTTCGCACACAAGCCATGTACCAGATGATGGATCAAGGCTTTGTAGGCCTTATATTTTCCTGTTTCATAGAAGATAAAAACACAAAGGTATTGTGTGTGTGTGTGTTTGCACGTGCCTATAAAAACTTAAACACACAGAATAGAGAAAAATCTTTTTGCAATTTTAATAGTGTGGCCAGGGAAGATTTCAATGAGAAGGGTCACTGAGTCAGGACCTGAAGAAAGTGAGGTAGCAAGTCTTGTGGATTTCTTGGGGGAAGAGCGTTCCAGGCAGAGGAAATAACCAGTGCAAAGATCCCAAGGTGAGTGTGGCATGGTCAGGGGCTATCTAGGACGTCGGCGTGGCTCCCTCAGTGAGGACGGACGTGACTGTGTGGCCTAGCTCGCGTCCGTCGGTCCCACTTTCAGCCCCTCGTCCCAGCCTTCTGTTCAGTGAGCACCTTTCCTTCTTGGAGGTGCCCTGGTTGGATGACAGCGCGCGTGGTCACCCTGCAGCAAGCTGAAGCTGGGGGTGGGACACGGCTGGAGGAGGGGCAGCCAGATGTTGCAGAGCCGAGGAAAGGGAGGGCGCTGGCGCACAGCGGTAGGAGTGCAGGCGACGGGGATGGCTGGATTCTGCATGCGTCTTGATGGTTAAGAGTAGCGACAAAGGCTCCATTTATCACCTGTCGTACGGCGGTTGCTTAGCAGGCGTTTTACATAAACGTGCTCAAACTCTGATAACGGTCTATGAGGACTGTGTTTACCTATATTTTATGGATAAGCAAAGTGCAGCTGAGAGAGGTTCAGTAGCTCTCAGGCTAGTCTTGACACCCTCTACTTAGAGTGCTTCTGTTTGCATTTTATGTTCAGGTAAAGCGGTTTTACCGTGTCAGTTCAAACCAAAAGAACATTTGCCACTGCAAGTATGAATGTTGCTGACTTATCGAGTGTGCCCTGTTGTTTAGCACACAGAATCTGTGTTAGATTCTCAGAACCTATCTGAATCATGAATATTCTTCATAAAATCACTCTTTTTTGGAAACATTAAAATTCAGTATCTTGAACTTTATACTTCATTTGAAATGCTTCCAGCTTAGCCGTCCTAAATTTATTTATTGTCATTATAAATAGTTGTTGAATGAATTTGACAGCTTCCAACAAGGCAGTCTGGATGGTCTCATTCTTAGTTTCTTGGTTCTTGTGTTTTGTGACCAACTCTTTTCTGTCACATGAGCAGGTGTTAGATTGTGGCCGTCTCATGTTGACGAGTATCTGATGGTTCTTATAGAAACTGGTTTATGCATATTCCATCTTTGGAGTCGCTTTTAACCTCCACTCCCAGAGGGGCCTTTGAGTTTGGGGTTAGAGTCTACTAAATTGCTATACCTTTTTCAGTATTACTCCTCTGTGTGACATTTTTTTCTTTTTTTCTTTTTTAAAGACTGGACGGGTACTCTACACTTGCTTTCAATCCATACAGGCCCAGAAGAGCTCAGAGTAAGTATGACAGATATATGTATATATTTGTGGGTTCCTCTCCAGTTCAGGGAATTGACCATCGTTTCATTTTATCTCTCTCCTTAGTAAGACACTATGAATTCTATAGTCTGCTTAGACCTGTTAACCTCTTTGTGAAGAGTTAGAATCTCTTTAGCATCTTGGATATTGGGGATCTAGAAAACCGGGATCATATACGCAGCCTGTTTGTTCACTGCAGTTGCATCAGCACAGCCTGGTCCACGTTTCCTTTCCTGAATTATTCTGAGTTGCACTGTTATTTTCCTTTGCTATGATAAATTATAAAACAAAGGCTGAGCATGCAGAGTATTAGAGATTTGTATAAGCTCTTGTCTTTGCTGTGCCATAAACTTGATTTTAGAATGACAGTCTCGCATTCAAATGTTTGCATAGGTTAGTTTCCTCTTCTAAATTCAGTTCAACCCGAATCAGCAAATTCAAAATCTGCTGTGTGCCCGGCACCATAGTAGCCCCAGGGATAGAGAGATGAAAGCCAACTTTATTTTCAAATTGGGAGACAAAAGCAAAGAATGCTTTAAATTTTTTCCTTATGTTTGTCAATTTATTATGATAACATTGTTTGAAATAGCAAAGGAATGAGGAAAATAACAGATTAAATAGATTAAAATGCATCTAAATAATGGAATAATATGTACTAAAAACATGAGGAAACTCAGGAGTGATACATAAATATCTCCAAGATGCACTGTTAAGTAAAGAAGGCACGAGAATAGTATGTGATGAATGCTGCCTTTCATGTAAGGGAGAGGAGTATGCACATGACACACCGGCATGTTTGCTTGTAAATACACAGAATATCTGCAAGGAAACACGTCCGTCACCTCAGCAGAGAAGTGGGGAGGAGGGAGGAAAGGACGTGGAGACTTGCGTGTATCCTTATCTACTTGCGGAGTGTTGAGCTATACAGAAGTGTTGACTTTTAAAATTTTCATCAAAGTGATAGATACATGTGCATAAAAATACTGAATGATACAGAAGAATTATGATAAACAGTCTTACTCCTCAGGGGGAGCCATTTCTTTCTCCCAGCTTTGTTTTTAGTTCCTCTTGTGTTTACTTTGATGTCTCTAAATAAGACTTTTTTACTCTTTCTCGATTTACTAATTTTCGATGTTAGCTATTCTTCTTACGTTATCTCGCTCTCACAAATGAGGGGGTCAGCTCACTTTCTCCACCGCGTCTCCCTTCTGGCCAGTATAGGTATATCACTGCTTTTTGTTCTGTTGTTACTTTTCTAGTCTTAAATAAAGTTTGCCTCTTCTCTTATCCTGTCAACAGCAGACAAGAGAGTGCCCTGGTGGCCTAGCAGGTTAAGAATCCAGTGTTGTCACTGCCATGGCGCAGGTTCCATCCCTGGCCCAGGAATTTCTGCATGTGATGGGCCCAGCCCAAAATTTTTTTAAGAAAAGAACAACAGACAATATACAGTATCTTTTGGCACCCTACTGTTACTTGCACTTTTCCCATAAACCTTTATATTTTCACAGTTGCAAAAATCTGTTCTGTGTTGTAACCACAATTGTGTTTTCTGTGCTTTGTCTACTAGTTGATTCTAAGAATAGAAAACAAGGTCTTGTCATTATTATGATTATGTAAATATTATTCCATGTACAATCAAGCACTGTAAAGTGGTAGTCTTCTGTGATTCTGTTTCCTTTCTTGTATGACTTTTTGCTTTTTCATGGTTTTTTAATGACTTTTTCTCCCTTATTTCTCTTCTTTTATCACTTCCTGAGTTCTAAATTCTTAAGAGTAATATAGAAATCTTTGGAATCCTTGCTTTTCTTAGGATTGCTCCCTAAAACCTTCCATCTTCTTACACTAATCAGGTCTCAGCTGACATCCTGAGACTTTCCTTCATTATTCTCCTGGGTTGGATTCTCCTTCGTCTGGATTTAATGTCATTTTTCTTGGTTCACTCTGTCATTTTGCTGTTAAAGGCTCTCCAGTAACTTCCTCAAGAAAGGTTGGCATTTGAGTTAAACTTTCTGAGTCTCTGACTGCCTGAAAATATTTTTATTCTTCATTAATAACCCTAATGGATAAAGAATTCTAAATTGACATTTCCCCCCCTCAGAACATTGAAATCGAAAAAGTGACTAGAGTCAGTGACATCAACAAAACTTGAAATAAAAGTAGAAACTTTACTACCAACTTTACAGAAATAAAAAAATGAGGAGTTCCCATTGTGGCTCAACAGGTTAAGAATCCCACATAGTGTCCTTGAGGATGCAGGTTTGACCTCTGGCCTTGCTCAGTGTAAGGATCTGGCATTGCCATGAGCTATGGTGTAAGTTGCAGATGTGGCTCGGATCTGGTGTTGCTGTGGCTGTGGCGTAGACCCGCAGCTGCAGCTATGAATCAACTCCTAGCCTTGGAATTGCCATATACTGTAAAAAAAAAAAAAAAAAAGATTTTAAGGAAGAACTGAAAAATTGTTAGATAACCTAAATGAAGTTATCAACATACTCATAATAGGAATCTCAGTAGAGGATGAGAGAAAGGGGCAGAAAATGTATACAAAGAAATCATGGTCAAAACCATCCCAAATTTGTGAAAGGCGTGAACATATATATCCAAAAATATCAACTCACGGTAGGATGAACTCAAGGAGATCCACAGTGAGACACATTATAATCAGTTTCAGAAGCCAAAGATGTTAGTATTTATTGCAGGTATCTGGCTGCTCCTATATTAGGGGCATATATATGTTGACAATTGTAATATCCTCTTCTTGAATGGATACTTTAACCATTAAATAGTGTCCTTCTTTGTCTTTCTTTATGGCCTTCATTTTAAAGTCTATTTTGTCTGATATGAGTATTGCCACTCCTGCTTTCCTGTCTTGTCCACTGTCATGAAATATCTTTTGCCATCCCCTACTTTCAATCTATCTGTGTCCTTTGCCCTAAGGTGAGTCTCTTGTAGGCAGCAGATTGAAGGTTTTTGCTTTTTTATCCCGTTTGCCACTCTGTGCCTTTTGATTGGAGCATTCAGTCCATTGACATTTAAGGTGATTATTGATAGATAATTATTTATTGACATTTTAAACCTTGATTTCCAGTTGATTCTATGTTTCTCTTTTGTTCCTTTTTTTGGTTTGGATGATTTCCATTTATTTTATGCTTGAGTTCTTTTCTTTCCAGTTTTTATGAATGTAATCTTTGGTTTTGATTTGTGGTTCCCTGTTTCTTAAGTATGTTAACCCCTTCCTGTATCTGCTTGCTTTAGCCTGATAGTCACATGGGCATAAACACATCATTAAAATAAAAAAAAAGAATCTATGTTTTCTTACTTTCCTTCCCCACTTTGTATGATTTTGAAGTCTTTTTTTTTTTTTTTTAAACATCTTCATGTTTAGATCTGTATGCTGGCTTATTTAAGTGATTGCTTTCCAGTTGTGGTTTCCTCCATCCTATTTTTACTTACTTCTTCTTCTTTTTTTAATTTAGAGAAGCCCTTTCAGTATTTCTTTCTTTTTTTTTTGTCTTTTTGCCTTTATGTAGAGCCGCACCCGCGGCATATGGAGGTTCCCAGGCTAGGGGTCTAACAGGAGCTGTAGCTGCTGGCCTTCGCCACAGCCACAGCAACGCGGGATCCGAGCCGCGTCTGCGACCTACACCACAGCTCACAGTAACGCTGGATCCTTAACCCACTGAGCGAGGCCAGGGATCGAACTCGCAACCTCATGGTTCTTAGTCGGATTCATTAACCACTGAGCCACGAAGGGAACTCCCCTTTCAGTATTTCTTTTAGAATGTGTTTAGTATTGCTATACTCTTTTAGTTTCTGTTTGTTGGAGAAATTCTTTCTTTCCCTTTCTATTTTATTGTTATTATTTTTTTGCGTTTTGCCTTATCTGGGGCTGCACCCGTGGCATATGGAGGTTCCCAGGCTAGGGGTCTAATAGGAACTGTAGCTGCTGGCCTTCGCCACAGCCACAGCAACGCGGGATCCGAGCCGTGTCTGCAACCTACACCACAGCTCATGGCAATGCCAGATCCTTAACCCACTGAGCGAGGTCAGGGATCGGACACGCAATGTCATGGTTCCTAGTCGGATTGTTAACCACTGAGCCACGACGGGAACTCCTCCCCTCTATTTTAAATGATATTCTTGCTGGGTAGAGTATTTGGTTGAAAATTTTTTCCTTTCAGCACTTGAAATATATCTTGCCACTCCCTTCTGGCCTGTAGTGTTTCTATAGAGCAATCAGCTGACTGCCTTATTTTCTCTTGCTGCCTTTAGAATCCTCTCTCTATCTTTAACTTTTGCCATTTTTATCATAAAATGTCTTGGTGTGGGCCTGTTTGGGTTCAACTTGTTCGGGGCCCTCTGTGCTTCCTGTATCTTGATGTTTCCTTTAGATTTGGAAAGTTTTTAGCCATAATTTCTTCAAATGTATTTTCAATCCCCTTTTCTTTTTCTTCTTCTGGAATTCCTACTGTGTGTAGACTGGCCTGCTTTATATTATCCAATAGACCTCTTATACTGCTTTACATTGGAAGCTTTAAGCAGTGAACTGCTGTCCCATTGCTGAGATAAACCCTACTTTGTCATGATGTATTGTTCTTTGAATACAGAGTCAATTCTATTTGCTAGTATTTGGTTTAAGACCATTACATCTGTGTTCCTACGTGAGATTAATCTAAATCTGCTTGTCTTGGACTTCTCCTGTCTGATTTTGGTATTAGGATTATTTTATTAAGTTATAAAATGAGTTGGATTCCCCCCCCCCCCGTTTTTGGAAAGACAATATAGTGTAATAATTAAGACCATGACTCTGTAGCCAGATACTTTGGTTGGAATCATGATTTTCCACTAGCTTGCTATCTGACAATACAGCTGCTTTCACCTATTTTTGAACTATATATAAATGGAGCTGTACAATATGTACTCTTTTAGGTGTAGTTTCTTTCAGTTGGTATTATGGTTGTGAAATTAATCCATGTTGTTACATGAAGCAATAGTTGGTAATTCTCGTTGCTATATAGTGTTCTATCGTATGAACATACCACAGTTTATTTATTGTACTATTGAGAGATAGTTTCAGGAGTTCCCGTCGTGGCACAGCGGAAGCGAATCCAACTAGGAACCATGAGGTTGCGGGTTCGATCCGTGGCCTCGCTCAGTGGGTTAAGGATCCGGCGTTGCCGTGAGCTGTGGTGTAGGTCGCAGACGCGGCTCGGATCTGGCGTTGCTGTGGCTGTGGTGTAGGCCGGCAGCTGTAGCTTTGATTAGATCCCTAGCCTGGGAACTCTCCACATGCCGCGAGTGCGGCCCTAAAACTACAAAAGGCAAAAAAATAAATAAATAGAAGGCATTAGAAGCAGAATTAGCATGGGGAAGCCTCTTTGTTTTGCAGGCTTCATTGTTTCAGGAAGGGGAAAAGACAGGAGCTGTTTGACTCTGTGGAAGTCAAATGCAGGGAAGGGAAAAGTGGGATATTGTATCTTGTGTTCTCATTTTTGAAAATGTCCCCAAGAGCTTATGAGCTCCTTGAGGTAACTGTCTGTTCTTGGTGATGACATTATTCTTTATGGGTAATTGAGGATTACTGTCAGTTGAATACAGACTCCTGATTTTTTTGTCTGAACTTTGGAATGCTCTAAGGGAAACACTTTAAGCATTAAAAACAAATTTTATTTTTGTAAGATGGTAACATTTAGAGGTCTGAAAAATCTCTTTGGGAGTACATCACTGGAGGGAAAATTTTTTAGCTAGAAACTTATTCTCCATGTTAGTTTGTCAGAGTCTTAGAATGCGTTTCTCATTGCATTCTTAATAAATGGTGCTGATCTTGTAAAGGGAAAATGCTTTTAAAAGATCATTGAGGGGAGTTCCTGTCGTGGCTCAGTGGTTAACGAATCCGACTAGGAACCATGAGGTTGGAGGTTTGATCCCTGGCTCTTGCTCAGTGGGTTAAGGATCCGGCGTTGCCGTGAGCTGGCAGCTACAGCTCCCATTCGACCCCTAGCCTGGGAACCTCCATATGCTGTGGGTGTGGCCCTAAAAAGACAAAATAAAATAAAATAAAATAAAAATACTGTAAAATTGTTATAAATGGCAAAAAAGTTCCTTGCCATTTTTGCTGGTATACGTAAGTTCAGTAGGTTTTTGTATATTGGTCTTATGCCGAGTGTTCTTGCTATATTTACTTATTAATTTTAATAGTATGTGTGTTTTTATAATTTTCTACAAACACAATCAGGTCATTTGTGAATAATCCAATTTCATTTCTTCTTTTCTAATCTGTATGCCTTTTATTTCTCTTTATTGCCTTACTAAATTTGCTAGGACTTTCAGGGGTGATATTAGGCATCCTTTTTTATTCCCAGATTCAGGAAGATATTTTTAATAATTCATCAGGAAGTGTATTGTTTGTTGTAGTTTTTGACAGATATTCTTTATCTGTCTACGAAAATTCCTCTCTTACTGTATTTTCTTTTATTATGTAGTAGTCGTATGCTCTGGGACCGGCTATGTCAGACTTGATTTTCTCTTTCTTAAGCTTGGTAGAAGCCTGTTAGGAAACCACCTTGGCCTAGTGCTTTCTAAGGGTGTAGATTTTTACTCACTATTTAAATCTCTTGCTTGTGTTTTTCTTTTTCAGGTTTTCTACTTCTCCTTGAGTCAATTATGGTAATAATTTCCTAGAAAATTGTCAATTTCATCTAGGTTTTCAATTTTTTTTTTGACCCGAGGAAGTGTACAGTTTTTTTTTTAATTTAAAAACTTTATTAATATTATTTTTTAGGACTGCATGCATGGCATACGGAAGTTCCTGGGCCAGGGATTGAATCTGAGCTGCAGCTGTGACCTATGCCTGGTACTTTAACCCACTGTGCCGGGCTGGGGATTGAACCTGTGCCTCCGCAGCCACCTGAGCCACCGCAGTCAGATTCTTAACCATTCGGGCCACAGCAGGAACTCCTATAGTTTGTTTATTTATTTTTTTAATTTTTTTTGTCTTTTTGCCTTATCTATTTATTAAGATTATTTTTTTTTGTCTTTTTGCCTTATCTATTTATTAAGATTAATTTTTTTTTGTCTTTTTGCCTTATCTATTTATTAAGATTTATTTAGAAGCACATCAACATTTTTTAGGTGTATAGATCAGGGCTGGGGTTGGGGGGATATTTTGCTATTATGTTAATTTTTAACACTATTTTATGGTAACTGTGGCCTGTGTGATATCAGTTTTATGGAAATTTTTTGATATTTCCTTTGTTCTCTAGAGCAGGGGTCCAAGAACTACAGCTTAGAGGCCCCATGGGCCTGGGGCCTATTTTGGAAATCAGGTTTTATTGGAGCCCAGCCACGCTCATTTGTTTACATGCTGTCTGTGACTCTCCCAGCTGCACGGCTGAGTAGTTGTAACTGAGACCCTGTGGCCAGCACAGCTTAAAACATTTACTACTTGGCCTTTTCAGAAAATGTTTGCTGACCCTTGACTTAAAACATGGTCAATTCTGTAACTTTTTCATAGGACTTGAAAAATATGTTATTGTCTCTTGTGTACAAGTCCCGTACACCCTTGTTAGAATAAGCTTGGTAAATTGTGTTGTGCTGATCCTTACATCCTTCCTTGTTGTGTATAAACATCCCATCATAACTAAATTTGTCCGCCTCCTGTATTTTGGTCAGAATGAGCTTTATATATTTTCTGGCTGTACTGCTAATGCATAAAGAATGTAAAAAGGTTAATAATTTTTATATTGTCCTGGACATGTCTCTCTTGGGTAGAGAAGTCTGGAGATAGGTTTTCTAGGAAGCTCCAGCATTGTCAGGCACCCAGGCTCCTAGCCTCTGCTTCAGCATCTTGGTGTATGGTTTCCGTCCCAAGGTCCCCTCATGGTCCATGAGACTTCTGGAGCTCCAGCCAGCACACCTCCACTGAGGGCCAGAAGGAAGAGGAAAGGTAGGAGGGCGCAGAGGGGCCGCTTCCAGCTCTGCCGATTTCTAATGAGTGACCTTCCCAGAAAGCACCAGGAAACAATTCCAGTGTTATCTCACTGGCAGAATTTCGTCACGTGGTCGCCCGTAAGCTTCCAGGGAGGTGTGTCAGACAGCTCTATCTCGGCTGAAAAATCAGCGTTCTCTTTCCGAGGACACTTGGATTAGGGCAGCCAGAAATCTCTGCCACTCCTCTTTGTTGGGCGTTGTAGTTCTTGTTAGTATCTTTTTCCTGTTACAACTTTTCCATCCCTTTATTTCCAACCTTCCTTAGTTATTTGGTTTCAGGTATGTTTTTTTAAAATAGAATATAGCAAGATCGTGAGTTATTTGGTTTTAAAAACCAGAACATCTCTCTGTTGATACGTGCATGTAATGTACTCATTTTATTGTCATTGCTGATATATGTGGCAGTATTCATGCCATTATTTTTGTCTTCATTTCTGCTTTTTTTGCCATACTTTCTGTTTAATTCTTTTTACGTCTTCTTCCATATGTTTCTATGATTGAGTTTTCTGGTAACTTTTTTCAGTTTTGGAAATTGTCCTTGGAGTTCCCGTCGTGGCGCAGCGGTTAATGAATCCGACTAGGAACCATGAGACTGCGGGTTCGATCCCTGGCCTTGCTCAGTGGGTTAAGGATCCGGCGTTGCCGTGAGCTGTGGTGTAGGTTGCAGACGCGGCTTGGATCCCACGGACGCTGCTGTGGCTGTAGCATAGACCATTGGCTACAGCTCCGATTAGACCTCTAGCCTGGGAACCTCCATATGCCGCCCTTGTGGCCCTAGATAAGGGAAAAAGACAAAAAAAAAAAAAAAAAAAGAAATTGTCCTTATGTTTCGAGTCTTTTAGTTATTACTCTTAATGTTTTACAATACTCTATTTGGAAATCATTTCAGACTTACAGAAAAGTTGCAAGAATAGTACAAAGGATTCCCATGTACCCTTCAGCCAGATCTCCCAAATGTCAGAATTTTATCATACTTCCATTACCTTTTTTTCTTTACACCTATGGATAATTCCTCCTGAACCATTTGAGAATAAGTTACATAATGCTGTCCCTTCAGTTCCTATGTCCTAAAGAACAAGGACATCTTTTACATAACAAAAATAGTCAATATCAGGACATTAACATTAATATAATACTATGTCAGATTCATAGATGATATTCTGATTTCACCAATTTTCCTAATAACATTGTGAGCTTAATATTTTTGAAGACTATAGGCCAAGTATTTTGGAAAAATGTCCTTCATTTTGGATTTATGTTTTATCATAATTAGATTAGATTATACACTTTTTTCGGTATTTTGTCTTTTTAGGGCCACACCCGCAGCATATGGAGGTTCCCAGGCTAGGGGTCTAATTGGAGCTGCAGCTGCCGGCCTACACCACAGCCACAGCAATGCTAGTTCTGAGCCATGTCTGTGACCTACACCACAGCTCACGGCAACGCCAGATCCTTGACCCAATGAGTGAGGCCAGGGATCGAACCTGCAACGTCATGGTTCATAGTCGGATTCGTTTCTGCTGCGTCATGACGGAAACTGCTAGATAACACACTTTTGACAGTAACACCACAGAAGCGATGTTGTGTTCTTCTCAGTGATTTGTGTTATATGGCACATGATATCCGTTTGTCCCGTCGTAGGTGACTGCACTTTGACGTGTGCTTAAGGAAGTGTCTGTGAGGTTTTCCACTGTAAATTTTCCCCTTTGAAATTACGAAGCCTCTTGGGGGGAGTTTTAGCATTCATCAGTGATTTGTTTCTAGTTGTGTATTACTAAGGTGGTTTTCACATGCAGGCTTCCAGTTCCATCACCGCATGTGTATTTAGTGGTTAGCATTCTACTCGAGGGGACGGCTTGCCTTTCTTCCCATTTGTTTACTTTTTCATTCATTTATTTATATTAGTGTGGACACCTAGATTCTTATTGTACCAATAGATTCTAATCCGCTATTGTCACTAACTGTTTTGAGGCACACGTTGTTTCAGAACTGGCCAGTGGACACCCCTCTTGTGCTCTGTTGACATACTCCCATCATTCTTTGGTTACTACCTGATTTTTCTGGTACAAGAAGATAGTTCATTTCCTTCTTTCCTGCATTTAGCCCTGGATTCAGCATTTCTCCGAGGAGCTCTGGTTCCTTTTATTTTCTCAATGGCTTAATTGAGGAATAATTGACATACAATAAACAACGGATGTTTAAAATATACAGTTTGGTAATTTTTGATATGTACACCACCACCACAAGATAATGAATATACTGGAGTTCCTTTGTGGTGCAGTGGGTTAAGGATCTGGCATTGTCATTGTAGCAGCTCGGGCCACTGCTGTGGTGGGTTCAGTCCCTAGCCCGGGGACTTCCATGTGCCACAGGTGCAGTCAAAAAAGAAAAGATAATTAAAAAAGTGATAATGAACACATCCATCACCTCTCAAGTTTTCTTTATGCCCCTTGGTAGTTCCTCCTCCTTGCCTGTCCCTCCCCTGATCCCAGGAAAGCCTGTCACTGTCAGTCGTCTGCGTTTCTCAGAACGGGATATGTACACATGCAGCGTGTACTCAGGAAGTGAGTTGGATGTTGTCTTTGTTTGCATAAAGATCTGCCAGAGAGTCCCTCCTTATCACTTCATATTATGTATATTTATACTTTTTCCCTTTTCCACCTTGATTATGTTAGCTGGTAGTATGTCTTTTTGTTAATTTCTCCCCAAAGAATCATTTTTATTTATATTTATTAATTTGATTATTCATTCCCACTTCCACCCTCATTAATTTTTTTTGCCATCCCCACAGCATGTGGAAGTTCCCAGGCTGGGGATCAAACCTGCACCACAGCTGTAATCAGAGCCACAGCAGTGACAACACTGAGTCCTTAACCCAGTGAGCCACCAGGGAACTCACATTAATTTTTATGTTTCATTCTTTCCTTCCTTATGTTTTCTTTTGGCTATTTACTTGTGCTTTATCTTAGCATTTGGAGTTTGGAATTTATTTAATATATTTTTTCTTTTATTTTTATTGATATAAGTGCTTAAAGCTATGGATTCCCACTGATACCTGCTTTAAATATATCCCATAGAGGCTAGGATAGTAGCAGTATTTTCATTTTCATTATTGCATAAAAAGTCTTTTAATTTTGGTTTCCATTTCACCCACCCATTATGTTCCTGTCTTCCATCACTTCAGTCTGGTTTCTGTGCTGTGGTTTTTCTGAAACGGTCCTGCTCCATATTGGCCTCAGGGAAACAAATGCAAACAAAGCTTGGAGCCCTTCACGGCTTGCCTGTTTCTCCAGCCATGCTTCCTTTCAGTCATATCTATGCCTGCCCCGCCTACAGTTTCCTTGAGCTCTTTACCGCCTGGCTAACACTCATTTTTGAAGATTAAGCTCAAGTTTAGGAATTCTTGTCTGATACCCTCAACCCCCAATACCGCGCTAGTTGAGTCCTCCTTCTGAGAACTAACTAGGATCTTATACTAGTAGCTGTCAGTTTAGTCGTTATTTTAAAGTTCCTTGTGTAGCAGTTCCAATATCTGTGTCACTTGTGGATCTTATGCTGCTTTTCCTCTTGGTCGTCTGTCACATTTTCTAACCGTTTTTCAGGCCTCTGTATCTTTCAGTTGGTCACGCGAGCCAAGGTCACCTGTGTATGATAAGCCCCCTCCCTCGCCTGCCTGTGCGTCCACACGGGACGGGTGGCCCGGGGAGGAGAGTGGCCGCCGATGTCCGGCAGCTGCTCGGTCTTCCTCTCAGGAACGTAGTCACATAGACTTACCTTTGTATCCACAGCTCTCTGGGTCTTTTCTTTCATCTGCATTTTGTTTTATCTGTTACTTGCTTGTCGTTTTGGTGGGTGTAGGTCTCTGATGAGCTTCTCTATCCTAACCGGTAAAAGTGTGTTACCGCCAAGGGCCTTCACACCACCAAGAGCTCTTAAGACTATAGAAAACTTCTGGTTATGAGAACTCAGTGTGAAAAACTGACCACCTTCTTGGTGTATGTCCCAAGGAAGTGAAGTCAGTATGTCCAAGTGCTGTCTGCACTCCCACGTTTAATGCAGCAGTGTTCACAGCAGTCAAGGAGTGGAAACCGCCCAAATGTTTGTCAGTGGATGAATGGGTAAAGAAAAGGTGGTGTGTGTGTGTGTGTGTGTGTGTGTGTGTGTGTACCATTTGCAACATGGATGAAACTGGATGCCGTTATACCAAATAGGTCAGACACAGAAAGACAGACACCACAGGTTCTCAGTCAGACTAGGGACTGGGTACAGAATGGCTGCCGCGGCGGGGACGGTAGAGGGGAAAATCGGTTCTGGAGATCTAATGTATGGTACACTCAAAATCTGTTAATAAAGTAGATCTTAATTTAAGGAGCTCCCATTGTGGCGCAGCGGTAACCAATCTGACTAGGAACCATGTGGAGGCAGGTTCGATCCCTGGCCTCGCTCAGTGGGTTAAGGATACGGCGTTGCCGTGAGCTGTGGTGTAGGTTGCAGACGCGGCTCAGATCCCGCGTGGCTGTGGCTGTGGAGTAGGCCGGTGGCTACAGCTCCTGTTAGACCCCTAGCCTGGGAACCTCCACATGCTGTGGGTGCGGCCCTCAAGAGACTGAAAATAAATGATAAAGTAGATCTTAAATCCCCACAGAAAAATGGTTATTATGAGAGGCGATGGCTACGTTAATTAGCTTGAACGTGGCAATCATTTCACCCTGTGCACGTATGTGTCACTGTATACACACAGCGACATCAGCCTGTGCCTCTGAGATTTACGCACGATTCCAGTGCGTCAGCTCCCTGCCAGCAGCACTGGCAGCGAACAAAACCTGGCGGACTGTCTTGCAGGTATGAGAGAATCGAGATCCCGATCCATATCGTACCGCATGTAAGCATCGGGAAGGTGTGCCTCGAGTCTGCAGTTGAGCTGCCCAAGATCCTGTGCCAGGAGGAGCAGGACGCCTACCGGAGGATCCACAGGTAGAGCCGCCCTGCCCCTACCGCCCACGCCTCGGGGCCCCGTCGCCGCCGTCGTCGCCGTCCCCTCACCCGCCCGGGTGAAAACAGGCTCCTTTCCTTCCGTTTCTCTCCGGCGCACTTGGGTATGTCACAGGCAGAGACACTGTTTTCGGTCAGAAAGCCCCAGCCGCCCCGCCTGCCGAGCGCTGCGGGCTCTGCGAGGGCTGCAGCCAGAGGCAGCAATTTCAACATTTTTTCTTTGAATTATAGCAAAGTTCTGAATAAAATCACCTACCCCAAATCATGAGCGTTTTCCTAATAACGAAGTTAAATGCTACGTCTCCATGTAGCCTGAGTGATGACGGGAGGTGCTGCCTGGCCGCTAACCTCAGCTCCTTGTCCCTCTAGCCTCACACACCTGGACTCCGTAACCAAGATCCACAACGGCTCAGGTAAGGTGCTTTCTCAAGTAGAGGCAGTGAAACGCATGACAGAGCAAACGCAGTGTAAGTGACTAAAGCGATGAGTACAAGCTGTCCTTGAGTTTTCTTTCGCAAGCGCTCTGCCAGTCACTAGCCCTGCTCCCCGCTTTTCTGTGGAACCCCGGGGACCACCAAGCGCTCTGCGTGCGGGGCCACGTGTCACCCCAGCTCTCAGGGCGGCCTGTCGCCCTGGTATGAAGCCCCTCAGCCGGCGGACCTGGCCGAAAGCAGCGTGCAAACCTCCTGACACTCCAGCAGCCAGCTCTTGTGAGCCAGCTTCCAGCACTCTGCCACCAGCCTGCTGGGGTGAGAGCTGAAAGAGATGGATAGACAGACAGACAGACATATAGAAGGGACAGTTGAATGGAGGAACTCTTAATGTAAATAAATACACAAGGAGTTCCTCTGCACGGTTAAGGAGCAAAAAGCTCAAGAAAATATACACACTTGGTCACCTTTCTGCAGCACGCACTCCCAGCCAGCCCAGGCTGCTCTCTGACCAACGCTGACTCCAGGCCATTCTGGCAAAGTCATTGGTGAGGAGGAAGAGGAGGCTTTCAAGTGTTACAGGCAGTAAATGTGGGAGAAAAAGAAGAAACAGATGGCTTGGTTTATCTGTTCCATCATTTTTATCTGGAGGTAAAACATGACAAAGAGCTAAACGTTGGTAATATATGATATGCTGCTGTATTCTAAGGCCACAGACATTTTAAAACACATTTTAAGGGCAAAGACATTAAAAAAAAATGGACAAATAAACTAGTAGAACTGAATAGAACCCCCAAACAGGCGCACCTATATGTATTTAAGAATTTATATTTAAGAAAGATGTTATATCAGGGAGTTCCCGTTGTGGCTCAGTGGGTTACAAGCCCGACTAGTATCCATGAGGATGCGGGTTTGATTCCTGGCCTCACTCAGTGGGTTAAGGATCCAGCATCGCCCAAAGCTGCAGCATAGGTTGCAGATGGGGCTCGGATCTGGCGTGGCTGTGGCTGTGGTGTAGGCCGGCAGCTGCAGCTCCAATTTGACCCCTAGCCTGGGAACCTCCGTGTGCTGCAGGTTAAAAGAAAAAAGTTACATCAAATCAATTTTTAAAAGGATGGATTATTCACTAAATAATGTTGGGACAGTTCATTTATTTCTTAGTTTATACTTCTCTTTCCATTCAGGGAAAAATAGATTCCTACCTAATACCCTACATGAAAAATAAATTCCAGATATATTTAAACGTTTACTGTTAAATAGAGTTCAAGCGCTTTGGAAGGGAGATGATTGGCAATTACAGTCACCAAACGTCCCGCCAGTCCCTGTCCTCAACAAACGCCCTCAAAGGGTTGAAGACAAGTGTTCACACATGTGTGTAGGAACGCTTGCAGCAGCATTATTCACAGCAGCCCAAAGCAGGAACACCAGACTGCCTGTCACCGCGTAGATGGATAAACACAGTGTGACTCCTTACGAGGAGGTGTCGCTCAGCCACGAAAAGAGCAGCCTGCACGAGTCCCAGCGCCCTTACGCCAAGAGAAAGAAGTTTCCCAGGACGCGTGGCATAGTCTTTAGTTCCATTTACATGAAATTCCAGAACAGGCGAAACTAATTCCTGGTGATAGCAAGTGGGTCAGTAGTAGCTGTGACCAGAGGCGGACGGGCACCCGGGGCCTCTGGGCTGACGGAGCTGCTCTGTATCTTGGCTGAACTCTATCTACACTGAGAGTGGGGTCGCTTTATTGTCTGTAAATGTAAATTCTTAAATATGCATACATGGCCCTATTTCTGGGCCTATAAAGCTCATTTTAAGAGTAAAAAGAAAAAGGGAAATATAAGAGGAACTCTTAAAAGAAGAGGCTGAGTAAATAAGTATTAAAGATTTTACAGATTCCTACAGAAAAGTCAGATTCTTTATAATAACCTATAAAAAAAGCAGGGATTAAGAAAAAATTACCAGGTTTTCACCTTTTCTTTTGGCAAAGATTAAACTGAGGGAGACTCAGCTGAGGACGTGAACAGAGGTGAACACGGCCACGTATGTTCCCGGAGGTATAATCTGATACTGTCTGGGAAATACTGGATAATCCGTTTTTAAATATACATAGACTTGAATCTAAAATTCCACTTCTAAAAATGTATCCTTCAAAAATCTGTAGGACAAGTGTGCAAAAATAAACGAATATTAAACGTTTTTTTTTTTTTTTTGCTTTTTAGGGTCGCACCCGTGGCATATGGAGGTTCCCAGGCTAGGGGTCGGATCAGCTGCAGCTGCCAGCCTACACCACAGCCACAGCCACAGCCACTCGGGATCCGAGTTGTGTTTGTGACCTACATCACATCTTGTGGCAATACCAGATCCTTAACCCAATGACCTGGGCCAGGGATCAAACTTGCATCCTCATGGATGCTAGTCGGGTTCATTTCCACGGAGCCACAATGATAAGTCCTAAACGCCATCTTTATAACAGCAAAGAATTGGATGCCACTGTAATGTGCATCAATAGAAGGCTTATACAGGTATATCCATTCTGATGAATATTATGCAGCCTTTAAGAAGGAAATGTAGATCTTTAGCAACACAAAAAGATGTCTCTGGCTTATTGTTATGTGGGATAAAAGGAACATCCAAAATTAGACAGTTTTTCTTCAAAAGTATACATACACATGAACACACACACATGCATAAATCTTGGAAGATACACCCTACAGTAATCAGTGGCATTTTCAATAAGTCATGTGTCATAAGAAAGAAAAAGCTATTTCTTTTTTTTCACACCCACAGCATATGGAGGTTCCCCGGCCGGGGGTCCAATAGGAGCTGCAGCTGCCGGCCTACACGACAGCCACAGCTACACCAGATCCGAGCCATGTTTGTGACCTACACCACAGCTCACGGCAACACTGGATCCTTAACCCATGGAGTGAGGCCAAGGATCAAACCTGCATCCTCATGGATATGAGTTGGGTTTGTTAACTGCTTAGCTATGAAGGGAACTCCAAGAGAAATAGATATTTCTATTGGGCGGAATTTGTTTTAAAATGAGTGCCATAGAATCTGTCTTAGGAGTTCCCGTCATGGCTCAGTGGTTAACGAATCCTACTAGGAACCATGAGGTTGCGGGTTCGATCCCTGGCCTTGCTCAGTGGGTTAAGGATCCGGCATTGCCATGAGCTGTGGTGTAGGTCACAGATGCGGCTCGGATCCTGCGTGGCTGTGGCTGTAGTGAAGGCCAGCGGCTACAGCTCTGATTAGACCCCTAGCCTGGGAACCTCCGTATGCCGTGGGTGCGGCCCTAAAAAGACAAAAAAAAAAAAAGAAAGAAAGCAAAAAAAAGAATCTTTATGTCACCAGGAGGCTGAACGGTCACAGTAAAGGCATGAAAGAGGTCAGTATGCGTCATCTGTCTGCGTTTTCCTCATTTTAGAAGAGGGGGTTTCAGGTTGAGTCTCATCAGTGTATTTATTTCTTCAGTGTGTGTAGCGCTTGGTAAACAGTTTTCTTTCTGGACCTGTGAAAAATTCAGTTGCAGAAGACAGAGTTCTGGCTCTTTGGGAAGCTGTGGTCGTTTACAGTGTGGGAAGGTCTGGGAGCTGGGGAGCGACCCCCGTAGCTCTTAGCCATTGGCCTGAAGGAGTAGAGGGCTGGTAGCCTCTGTTCTCTGCGTGGCCGGCCGTCGGACCCGGGTTGCACAGGCCGCCCGCCGTCGCCGAGTGGCCCACAGAGCCGTGGGCCGCGTCCGCTGACCGCCCTTTCTCTGCTTTCTCCTCCTTCTCCCCGGCCCGCGCGCTGGGGAGCCGCTCTCTCTTCCTCCCGAAGTGTTTACCAAGAATCTGTGCAGCCAGATGTCGGCGGTGAGCGGGCCCCTCCTTCAGTGGCTGGAGGACAGGCTGGAGCAGAACCAGCAGCATCTGCAGGAGCTGCAGCAAGAAAAGGAAGAGCTTATGCAAGAACTTTCTTCCCTAGAATAAAGCGGGAGACAAAACGAGGTAAAAACCATCTGTTTCCAACTTGTATATTAAGCATGGTCTCGGAATTCACACACGGGCCGTGCAGGCGGTCGAGGGAGCCGCTGTCTGTGCCGCCGGGCAGGTCTCACCACTGCGGCAACTAAAGGGCAGGTGGCTTCCCGGAACGAGCTGAAGGAAGAGTGTTTCCTGTTCAGTCACCTGATACTTCTGTTGAACGAGCAAGTAAGTACACAGGCTTAGTGGAAGCACCTCCGCTCTGTTCTTTGCCCCCGCTGAGAGGCACATCTTGCTTCTTGAGCTCTAGAACATGTGTTCTGAGATGCCTGTCAAAGAAGGAATCCTTGTGGTTGCTCTTTGTACCCAGAAACGTGTGCTAGTATATTTGCCTCTGAAGCCAATTCCCCTTCATCAGATTCTATTTACCTGAGAACCCCCAGTATAATATAAATGGTTTTTCCAGAAACATTTAGGACTTCGGACGTAAAAAACAAATAATGCTTTAAAAGTTCTGTTGGAGGAATTCCCTGGTGGCTCAGTGGGCTAAGGACCTAGCGTTGTCACTGCAGCAGCTTGGGTCACCGCTGCGGTGTGGGTTCCCTTCCTGGCCTGATAAGTGTATCTTCAGGAAAGAGCCGAGCCCGTTGTGTATACTGGAAAGGAAAGTGGGGAAACAGGGAATGCCTTGATCCCAACAGCGGTAACAGAGGGCTGGCTTTGGCTTTGGTTTTTTCTTCCTGTCTCTCCCTACAGTATTGTTTTTCAGATTTCAAAGTCTGTCACTTGGAGATGAAATTTCAGCTTTGGAGGTGGAGCCCAGAAGTCTTTACGAACCCCTCTCCCGGGGGAGACGCCGTGTAGCTGTTGTCTGTTCTCTTCTTTTTTTTTTTTTTTTTTGTCTTTTTGCCTTTATGTAGAGCCGCACCCGCGGCATATGGAGGTTCCCAGGCTAGGGGTCTAACAGGAGCTGTAGCTGCCGGCCTTTGCCACAGCCACAGCCACGCGGGATCTGAGCCGCGTCTGCGACCTACACCACAGCTCACGGCAACGCCGGATCCTTAACCCACTGAGCGAGGCCAGGGATCGAACCCGCAACCTCATGGTTCTTAGTCGGATTCGTTAACAACTGAGCCACGAAGGGAACTCCCCATGTTCTCTTCTTTCCTTGTAGGGAGGATGAAAATATCCAGGTGTAGAACTCAGTAAGCTCAATCAATTTTGAAGAAGAAAAACTTGGAAAACTCACATTACCTGCCTTCAAGATTTGCTGTCAAGGAGCAGTAGCCAGGACCGTGCGCTGTGCGCCCGGCTGATGCTGACGAAGGTACAAAAGCAGTTCAGCGGAGGAAGGATAGTCTTTTCACAAATGATGCTGGAGCAACTGCAAAAAGCAAAAAATGAACTTTGACTTAAACTGCATACCTTATGCAAAATTTAATTCAAAATGTATCATGAACTTGGATGTAAGATATAAAACTATAGAACTTTTAGAAAAAAATCATAGAAAAATCTTTAGAATCTTGGGCTAGGCAACAGGTTCTCGGCTATCACTCCCAAAGCATAATCCTAAAAGGAAAAAAAGCTGATATATTGGACTTAAGATGAAAAACTCTGCAAAAAAAAATTTGAGGAGGAAATTACTGAAAGAAAATATTCACAGTCCATTTATCGAGATCAATTTAGAATATGTAAAGTTAAGAGTAAAAATTAGAAAACGAGCAGAAGACATGAATAGATATCACTGAGGAGGGTATATGCATGGCAGGTAAGCGCTTCATTAGTCGTTGAAGCTGTAATGAATTATGACTACATACTTAACCAGTTAAAACTGCAGTGGATCATGGCAACATACTTAAGGCGGAAAACACCAGTTTCTGGTGAGCGTGCAAACTGGATCTATTATACATTGCTGACAGGAATGTAAAATGGTAAAGCCGCTCTGGAAAAGAGTTTGGAAATTTCTAATAAAGGTAAACATAACACGTGCTTTATTACCCAGCAGTTGTTCTCCTGGACATTTTCCCCCAAAGAAATGAAAGCCTACTTTGGCACGGATACTTGTACACAAACCTTCTAGTGGCTTCGTTCATCACAGCCCGACTGGAAACAGCCTAGATGTGCTGCCGCTGAGCTTGTGGCTAAAGCAGCCACCCCGCTATGGGCTACTGTTCTGCGAGGAAGAGGGACAGGATTGATGCAGACAATTTGGATGGACCTTGGGCTATTATGAAATGTAAACAGCCGGTCTCAAAAGGTCCCACGGTGTATAATTCATTTGTTCAACATTCTTAAACTGTGACTGTATCTGGTCTAAAATTACATAGCCCACTCGTGAATGCACGTAAAGTCTGGTGAAAGCGAGTAAGGTCTGTAGTCTAATTAGCAGCACTGCAATCGCCAATATGCTGGGGAAACTGGGTGAAGGGTACATGGGACTCACTGTACTATTTTTGCAACTTCCTGTTAATCTATAATTACTGCAAAATAAAAAGTATTAAATAAGGAACTAGGAGGTATGGTACTTTGTGAAATAAGAAAAGAGTGATAAAAAGAAAATCTGGGGGGAATAAGACGATTTGAATATTTTTACAGGCCAACCTTCAGCACATGTCCCTTCTAAGATATTTACATTGACAGACCTATGGCAATTTGAAGTTCTTTCTCTAACCTGGCAGTCTGGGTTGTACTTTGCAAACTAGGCATGTGGTGGGGGAGGCAGGTACATGGATGTGTCAGAATCCCTGGTGGCTGAGGAAGCAGGGCTGGGAGCACTGCATGAGGGCACAGAGTCCCCAGCCTCGGTGAGGGACAATTTGTGCATCAAAACGAGCGTAGAGGATTATAAGCCTTTGAATAATATAAGGGCCCGAGTCTGCACTGATGAGGCTCCTTTTGAGTAGAAAACGGTGCGACGAGGACGTGAAAAAGGGAAAAGGCAAGGAATTTGCCCGGATTGAAGGACGTTTAAGACCTGAAAACTAAGTGCCATGCGTGCTCCTGTATTGGACTGCGGACCGGAGAGGAAACAGGAACTGTCAGGACAGTATTTGGATTGAGATCTGCTCCTTCCTTGCCCCCTCCCAGCTCAGCCAGGAGACCCCACTCCAGACCAGTTCAGGGTCCCACCTCCCCCCAGCTCACTGCTGCTCAGGCTAAGTCCTAGGAAAGGGCACCTGAGATGGAGGAGACGACCCAGAGCATGGGAGGAAAGATTTGCAAATCATATAAATAAGAGACTAGTATCTAGATTGTATAAAGAACTTGACTCTCTCTCTCTCTCTCTCTCTCTCTCTCTCTCTCTCTCTCTCTCTCTCTCTCGCACACACACATACACACACACAACAACAACTGGAAAACGGGCAAAGGATCTGAATAGACATTTCTCCGTGGAAGCTATACAAATTGTCAATAAGCACATGACAAGACGCTTGACGTCATTAGTCTTCAGGGAAATGCAAATCAAAGCCATGAGATACTTCACACTCATCAGAATAAAAATGATGATAATTACAAGTGTTCTCCAATAAGTGGTAGAGAAATGAGAACCCTTGTACACTGCGGATGGGAATGTAAAATGGTGTAACCAATTTGGACAATGGTCTGGTGGTTCCCCCAAAAGTTAGAATAGAATATTACCACGACACCTAGCAATCCCACTCTTAGGTATATATCTCACAGAACTGAAAACACGTATTCGAACAAAAAGACAAAGATGTTCACAACAGAACTATTCACAATAGCTAAAAGGTGGAAACAAACCCAATGTCCATAAACTGTAATGGATAAATAAAATGTGGTTTATCCATACAACAGAATATTATTCAGACATAAAACGGAATGAAGTCTGACAGTTGCTACCACGCTGAAAAATCTTGAAAATGTAGTGAAACAAGGCAGACACGAAAGGACACGTACCGTATGATTCCACTGTGACATGTCCACTAGAGGACAGGAGGGAGGGGGCTGGAGTCGTGATGCTGAAAACCTATGGGGCTTCTTTTTGAAGTTGTGGAAGTTTTCTAAAGCTGACTGCGGGGCTGTGTGCGCAGCGCCCTGACTGTACTAACGGCCACTGAACTGTGCACTTCAAATGGGCGGATTGTATGCAAGTCGTCTCAATAAAACTGTTTACAACAAGGAAAAAAAGAGAGAGGATCTTGCCTGCAGCTCCAGCCAGCTCTGCAGGTTGGTGTCTTCCTTTCTGCCCGGTACCTCCGAAGCTGTGGAGAAGATGTGGAACAAAAACTCCTCCTTAGCGTTGGGACAAAACTTGAAGTGGAGAGAGAGAGTTACAGGTAAATCTGTGAGTGAGGCTTGGGTCAGTTAATTGTATGTATTGTAAAAATGTAATTGGCGTTGAAACCTGTTACACGTTTAAACTAGATGTTCACAAAGGGTTAGAAATTTTCTCTGATATTCAGAGTCTGCGCTATATAAGTAAAATGTCTTGGTTGTTGGCAACTTGCCAGTGGCTGTGGCCGTGGCCGCGCACCAGCTGCGATGACTGATGGGCAGCCTACTGGCCGCCGGGGGACGCTTCCTGAGACAATGCCGTCAATTCACAACACTTGGTCTCTCTGGCAGTCAAAGAAAAACAACTCTGTTTTGCAAGGTAAAGAATTCTATGTTCCCGATCTTAAAAAAGAAGCTAAACTCCTCCCAAAAACGAATCACTTCGTGTTAGCCTGCACGAGTCCACGGGAGGCCTGGGCGGTGGCCGGGCCCCGGGCGGCAGCGCTTTGCAGGTTCGGGGCCGCCGGCCACCTGTGCTCAGACCCGGGGTCCTGGGCGCCTGGCTGCGTTCTGCGTTTTGTGCAGGCACCTCTCGCAGCCCCGTGCTCGCGGCTCACACCGCTTGTGCTGCGGGCCTAGATGTGTGAGCGCTCGGCTGGGCGGTGGCAGGAGAGCAGCAGAGGGACCGGGGCAGGAGAGCGGGGCTCGCCATCCCCGCGCGGGAGCTGGGACAAGCACGAGCCAGTAAGGCAACCGAGGCCTGCAGCGCTCCTGCGCTCAAGCCCCGGCCCGGTTAGCACCGCGATCTTCTTCTCCCCGCAGCCGGAGGGCCTTGAAGGAGCCTGGGCCTGGTTCAAAGAGGGATCAGCTCGCTTAAGGCCCGACTGGGCCTCTTTCCCCCGCCCAAGCGCTTCACGCGCTATTGTATTTAAGCAGGACCTTCTTTCCAGGGACCGGCCACTCGGACAAGCCGGTTTTCCCGAGCCTAGCCATGTGCTGTGCTGGGACCGAGCCTCAGAGAAAACTGCTGAAAACGGTGCCTGGAAAAGGAGCCAGCAAGCCGGCAGCTTGCGCGGTGTGGGCTGACACCTGCAGGACAGCCTCTAGGGGACAGACACAAGACCCAGGTGAGCCACGGGGACGGCCTTGGGCAAGGAACTTCAGACAACGGACGTCATTAGAATCCGCACATTCATCATATTTCTGCTTCCCAGAAGCCGGGCACAGTGGAAAGATGGCATGGACCCAAAGGAAACACTGATAAAGACACAGGATGACCGAGCCCCAGCTTTCAGCGCAGCCCACGTTTCTGACAGTGGGGGCGGTGCATGTGGCAGTTCTGCAGAAGAGGACCTCCCATCAAAACAGGATGTCAGAAGTTCCCGTCATGGCTCAGTGCTAACAAACCCAACTAGTACCCATGAGGACGCAGGTTCCATCCCTGGCCTCGCTCAGTGGGTTAAGGATCCAGCGTGGCTGTGGCTGTGGCACAGGCTGGCAGCTGCAGCTCCGATTCAACTCCTAGTCTGGAAATTTCCATATGCTGTGGGTGTGGCCCTAAAAAGAAAACAAAACAAGCAGGATGTTTAATTATGAGGTGGGGACGGGGGAGGAAGCTTGGACTGGCGGCAAGAGACCCAAAGTGCATAATTTAACACTAGTCGCTCCTCTGTTCCTCTCATGCCTTCCCCGGGATCCCTGGCTGCTGGGGCCTGGGCGAAGCAAAGACAAGTCGGAGATGCGCGGCTCTAACCTGGTGCTCTTTCATCACCTGGATCTGATGCTGGATTTGAATCGTTATGGATATTAACGATGCATATGAATATGAGATGACGACTCCTTAAAGTGATACTGGCGTGGCCCATACATCAGAGGTGAGAGCCATTCCAGGTACAAGGAGTACAAAAAAGACTGTTGTGCCACCCGGACAGAAGCCCAGGAGCAGAGGCAAGACGAGGGGAGGACAATGGAACCCAGGCCGCCAGCAGCACTCTCAACCTGAAGGCTGACCAGCAAAGAATCTCTAAGGCTCTCCAAAATGTCCCAGCGGCTGCTGACTGTAAGAGGGAACAGCCCCAACTCCAGACGACAGAGCGAGACTTACTTTACTCTTGTACAAAAACTTGACTCTGCTCCCCAGCTCAACAGAACTTGCTGTGTGAATGTCATGCCTGTACTGGCCTGCCACACACAAACTGTTCTATGTTCTCCAGCGGCATGATAGCGAACAGCTCTCACTGCCCTGGACCTCCTCCTGGCCCTTGTCTGCCTGGGTCAGTGACATGTTTAACTGGCTCACTTCCAGTTGGGGCGCCTGGCTGAAGTCTGTCCTCCAAATGGACCTGATCATAAAACGAGGAATCCCAGTCCCAGTCAGTCTTGGCCTGGGTGCCTTAAACAAACAGAAGGCACCAGCCTCTATCAGTACAATTAAGTAGAGTACACTTGATGCTGTGGCCTGTGCTTCTGAGAATTCTTAGCTGGGTGAAATGTCAGTGGAGGAGTTGCCCTCATGACCTGGGTCTTGGCAGGATGTCTTTTGATCCAACTTGAACACAAGATGGGAGGCTTGTGAGGCCATCTCCCTCTCACCTTCTTATCTCTCCTGGAGGCTGTCCTGAGATACTTGCTCATTGCTTTCTGGCTTTGAATGAGGCGTGAGTATCTCAGCCCTGCTCCACTCAGGGTATAACTACAGAATATACAACCTCTTAGCTGCGACTGTCTGTATCTAAAAAGATACTTGCCAAGCCAAGCCAGTCACTCCTGTGCTTGGCCCATTGCTTGACAAGGTGTGGATTATGCCACGGATGTGGCCCTAATAAGGAAAAACAAAACAAAAACAAAAAATCGCCTGAGACCTGATAAAACTTTTTTTTTTTTCCCGAAGAAGACAGACCGATGGCTAACAGGCACATAAGAGACGCTATCGTCACAAATTATCAGGGAGGAGTTCCCGTCATGGCTCAGTGGTTAACGAATCCGACTAGGAACCATGAGGTTGCGGGTTCGATCCATGGCCGTGCTCAGTGGGTTAAGGATCCGGCGTTGCCGTGAGCTGTGGTGTAGGCTGCAGACACGGCTCAGATCCCGCGTTGCTGTGGCTGTGGCGAAGGCCGGTAGCTACAGCTCCTGTTAGACCCCTAGCCTGGGAACCTCCATATGCCGTGGGTGTGGCCCTAGAAAAGGCAAAAAGCCTAAAAAAAATAATAATAATAATAATAATAATAATAATAAATTATCAGGGAAATGCAAATCAGAACCAAAATGAAAAATGACCTCACATGTCAGAATGGCTCTTATCGTTGTGTTGCTGAGGACTTGGAGGAAGGGGAACCCTCGCTCAGTGCTGGTGGGAATGTAGCCTGCTACAGCCCTTACGTAAAACACTATGCAGATTCTTCAAAGAATTAAAAATAGAACTACCGTATGGCCCAGCAATCCAACTTTTGGGTAATATATATCCCATAGCAGATGAAATCAGGAAATCAGGATCTCAGAGATAAACAGGCATTCCCATGTTTACTTCAGCATTATTCACAATAGTCAAGATATGGAAACAATATAGAGTCCAAAGAGAGCTGCATAAAGAAAATGAAATATTATTCAGCCATAAAAAGAGAGAAATTCTGCCATTCGTGACAACATGGATAAACTTGGAGGCCAGTATGCTAACAGGCCAAGCACAGAAGGACAAACAATATATGATCTCATTCATATGCGGAATCTAAAAATGCTGAGCTTATATAACCAGGAATTAGAATGATGTTTTCCAGGGGCTGAGGGGGGCGAGGGAAATGGGGAGTTGGTCAAAGGGTACAAACTTTCAGTTATAAGATGAATTCATTTAAAAAAAAAATATGAATGGGAAGTTCCCGTCGTGGCTCAGCGGAAATGAATCTGACTGATATCCATGAGGATGCGGGTTCAATCTCTGGCCTCACTCAGTGGGTTAAGGATCTGGCGTTGCCAAAAGCTGTGGTGTAGGTTGAAGACATGGCTCGGATCCCGTGTGTCTGTGGCTGTGGTGTAGGTCCAATCCCAGACTAGGGGTCTAACAGGAGCTGTAGTTGCCGGCCTTCGCCACAGCCACAGCCACAGCCACAGCAACGCGGGATCCGAGCCATGTCTTCAACCTACACCACAGCTTTTGGTAACGCCAGATCCTTAACCCACTGAGTGAGGCCAGAGATTGAACCCGCATCCTCATGGATATTAGTCAGATTCATTTCCGCTGAGCCACGACGGGAACTCCCCATTCATATTTTTTTTTAAATGAATTCATCTTATAACTGAAATACAGCTCCGATTGGACCCCTAGTCTGGGAGCTTCCATATGCCGTGGGTGCGGCCCTAAAAAGCAAGAAAAAAAAAAAAAGATGAATGATTTCTAGGGCTCTAAGGTATAGCATGATGACCACAGTTAATAATACTGTGTTGTATACTTGAAATTTGCTAAAAGAAGCCATCTTAAGTGTTCTCACTACAGAAAATACTGTTAAGTATGGAGGAGATAGATGTGTTAATTAACTTGATTGTGGTGATCATTTCCCAGTGTAGACATATTAAATCTCCATCTTGCCCACCTCAGAAGAAAACATCACATTGTACAACCTGAATACATACAATATTTGTCAATCGTACCTCAATAAAGTTGAAAAAAGGTAAAGAATTTAAAAATTAGCAAAAGAGGATTTCTCACAGTGGCACAGCTGGCTAAGGATCCGGCCTCGTCTCTTTGGCAGCATGGGTTTGATCCCTGGCTCGGCACAGTGGGTTGAGGATCTGGTATTGCTGCAGCTGTGGTGTGGATTTGATCCCTGGTCCACGAACGTCCATATGCGTGGGTGCAGCCAAAAAAGGAAAAAAAATTAGCAAAGGATCAGAATAGACGTTTCTCCAAAGTAGACACACAAATTGTCAATAAGCACATGAAAAAAAATCTTCTAACTCATTAATCATCAGGGAAAAGTAAATGAAAACCACAAAGAGATACCACTTCCCACCGACTTGGATGTGGAGAAATTGGTTCGCTCATACATCGATGGTGGGGTTGTAAAACGGTTCAGCCACTGTGGAAAATAGTTTGGCAGTTCCTTACAAAGTTCTACATAGAATTACCTTATGACCATGCAATTGCGTTCCTAGGTGTATACCTAAAAGAACCGAAAACAGGTATTGAAAGACATATTGTATTCACAAAAGTTTGAAAAGGGAACCGGTCCAAGTGTTAATCAATGAATGAATAGATAAACTGTTGAATATCCATACAATGGAATGTTATTTGACTCTGAAAGGAAATGAAGTACTGCTTCATGGTACAACAGGAATGAAGCTGGAATATATTATGCTAAGTGAGAGCCCAGTCCCAAAGCCTCACCTATCGACTGATTCCTTTTATATGAGATGTTGAGAGTAGGGAAATCTTTAGAGACATAAAGTAGAACAGCGGTTGCCTAGAGTTAGGAGGTTTAGGTGGAAATGAGGAATGATGGCTAATATGTCTGGGGTTTCTGCTTAAGGTGGTGAAAGTGTTGTAAACTGACCTTGGTGATGTTCATAGAACTGTGAATATACTAAATACCACAAGTTTGTAGACTAAATGGGTGAATGGTATGGTATGATATGTAAATCAGATATAAATAAAGTTTGAGAAGACATGCCCTGAAAGGATAAAAGTGACATAAAAGTCATGTCTGCACCTGTGTAAACAAACTTCAACATTCTTTAAAGGAAGACATAAAATTAACAATATTTGGCATCTATACAAAATTACATAGGATGGAGAAAAATGTTACCCATACCAAAGAGAAAAGTAAGTCAACAGAAATAGAGCCAGAAGTGACAAAGATGAAGGAACTGGTTAACTAGCATATAACCTCGATAGCTATTATGATACATCAAGGATTTAAAGAAAAACGTGAACATAAGGAGAGAAATAAAGATATTAAAAGCCTCAAATGGAAGTTCCGGGGATGAAAAAGACGTTACTGGAAATACAAACTGTTCTGAATGGGATTAGGAGAGGATTAGACTCCGTAAAAGAACTGACCAGTGAACATGAAGCCATAGCAAAAGTACGTCTCCATCCTGAAGTACAGGGGGAGAAAAGGCTGTAAAAATGCAAATGAACAGGGCCTTTGTCACTTGTGATAAAAGGTCAAGAACTGTAATACACATTTAACGGGGCAGCGCATGGAACGGCAGAAAAACATGAATCTTTTCAAGGGCACAAAAAACATTTACCTTCATGGTGCCTACATTCTGTTCTACGAAATAAATCTCAACACAACTTAAAAGACCGAAATAACAAGAAACATCTTCGACAAGAAAAGTAATGGTCAACTGTCACGTCGTGTATTATAAAAGAAGACTCTTAAGGAACTCAGCGGTACCTTAGGAAACAAAGTGAAGAGCAAAATGAGCCGCGAGCCAGAAGCAGTGGCATAACGTAGCTAAGAGCAGAGTAATGAAATGGAATATTGAGACAATCAACGAAGCCGAAAGGTGGTTCTTTGAGAGGATCCAAAACACTGCTAACTCTCCAGCCAGATCTACCAGGAGTAAAAAGCGAGAGGAGACCCGACCCACCTCAGGCGCGAGCGAAGCGACGCGGCTGCGGAGTCCGCGGCAGTTCAGGGATGCCCGGGGCGCACCGTTCCGGCTGCATCTAGCCCCAGGGCTGTGCCCGCTGCCGGCCGGGCGCAGAGTCCGACTCGTCGTCGGGCCGCTGAGGTCCGCAGACCCGACCGCGTGCAGACTTGCGTCTGGAGCGGCGGCCGGCGCGTCCCGGCCGCACGACGTTCGCGCGGGCCGCGTCGCCGTTCTCTGGGGCCGTCGAGCGCGCGGGGGCGCTGCGCGGGCCGCTCCGCCGACGCTCCGCCCCAGACCCGCTGCTGGGCCGCCGCGCCGCTCGGCGCCCCGGGTCTCGCCTCACAAATACGCGAGGCCGCGTCAGGCCCGGCCACGAGGGCGGCCGCGCGGGGCCAGGCCTTTCTTCCGTCAGCCCCGTGCGTCGCCAGCGGCGTGGGTCCCCGGCTTCACCCGCTGCCCCGGAAGAGGAGGGACCGCTCTCGGCAGCCATCGGTCGCGTGGCTGGCGGGCTGCGACGCACGCATGGGGTCGTCCGCGTCCAAGGCTGCCCTCGGAGCCACCACCGACGAGCCTACCGAACCCGGGCCCAAACACCTAGCGGGTGAGTCGGCGGCCGGTCGGCGCCCTCGGGCCCTGGGGTGGCGCCATCTCGGTGCCTCTCGTGGCCGCCCGGCCCTCGGGAGCTCCTGCCCCCCACAGGAGACCCCCCCGGGTCCCCCGCCCCCCCCAGGAGCAACCCCCCCGGGACTCCCGGGCCCCCAACCTCCCAGGAGCCCCCACCCAGGCCCCCCGGGCCCCCCAGGAGCCCCTACCCCCCAGGAGACCCCCCCGGGCCCTCAGGGTCCCCCGCCTCCCCCCTCAGGAGCACCCCCTCAGGACTCCCGGGCCCCCAGCCTCCCAGGAGCCCCCACCCAGGCCCCCCGGGCCCCCCAGGAGCCCCAGCGTGGGACCCCCAGGCCCCACACCCCACCGGGGACCCTCGCCCCACCTGGCTCGGCACCGCTGCAGCCACCACCACCCAGCCCAGAGGAGAACCACTGGCCTTTTGGCACTCCAGACGCTGCTCTGTTTACAAGTGATTTGTGTCTGTTGGGACCCAAGAGGCGGGAGAATAACAACCTAGGCTTCTGAGAAGGGTCTCGGCCCTTAAAGTGATCTGTTGGTCCGAGACGAAGTAGAGCCCGGGGCCAGGCCTGCTCTCCGGGGTCTGACTTCACAGTCGGTGGTGACTTCTCAAACAACACCTGCTGTAGGCAACGTACATAAGTCCTACTGCCTCTGAAAACTGCGTTGCTGATTCACCCTTTACATCATCTCTTTATTTTGGTATTTTGCTTCCAAATGATTCATTGACATAATTGAGTAATTTGCCTTCAGAAGCTTTATCTGCTTACCATCATGCCAGTGTGTCTGTAGGGCAGCAGCTAACAACTCATTAAGTTAAGCAGTCATGGAGTTCCCCTCGTGGCTCAGCGGGTAACGAACCCGACTGGTATCCATGAGGATGTGTGTTCCTCGCTCAGTGGGTTAAGAATCCCGCATTGCGTGAGCTGTGGTATAGGTGGCAGATGAGGCTTGGATCCTGCATTGCTGTGGCTGTGGTGTAGGCTGGCAGCTGCAGCTCCAATTCGACCCCTAGCCTGGGAACGTCCATATGCCACAAGTGCGGCTTAAAAAGCAAAAAAAAAAAAAAAAAAAAAAAAGGCAGATTCATTGAATTTATATATAATTTTAAAGTTTCCTGAACGTTATCTCAGCAAGCCAGACAATATTCTGGATATATCTAATTATATATATATATATATATATATATATATGTATAATCCCGTTCTGGATTGTTATGTAATACGTGCCAGAATTGGCTTCTCAGGCTTAGCAGTAGTCAGGGACGTGAACGATGCACGGAACCGAAGGGGGGCACTTGGTGAGTACCATGATGGCTGAGAGATTCAGTCCAGAGGCTGAAATCATGCAAAAGTGGAAACAAAAAATTAGCAGAGGAAACTTTACAGAAAGAAAAAGGAAGCAGGCTTAGACATAAAAAAAAATCACAGAATCTCATTCTTCGTAACCTTAAACACAGCACAGCAATGGGCACGAACTACACATGAACACCGAGTTTATACATTTCTCGAATAAAGGAACCAGACTTGACAGGGTCAACTTATTGCTCCTCAGTGCCTAGCTTAGTGCTAGGTCTGTGAAATCACTGATTAATGCTCAAGTGCTAGGCATGAATTGGTTTTATAATGAGAGTTTATAGATGGTTTGGAAAGCAAGGAGAATCTTTGAATTGATAAACAGTAGGTAATCATTGTTTTTGAATACAAAAATGAAACCGTTTTGGGGGGCTATCTGACGGCAGTTGATTAGCAGTTATAACCTTTAGGCAGGAAATCAGGTACAAAGCTACAGGGCAGTGGACTCAAGAAGAAAAAGGATGCAATCGAAAGGGTCGGATGTGGGGAGACACCACAAGGAAAGCTTCTGACCGAACCTTCACTTTTCTTGAGAGAGGCCGTGTGACATGACGGCCACTACCGTGGTCCCAGGCTCAGACGGCCCCAATTTCACATCCCAGCCCTTCCACTTAACTACCCGGATGACCTTGAGCATGCCACTTACCTTCTTGGCTCCTATTCATTCGTTTAACAAGTATTTACCGTCACCTGTTAAAGGCAGATTCTGTGCTGGATCTTGGGGAGACGGTGGTGACCAACCCTCGTCAAGTGGACGGAACAGTAGGGTAGACAGGCATTAAATTTCACAGAACGCGGAAGTACCGATTGTGGTACTCGTAATGAAGAAAATGTTTGCCTTATTCCTTTTGTCATAGCTCTGAGATTTGATTGTATCTGATTTCAGCTAAAGTTATAAATTTTGGTTTTGAAAATTATTACCCGGCCTATTTTAATGCTTGTCACTGCCTCCAATTTAGATCTAATCCAGTACATAAATGGAACAAATAAGAGTGTTGAACATCTGGCGGACGTTCTTTCTGAGAGAACTGGGAACAGCAGCTGGGTGGTGGTGTTCAAAGCCCTGGTCACTGTGCATCATCTTATGGTCCATGGAAATGAGGTGAGTGTGGTGTACAGTCCTTCCTTGTAGTACGAGGGACTTAGTGTGTCAAGACTATTGATGATATCGGTAAAAGTAGAATATATATTCTAGAATCTGGAATCTATAAAGGGAGTGTAGTAGAGAGCTCAGAAGTAGAACTGTACTTACGTGGCAGCTTGCTGGTACTACAAACATGAGGGAAAGTAGGCAATTTAAACTAAAGCCTTTTGATACAAATAACATCATTATGGAAAAAATAGAATGAGATCTTTATATTCCCCATGTGCAAAAATAAATTCCACATGAACGAGGTATCAATAAATGCAAAAAGCTACATCTAAAAGTTGAAGAAAATGTAGGAGAGTATGCTTAGGACATTTGAGTAGGGAAGACCCTGTAAAGTTGGAATAAGATGTTGGGCACATATGTGAGATGGATAATCAGACTGCAGGATCAGTAAGAAAAAAGCAGTCCACTGGAATAATGAACAAAATAAATGAACAGACAGTTCATGGCAAAGGAAACCAGAATGGCTGATGGTAACTATCTGAAAACATGCTTAGATGAGCAAAATTTCAACTGTACGACAGTGTGAAGTGCTGGGACTCTGAGGAAATGGGAGCTCACACACGCTGTGGATGTCGTACCTTCTCAGTATCAGGAACAAGAGAAGTAACATCAAGGAGGACTCCACAGATGTTAAAAGGATGGGAAAAAAATACTGTGAGCAACTTTCTGGACCTGTGTATCTGGTGCTGGCAGAAGGTCTGGAGAGAAGTGCATCGAGACATGTTCAGTACCATTGAACATGCTCCGTGACCCAGCAAAATGGAAAATGCCCGGCGACCCAGCAAGGACACTTCTCATAGCGTAGTTATGATAGTTAAAATTGGAAATCACCTGAATTCCCGTCAGTAGGCAACAGATAAACAAAATGAGGTGTGCTTATACAATAAAATACTACATAACATTAAACAGGATGTATACCAACAAGCTAGATCTCAGAACAATGCTCATAGAGGAAGCGAGTTGCTGGATAACATTTAGAGCCCAGTATCATTTATCCAGATTCTAAAAATACGCTCTTAAGATTTATCCATTGCACAAATATATATGAAACTACAAAGAAAGTAGACTCTAAAGATAACATTAAAATTATGATAATGGTGTCACTTTAAATTTTGTAATACTTTGTTTCTCTTATTTCTAAAATTGATTTGAAGCAGGTATACCTAAAACTTAGCAGTTGTCATTTCTGGGTAGTGGTGTACACAAATGTATCAAATTGTTCTTTTTATTTTCCTATTAATTAAATTATTAAATAATTTCATATTGATTATTCAAATAATTAATCCTGTAATTACAGGTGGCCCTTGAACGTCACAGGTTTGAACTCTACACTGATTTTTTTCCATAGTAAATACTACAGCTCCACACTATCTGTGGTTGCTTGAACCTGCAGAAGTGGAGTCATGGTTATAGAGGGGACAGCGTACACAGAGCTGACTATAAATTACGTGTGGATTTGCGACTGCACAGAGTATCGCCACCTGTAACCTCCAAGTTGTTCAAGGGTCAACTATAATTAAAACTCCTCAAAAATCAAAAAGGGAGAAATGGCTAGATAGAAAGTCCTGGGTGAAAAGTGTATATTCACATAAGTTCTAATGTTTTAACTCCTTGTTTATTGGGGGGGGGTATAAACAGACTTGACACCACTGCAGATCCTTATGTTGCTAAGCTCGCTTTAATGAGTGCTCCTGAGATAGATAAAAGCTGTATGATAGAATTATGTTAAGTATGCATTTGCAATGACCAAATCATTAATGAACTCTATGGACAGAAACTAATTTTGGAATTTGGCATATTTGTTTGACAGCGTTTTATCCAACATCTTGCATCTAGAAACTCTTTGTTCACTTTACACAACTTCTTGGATGAAAGTGTCGTGGAAGGTAAGATAATTTTTGATGGATATATTTCTGTGTGGCAAGGAGGAAAATGTTCTGAAAACCATGCCTTGTTAAAAAAATGGTTCTGAATCATGAAGGGTGCAGTGTGTTGTGCAGTTTATGATAGTAAATAATTTCTAAATTCATTGATACAATGCATATTTGAGTACTTGGTAAGAATAACAGAGTTTGGGGGTATTTACCCCGCGAGGCTTTTCTGGTTCAGTCTACCAAAAATCATGGCACACCCCTTGGTCCCTTCTCTGCCTGAGTTATTCTTTACACTTCTCAGCAACTGATGGTATGGGTGAATGCGGAATGAGAAGTCTTTGCATTTATTGACATATATTATAAGTGGTTAATATTGGTTAAAGTGGAAAGAATAAAAAGCTTTCATTTTTTAGGCTATACTATGTCAACCTTCATCAGACGATACAGCAGGTACTTGAATGAAAAGTCACTCGCGTATAGACTGATTGCAACTGACATCACCAAAACCAAGCGAGGGTAAGTACCTATCAGCTTGTGCGCAGTGCGGAAATACATGTGTGGTCTGATATGTAGTTTGCCAAAAAACAGCTTTATTTCAAGATGCCCATGTCACAGTGCTGCTCAGACTCTTGATTACTGATTGAATCTCTTTTATCATTTATAGGACGAATGGTGTGATGAGAACTATGAATACTAAAGAGCTACTGAACACACTTCCAGTTATTCAAACACAGTTTGATGCTCTTCTTAATTTTAATGTAAGAGCTTTTGAAATCCTTTTGAAAAATACTGGTAAATGGCTTTCTTTAACTGTAGGTGGGAGAAGGAATTTTTTTTTAATTGTGGTGGTAATTGATTACTCTTTTATTTAATGTCCAGGCAAATCCTGATGAACTCACTAATGGTATAATACATGCTGCTTTCATGCTCCTCTTTAAGGATTCTCTTCGCCTCTTTGCAGCCTATAATGAGGGGATCCTTAATCTGCTAGGTAAGCTAAGAATCCACATTACTCTTAAAAATTTTTTCCCTTTTTTTTTTTTTTTTTTTT
>PVHT020000053.1:515393-528435 GCA_004024745.2 Catagonus wagneri
ATTTATTTAATGACTACTTTTAAGTGACTTTATATTAATTAACCTAATAATTTGAAGTCCTGTTAGTTCGTAATGGTAAGGTGTATTACTGTATTGATATAAATTTGATTTTCATCTGACTCTGTCTCTTATTTACAGATTATTTTCCCTCTGTGATATATTACAACTAACATTGCCTTCACAAGCGCACGAACATGTTGGAACCAGGCAGCAAAGTGGAAGAATCATAGCAAACAATCTGGACAGCTCACTTGCTAGCTTTGTAGGAAGTAAGCATCTATTTTCAAACTAATATTATATATATATATATATATATATATATATACACACATATACATATAATATATATATTTAAAATTCATTTTAAGAAAGAGTATAAAATAATGTAAAATTTGTGTTTGTTTTATAACACAGATCTTAACTTTGGAAAAATCCCTGTCAACAAGTAAGTTTTTTATTACTTAAAAAAGATAGCCAATAAATACATGTTAGAGGAAGAGACTAATGAGAGTAACACCTATAAAAGAAAAATTTTAATTTTTATTTATTTTAATTTTTTTTATTTTTGCTTTTCAGGGCTGCACCTGTGGCATATGGAAGGTCCCACGCTAGAAGTAGAATTGTAGCTGCAGCTGCAGCCACAGCAATTCAGGATCTGAGCTGCATCTCCAACCTATACCATAGCTCATGGCATTGCTGGATCCTTAACCCACTGAGAGGGGCCAGGGATCAAACACGCATCCTCATGGATACTAGTCGGGTTCATTACTGCTGAGACACAGTGGGAACTCCAAGAATTATTTTTAAATTAGATGGAGGAAGCATTTGCTATAAAACTTTATAATGTGTGGATTTTTTGCTTAACTAATTAAAATAGAAAGTTTTTTTTTTTTTTTGGCTTTTTGCCTTATCTAGGGCCGCACCCGCGGCATATGGAAGTTCCCAGGCTTGGGGTCTAAAAGGAGCTGTAGCTGCCGGCCTTCGCACAGCCACAGCAACGCGGGATCCGAGCCGCGTCTGCAGTCCACACCACAGCTCACGGCAACGCCAGATCCTTAACCCACTGAGCAAGGCCAGGGATCGAACCCACAACCTCATGGTTCTTAGTCAGATTCGTTAACCACTGAGCCACGAAGGGAACTCTGAAAGTTATTTGTTATATATTATTCCACTGTCAGTAAAGTTCTTGGTTAAAGTAGACTTCACATGGTTCATCTGAAGGTTCTTTTTCTAAGCATGTCTTACATACTGGCATTCCTCATAGTTCTTTGTATTCTTGGTTATTTTCTTACCTTATGATATAAACTGTATTAACTGAGTAATATTTATTTTATTAAACAAAGAAATAAAACTGCCAGTTGGAGCTTCCCAGCAAAAAAAAAAAAAAAAAAAAAAAAAAAAAAAAAAAAAAAAAAAAAAAAAAAAAAAAAAAAAAAAAAAAAAAAAAAAAAAAAAAAAAAAAAAAAAGAAAAAAAAGAAAAAGAAAAAAACAGGCAAATGGAAACTAAAGGAAAGCAAAAGTGATAACATTAATCAATAATATGGAATGTAAGGTTAAAAGCACTGAAGAGAATAAGCACGCAAAATACATAAAGCAGAACCAATTAGAAATACATGGAGAACTTGAGAAAAGTACAGTAATTAAAGGGCAGTTTCAAACCACCTCTTTCATTGTTGGACAAACTTAAAAAAAACATAGGAAAGAACATATAAGAATTTAAATAATATATAATAACACACACACACACACACACACACACACACACACAGAGTTCATTTTTTTAAAGCGGTCACATAGAGGAGTTCCTGTTGTGGCTCAGTGGTTAACAAACCCGACTAGTATCCATGAGGATGCAGGTTTGATCCCTGGCCTTGCTCAGTGGGTCTGGGATCTGGCATTGCTTTGAGCTGTGGTGTAGGTTGCAGATGTGGCTCGGATCCTGTGTTGCTATGGCTGTGGTATAGGCTGGCAGCTACAGCTCGGATTTGACTCCTAGCCTGGGAACCTCCATGTGCCACAGGCTTGGCCTTAAAAAGATAAAAAAAAAAAAAAGCAACCACAGAGACAACTTTAAAAAAAAAACTAAATTTTATGAGCTACAGTCTCTCATAATCCAGTAAAATTATGACTAATTAATGAAAAGCTGACTGTTAAAATCTTAACTACTTTTACATTCAAAAGTATAATCCTTTGCCAAAGAGAAAATCAAAAGAAAAGTTGTTAACTATCTAAAGGTAATGAAAAAGAGAACTTCATGCCAAAGCTGGGGGGGCACTATGAAAGCGAAATAGAAAAAAATTTTATCATTGTTAAAAAAGATAAATTGACAAGAATTTAGTTTTATCTTAAGAAAATAGATATAAATTCCTCTGATTAAACAGAAAAGAGAATAAAAATCCACAACACGAGGAATAAGAGAGCCGACAGAACCACAGATGTAGGATTAAAATAATTATATACGAATACTTGGTGCAACTCTTTGGTAACAACATACTTGAAAAATCTAAAGAAAATTATTTCCAAGCAAATATATAATGACGAAATTCATCCAAGAAGCAGAAACATGTGTAGACCAATTGCCAGATCAGTTTTTGAAAAAGGACTTGAAGATATGCCAGTGCATCATGGGTTTGCAACGGTTGAGCTTAATCTGCCCTTAAAGAATAGGAGAGTTCAGTGCCAGGCTAGAGAAAAAAGGGAAGCTTTACAAGTCAGCGTATGAAGTGACATAGCTTTAATATCAAAGCCCAGTCAAGCTAGAACAAAGAAAGGAAACTGCTGACTGATCTCACTTACTCATTATAGATGTCAGAATTCTAAATAAAATATTTACAAGTAAAACCCGGGAATATATTTTAAAATTACATCACCTGTGCAGACTGCTTCTTTTCTTTCCGAGTGTGCCGCGTGGAGCACTCTGTCTGGGACGGTCTGGTGGGAAGTGGATGCGTCTGGGGGGAGAGTTGATAGAGAAGCACTTGCTTTCAGAGGTGAGGAGAAAAGAGGGCCCGAGGGATGGTGCTTAGGTTTTTGGCTTGAACCACTACATGGATGGAATTCTATACTCAGACAAGGCCTCAAGGAAATACAAGGGACAGGCACTTTGAGACACCTAAAATCTAAAATAAAAAATTACCTACCGAGCACCTTTGATCAGGAAGATCCTACAGGATGTGCTGCAACGGAACAGAGATGTGAACTAAGGAGGAGCACGTGGGATTCGGGGAAACAGGGACCACTACCTACTTAAGTGAGACGGAGAGGGAATTCCCAGTACAACAGCAGTGGAAGTCCCAGTGTTGCTTTGCTTGTACAGCAGCCAGTTTAGAATGGAACAGAAGGATGTAGAGATATCTCCAGGAAAAAAATCAAAATGACATATTATTTGGTGCTAAGATTTATTGTTTACTCTGAGCCAGATACTGTTCACTCTAAGTATTTTACCTGTAATCACTTGCTTAATCTAATTGAGAAAGTTATTATTTCCACTAGATCATAAGCTCCACGAACGCAAGTATTTTCATCGCTTTCATCTGGGGACCAAGAATGGTATATGGCATCTAGAGATATTGAAAGGAAATTTTTTGTTGGTTTTTTTTCTTTTATCTTTTTAGGGCCGCACCAGCGGCATATGGAAGGTCCCAGGGTAGGGGTCGATCAAAGCTGCAGCTGCCGGTCTACACCACAGCCACAGCAATGTGGGATCCGAGCCGCACCTGTAACCTACACCACAGTTCACGGCAATGCTGGATCCTTAACCCACTGAGGGAGGCCAGGGATCGAACCCCAGCCCTCATGGATCCTAGTCGGATTCGTTAACAGCTGAGCCACGACAGGAACTCCTGAATGAATACTGTTCAATCAATGCAATGAATCCACCTTTCACATATATGAAAACTGAGATAGAGATTCTGTAACTTGTCCAATCCTATACACCTATTAAATGACTGAAATGGGATTTAAACCCAGGCAGTCTTGCTGTAGAGTCAGGGCTACTGTGTATACGTATTATAGTTCTCTATTATATATCTTAACGTAGTTCTGCATTTCAAAGATACGAGGCAGTAGAGAGGGTAAGGAGGGTATATGGTGTAAGAGTGCCAATTCCTTAGGAAACCAGTGATATCTAAAATGCATCTTTAGGGTTATGGTATTAAACACTATAAGTAAAAGAGTGGCTACTTTTGGGAAAGGGAAGTGGCGACTGGTGTTTTTGGTTTTAGATCCTTTAGCACTGTTAGACTTTTTTGGGGGGGCTGCACCCGTGGCATGCAGAAATTCCTGGGCCAGTGATCAACCCTTGCCACAGAAGTGATCTAAGCCGCCGCACTGACAACGTCAGATCCTTAACCTGCTGAGTAACCAGGTACCTCCACTGTTCGACTTTTTAAACTCTGGATCACTTGGGTAAAAACTAGACTTAGATAAGTCAAATGATGAATACAGAATAAATATGACTTTTTAGAGACAAAAAACATTTCTTAGGATTAAAACTAAAGTGTATGTAGACTAGATTATTACATCATTTGGTAGGAAGAGTTGAAATAGATGTAGAAAACAGGGATACTAATCGTAAGCACTGATACAGAATATGGGCTCCTCGTCCTGCCATTGATTAGCTATAAGACCTTGAGCAAGATATTTGCCTTCTTTGAAACTCTGTGTCCTCATTCATAAAATGAGAATTTATAATACCTACGTACATAGTTGTTATGAAAATTAAACAATATTTAAGATTGAGAAGACACCTAACACTGAGCCTGTAAAAATAAATGTTCAATAAGAGTTTGTTTCCTTTTGTTCCTCTTTATTCTATTTATACAAAATAGTTCCTATCTGCTGTTATTTATTCTCCCAGTAACTCTTATTCAGTGAATCACATTTTATCTCAGTTTTACAAATAAGGAAAGAGGTTAAGTTACTTAGTCAAGGTCACAGAGCTGGTTAATAGCTTTGTGGGGCTCAGAATTCAGTACTTATGCCTCTTACTCTGGTGCCCCTTTGACCCGCCATGGGGAATACTAAGTGTTTTTTTTGTCTTTTTAGGGCCATGCCGGCGGCATATGGAGGTTCCCAGCCTAGGGGTCCAGTCGGAGCTGAAGCCGCTGGCCTACACCACAGCTCACAGCAATGCCGGATCCTTAACCCACTGAGCAAGGCCAGGGATCGAACCCACGTCCTCATGGATACTAGTCAGATTTGTTTCCCCTGAACCACGACGGGAACTTCCCAAGTTTTTTTTTTTTTATTTTATTTTAGATAAACTATTAAAATAGTTTAGAATAAAATGTATTCATTCAAGTCACTTTTTAAAAAATGGGAAACTGCTACTATTGAATTCCTTCTATGAATTCTCAAACTTTGTTAGTGGGAAATTTAACTTTGGCATATTATATATAAAAAACTAAGCTGGAACATTTAGTGTTGCAGTGATACCTTAATTTCATATAGAAAATAGCCAGTTGTCTTTTTTAAGCTTTTTTTTGGGTGATTCCTTCTTATTATATTTCCCTGTTGATAAGCATGAAAATTGTCTCAAAGGCTGTATCCTGACTAGATGTTTAAATGGTAGATTTGTCATTTTCCCACTTTAGTTCTGATGTGAAGTGGTGCCAGCCTTTGGAGATGGAAACTATTGGTGGAATGAACAGGCAGCTGAATACCTGCGCCTGCGTACCAACCATCTGGAATTCAATTTCTGTTCCTCCTGTTCCCCACATGGTAGGTAACACGTGTGATGGATGGCTACCTTCTTTTCTATTTTGATATGTACATATAACATGGAAATCTGTATTAGGGAAGCAGGGAGAGCAAGAAATGTTTTCTTTTTCTTTTCTTTTTTCTTTTGGCTATTTTAGGGCCACATTCGTGGCGTATGGAGGTTCCCAGGCTAGGGGGCCAGTCGGAGCTGTAGCCCCCAGCCTACACCACAGCCACAGCCACAGGAAAGCACGATCCGAGCCGTGTCTGCAACCTACACCACAGCTCACAGCAATGCCAGATCCTTAACCCACTGAGCAAGGCCAGGGATCGAATCTACATCCTCATGGATGCTAGTTGGGTTCATTAACCGCTGAGCCACCACAGGGACTCCTCTCCATTTTCTTTTACTTTAAAGCTGCCTATATGATTGTACTTGAAGTGAATCTTTTGTCTACAGTGTATAGTTTGGTTACTTTCTAAGTCCATTTTGACAACCTCTGTCTTTTATTTGGTGTGTTTACACTATTTACATTTGATTTCATTATTTGTGTTTGTATTTAGTTTACCATTTTATAGTTGTTTTCTTTGTTCCCTCTATTTGTTGTTGCTGTCCCTTTGTTTCCTGCCTTTGGATTCTTTGAACATTTTTTGGTATTCCATTTTAATTTATATATTGTGATTTGAAATATATCTCTGTATAGTTTTTTAGTGTGTTTTCTAGCAACTACAAAGTACTTTTCAAAGTCCATTTATTTATTTATTTTGTCCTTTTAGGGCCACACCCACAGCATATGGAAGTTCCCAGGCTAGGGGTTGAATCAGAGCTGCAGCTGCCAGGCTATGCCACAGCCACAGCAACACAGGATCTGAGCTGCACATCCTCATGGATAGTAGTCAGATTCTTAACCAGCTGAGCCACAATGGGAACTCTCTCAAAGTCCATTTAGAATTGATATTTTACTATTTCTTTCTCTTTTTTTTTCAGGCCTCACCCGTGGCATATGGAGGTTCCCAGGCTAGGGGTCCAATCAGAGCTGTAGTTCCCGCCTTCGCCGCAGCCACAGCAACGCAGGATCCGAGCCGCGTCTGCGACCTACACCTCAGCTCGTGGCGACGCCGGATCCTTAACCCACTGAACAAGGCCAGGGATCGAACCTGCAACCTCCAGTAGTCTGTACCTCTTAATCCCCTCCCTCCTGTCTTGCCCCTCCTCCCTTCCCCGTCCCCACTGGTAACCACCGAACTGTGCTCTGTATCTGTGAGTCTGTTTCTTTTTGTTATCCTCACTAGTTGGTTGTACTGTGTCCTCATTCTCCCTTAGCACATCGCTTCCACTTCAAATGGCACTGGGTCATCTTTTTCTCTTTCTTCAGTGCCAGTTTGTTAGTTCTTTAGAAAACTGCAAAACACTTGGTTTGTTAACTAGTGATATTTCATTTTCCCCTGCTACAGAATACTCCAGAAGCGTCTGAGCAGAACACTTCCAATTCTAGTTCACCATCGACATTTACCTCCGGGGTCTGCCACTGCCCCGCTGGCGAATTCTCAGGTTTAGGTATGGAGGCAGTGTCTTTCTTCCCATTGACATCCTTTATTTATTTATTTATTTATTTATTTATTTAGTCTTTTTGCCTTATCTAGGGCCACACCTGCGCATATGGAGGTTCCAAGGCTAGGGGTCCAATTGGAGCTGTAGCTGCTGGCCTACACCACAGCCACAGCCACGCGGGATCCGAGCCGCATCTGCAGCCTACACCACAGCTCACGGCAACGCCGGATCCTTAACCCACTGAGCGAGGCCAGGGATCGAACCCGCAACCTCATGGTTACTAGTTGGATTCCTTAACCACTGAGCCACGACGGGAACTCCACTGTTGACATCCTTTAAACTTAATGGCATTTTAGCATTCCTTCCCCTGGACATTCTTTAAACATAATATTTGCTCTTGAGGGGTTACTTGTCCTCTGGGTACTCTTGTTTTAAGGGAGCAATTAAATACTAATTAAATTTTCACTTTGTTTTCTTTGCCATTCGAATTCATAGGTTTCAACTCCAGTGGGAGCTCTTTCCCTAATGGCACCTCAACCCGTGTTTTCCACCCGACCGGGCTTCAGGACCAGCACTCCTGCTCCATCCACAAGACGTAAGGTATGTCTGAGCTGTTGTTGCTTAGGGCCTTGGTGGATATGTTTACAGTCTTTTGTGCCCTGTTGGTGTCTCATAGGAGAGACACAAATTCTAACTTTTTTAAGCACTGTGAAAAGACGCAGAATTGTGCAAAACTGGTCCTCTCCAAGCTTGTGCCGTTAAACCTCAGCTAGGTTCTGATACCCATTCAGCAATCCTTTTATTCATTCATTCAACAGACACAACTGTGATTAGTGCTGGAGAGGTGGGTAGCTCAGTCTGGAGTTAGGAAAGGATATTCCAGACCAACTCACATAGGAAAGCAAAGCACCCTGTGAGGTCAAGAGAGGGAGCAATTAATGGAGGAATGAAAGCTTTCAGGGCTTTTTTCACATGATACGGAGAGTTTAAACTAGTAGGCATATTGATGACAGAAGTTTAGTGTTAGAGGCAGAGAAAACCGCTTGAACGTAGGAGTGGAAGCGGGCGTTGGTGACACGGATAAATGTAGCTGAAGCACATGGGAGAGTGTGGTGATCCAGGTGTTCATGGCCTCACAGTGTGGTTTTCTAGAAGGCTTTCCAAGGTTTCTGCCTTCAGTCTTCAGCCAATACACTGGGTCCCCTGGTTCCTGAAGGTTTGTCTTAGGAGGCCTGACAAAGCTTCAAGTATTAGATAATGAGAAGGCTGACCAGACTTTTGTGTAGAAATATTTGTCATTTGTTATTATACCACAGGAAAAATGTACAGAGATAATGAAAGGGTTACTCTCTTTCTCTCACAGACAAAGTCCATGTAGAAGCACCAAAGCAAAAAGATTCAGAATCAGAGGTGAAAATAAATAATGACATCTCTACAGCCTGCACTGAGCCAGCCACATCTTCTGAGTAAAATAAACATTCAATTGGACATTCAGTACTCTTGAGACTCTTCAGTTTGGTGTGTTTGAGGTCATGCATTCTTTCTCTGTTTTAGTGGTTATTCTTGGAATCTTATTCTGCAACTATCAAAAACTAAAGTTAATATCTTAATATCAGTTCACAAATAATACCAAGGACCTTAGAATATGTTTAAACTACAATGGCGTTCCCTCCCAAGCTATAGATTATAGTGCGCCAAGATTTTAGCCCTGTTCCATTTTGTTAGCCCCCCCAAAAAACAAAGTAATAGTGTTAGAAATGTTTTTGTTACATTTAGCAGTGTGTTCACAAATGCTTTGTTCACTATCGTTTTTGCATTGGAATCTTTTCCCTCATCCTGAAGTACATCTTTTAGAAGTTTATTTAGTTTAGTTATGCTGGTGATAAACTCGGGTGTTTCTTTATCTGGAAATATATTTCTTCATACTTGTTTTTTTTGACTGAGCCTGTGGCATGCAGAAGATCCCAGGCCAGGGATGGAACCCATGCCACAGCAGAGCTCTGAGCCACTGCAGTTACAACACTAGATCCTTAACCCACTGTGCCACCAGGGAACTCCCCACCCCTTTTCTTTTTGCTTTATAGGGCCACACCTGCGGCATGTGGAGGTTCCCAGGCTACGGGTCGAATCAGAGATACAGCTGCCGGTCTTCACCACAGTCACAGCAACACCAGATCCAAGGAACGTCTGTGACCTACACCGCAGCTCAGAGCAACACTGGATCCCCAACCCACTGAGCGAGGCCAGGGATCAAACCTGCAACATCATGGATACTAGTTGGGTTTGTAATCCCCTAAGCCACCATAGGGAACTCCTGAACTCCCTATTTTTAAACTAAATTTTCAATTGATGTACACATACAAACTCCATAAGTATTCTTGTTTGAATCTTTTTGTGGACAAATGTGGATAGCATCTCTTGGGTAAATACCTAGGAGTAGAATGGCTGGGTCATAGAGTGGGTTTCTTCTAAAATTAAAACTGCTAAGGGAGTTCCTCTGTGGCACAGGGAGTTAAGGGTCTGGCACTGTCGCTGTAGCAGCTTGGGTCACTGCTGTGCCTCAGGTTTGATCCCTGGCTCGGGAACTTCTGCATGCCCAGGGTGCGGCCAAAACCAAACAAACAAACTGCCAAAAGTTGTCCAAAAATGACTTTACCACTTTATTATACCAGCAGTGTATGAGAATTCTAGGTGCTCCAAATTCTGGCCAAGAATTACTGCTGTCAGTATTTTAAGTTTGGGCCATTCCACTGGGTTTGTAAGTAATATAATGTAGGGGTTTAATTTACCTTTCCTGATGACTAAGCAACTTTTTATATACTTACTGGCCATTCCAACATGTGTGAAATGTCCAACTATTTTGCCCATTTTAATGTTTTTTGTGGAGTTCCCGTTGTGGTGCAGTGGAAACGAATCCAACTAGGAACCATGAGGTTTCGGGTTTGATCCCTGGCCTGACTTAGTGGGTTAAGGATCCGGCGTTGCTGTGAGCTATGGTATAGGTCGAGGTGCAGCTCAAGATCCTGTGTTGCTGTGGCTGTGGTGTAGGCTGGCAGTTGTAGCTCTGATTTGACCCCTAGCCTGGGAACCTCCATATGCCATGGGTGTGGCCCTAAAAAGCAAATAAATAAATAAAAACTAAAAAAAGTTAAAAAAATGTTTTTCTTTATTGGAGTTCCCACTGTGGTGCAACAGGATTGGAGGCATCTTGGGAGCACTGGGACGCAGGTATGATCCCCAGCTTGGCACACTGGCTTAAGGATCCACAGATGCCACAGCTATAGCCTAGGTCACAACTATGACTCAGATTTGACCCCTGGCCTGGGAACTCCATATGCTGCAGGCAGCCAAAAAAGAAAAAGAAAATTAAAAAAAACTAATGTATTTCATTGTTGACTTGCAGTTTTATATATATTCTGACTATTAATTCTGTTGGATATGTTATGCAAATAATTTCTTCTAGTCTGTGGCTTGCCTTTTCACATTTATAATGGTATCATTTGATGAGTAGGTGTTTTCTAATTTTGAAGTCCAATTTATCGTTTTTCTTTTATGAATATCGTTTTTTGTGTCTTCGGAAATATTTGATGATCTCATTGTCATGAAGATATCCTCCAGTTCTCTTCTGGAAGCTCTACAGTTTCCCCTTGGGTTGTCGTGGTACATTTTTTTTTTCTTTTTACCTTTTCTAGGGCCGCACTTGCCGCATATGGAGGTTCCCAGGCTAGGGGTCCAGTTGGAGCTGAAGTCGCTGGCCTACACCACAGCCACAGCAATGCTGGATCTGAGCTGCATCTGCAACCTATACCACAGCTCACAGCAATGCCGGATCCTTAACCCACTGAGCAAGGCCAGGGATCGAACTCATGACCTCATGGTTCCTAGTCGGATTCATTAACCACTGAGCCATGAGGGGAACTCCTGTTCTAGTACATTTCTCAAAAACCAATTGACAGCATATTTATGGGTCTGTTTTTTCCTTTTTTTGTTCCATTGATCCAAACCTCTATTCTTAGTACACTAACAAGCTGTCTTGATTGTCATAGTCTTCTGTAGGTCTCAAAATCCAGTAGTATTAGTCTTCTATTTTATATGTATTTTTCAAGATGGTTTCAGATATGTAGGTTTTGTTTGAATTCCACAAAATATTACAACCAACTGGCCAATTTCCATGGGGAAAAAAAAAAAAAAAGGAGGGCCTCTCAGAGTTCCCATTGTGGCGCGGCAGAAATGAATCCAACTAGAATCCATGAGGATGTGGGGTCGATCCCTGGCCTTGCTCAGTGGGTCGAGGATCCCGCATTGCTGTAAGCTGTGGGGTAGGTCGCAGATGCGGCTGGGATCCTGTGTGGCTGTGGCTTAGGCTGGCAGCTTTAGCTCTGATTAGACCCTAGCCTGGGAATTTCCACAGGCGCGGCCCTGAAAAGAAAAAAAGGCCTCAGAGAGTCTGATCAAAGGTGGCTTTTGGTAAATTTTGATGCAGTGGAAGGGGTATTTATTAGAATCAGGACACCGCTCACTTGGAAGCAGGCATAAAGAAAGTCCCCTTAAAGGCTCAAGAAGCTCGCTAGGATGGTGGGACCAGAAGGACACCCAAGCCCGGTGGTGGCGTCTAGGTTCCGGGTTTGCTTGTATTCGAAAAGGGATCGTGTCGCCAACGTGAGAGCGTTGCCTCTTCTGGGGTGGCAGTGGGTTGTGTCCCAGCTTGGTACCGGATCATCAGGGTCCTTCAGCCCGCCCATCCACAAAACCGCCGGAACCCATTTTCCCAGGACTCGGTATTGGCCCTTGCTGCAGAGCCAGTTTCTCCTCAGCTGCCGTTCCACGCCTGTCATTCACCTGTACGCAGCCAATCAGCATCCATAGGTCGGGAGATTCGCCCGAAGGGAGCGGGGCGGCTACTTTCTGTGCGCCAATGAATGCGCAGACACACAAGCGAGGGGGCGGGCCTGAGGGTGTGGGCGGGCCAATCACGGTGCCCCGGCGGCTGGCAGCTCGAAAGGCAGTTAGTCGCGCGCTCGCTTCCCCAAGATGGCGGCCGCTAAGGACGGTTGTGGTTTGGGCGAAGTGGCTTCAGGGAACGGGCGGCGGCTCCACCTAGGGATTCCTGAGGCCGTTTTTGTGGTAAGAGGCACGCGGGTCCTCGGTCTCTTGACTCTGTGCTGTGGGCGACCGCTTCCTTTCTGGCCCCCACCCCGGCCTCTATCGTTGGGGGACGGAGTTGAGCTAAAGGAGCTGGGAGAGAGTGCTCCGTCCTCTCCCACCTCGGCGCCTGCACGCCGGGAGCTGTGTTGGGACCCGCCCGCGGGGAACGCGGTCCGAGAAGGCCGCAGCGGATAAGGTGGCGTGGGGCCCGGAGGACTCGGGAGCGGGGCCGGGCGGTCCCTCAGACCCTCCTCCCCGCCCCACGCGGGATTTCTTCCCTGCCTCCTGGAGAAAGGGAGGCGGCGAGAAGCTGGAGATCAGCGTAGATGCTGGAGAGACCGGTATACAAATGGTGACAGGACCCAGTGAGTAGGCAGAAGAGCCGGTGCCAAGGTGTGGAAGTAGGAAATGGCAGCTGGTCTGTTGCCTCGGAAGAGCAGGGTGGTGGGCAGGTGGGGTCGGGTGAGAACGTGAAGTCCTTGTATGTCCTGCTGAGGCTTTATCCAGAGGGCAGCAGGGGTCTAAAGAAGCCACTGTACCTACTTGCTTGTAGGTACATCGGCCTAATAACTTAGTAGAGCATAAAGCGCGTGGAGTTCAGGGACGAAGCAGGGAATGCAGTTTTGGAGGCTTCGCAGAATGGG
>PVHT020000053.1:539460-570900 GCA_004024745.2 Catagonus wagneri
TTGATTTCATTTAGGAAACGAATCAGTTGTTAGTAATTTTTAAAAATTATTTTTAATAGGTTTTATTTTTACAGGCAGTTTTAGTCCCATAACAAAATTGAGCAGAGGGTACAGAGATTTCCTGCATAGCCCCTGCCCCCACAGATGCCCAGCTTCCCCATATCAAGACCCTTCACCAGAGTGGGACGTTTGTTACAGTAGATGAGCCAACGTTGATATGTTATTGGTAACTAACGTCCACGGTTTACGTTAGGGTTCACTCGTGTGCTCTGCAGTCTCTGGGTTTGGACAAATGCATGCGGACCTGTTTCTGCCGTTACAGTATCGCACAGAGTGTTTCATGGCCCCAAGAATTCTCTGAGCTCTGCCTGTTCATCCCTCCCTTTCTCCTTGATCCCTGGCAACCACTGATCCTTTCACCATCTCCACAGTTTGGTCTTTTCTAGAATGTCTCATAGTTGGATCATACACCATGAAGCCCTTTCAGATTGGCTTCTTTTACTTGGTAATGTGCATTTCAGTTTCCTCGATAGGTCATTTCTTTCAGCATGAATGCATGTACCACAGCTTATCCATTTGCCTAGCGAGGGTGTCTTGGTTGCTTCCAAGTTTGGGCAATTATGAATAAGGCTGCTAAAAACATCTGTGTGCAGTTTTTGTGTGGACCTATGTTTTTAGCTCCTTTGGGTAAATACCAAGGAGCATGACTGCTGGATTGTGTAGTAAGAGTATGTTTAGTTTTGTAAGAACCTGACAAACTGTCTTCCAAAGTGGCTGTATCATTTTTGCGTTCCCACCAGCAATGACTGAGAGTTCATGTTGTTCTACATCTTCACCAGCATTTGGTGTTGTCGGTGTTCCAGATTTTGGCCATTCTAATAGGTGTGTAATAGTATCTCACTGTGGTCTTTTTATTTGTTCGTTTGTTTGCATTTTGCTTTTCATGGCTGCACCCTCTGCATATGGAGGTTCCCAGGCTAGGGGTTGAATCAGAGCTGCAGCTGCCGGCCTATGCCACAGCCACAGCCATGCAGGACCTGAGCCACGTCTGCTATCTACACCACAGCTTACACCAACACTGCAACCCTAACCCACTGAACAAGGTCAGGGATTGAACCTGCATCCTCATGGATACCAGTCAGATACGTTTCCACTATGCCACGATTGGAACTTCCTCGTTGTGGTCTTAATTTACATTTCTCTGATGACATATGAGGTGGAGCATCTTTTCATATGCTTATTTGCTATCTGTGTACCTTCTTTGGTAAGGTGTCTGTTAATGTCTTTGGTCCGCTGTTTTAGCTACTAGCCTGGAACAGCTGGGCATCCACACACACAAAAAATGACCCTAGACACAGACCTTACACATTTTACAAAACTTAATGTGAATCACATGCCTGAATGTACAGTGCAAAACTGTAAAGCTCCTAGAAGACTACATAGGAAAAAAACTAGATGACTTTGGGGATGATGATTTCTGTTTAGGTGCAACACCAAAAACAGTCCATGAAGAGATAGTTGATATGCTGGACTTTATTAAAATTAACGACCTCTCTTCTGCAAAAGACCCTGTCAAAAGAATGAAAAGATAAGCCACAGACTGGAAGAAAATGTTTGTAAAAGACACATCTGATAAAGGACTGGTATCCAAAATACACAAAAGAATTCTCAAAACTCAACAATAAGAAAACAAATAGGAGCTCCCATCGTGGTGCAGCGGAAACAAATCTGACTAGGAACCTTGAGTTTGCGGGTTCAATCCCTGGCCTCAGCGGGTTAAGGATCTGGCATCGCCATGAGCTGTGGTGTAGATGGCAGATGCAGCTTGGATCTGGAGTTGCTGTGGCTGTGGTGTAGGCTGGCAGCTGTAGTTCCTGGGAACCTCCATTATGCTGCACGTGTGGTCCTAAAAAGCAAAAAAAAAAAAAAAAAAAAAGAAAACACATAACTGGATTAAAAAATATTTGAATGTATGTTATTTTAAAAGTTAATCTATTTAAAATGCAATTTTTAATTCAAAACACCTATGTAGAATATGATTTTCTCTAGAATTGTTAACTGATGATGGGGTGTATTTGACATGTAAAACAAGATCTGTACACAGTAGGTATTCTATAAATATTTGCTATTATATCTAAATATTTTAACTGTGAAATATGTTATTTAATAAACAAAATCTATTGTATATCGTAAATATTTCCTATATATAAATTGTCCTCAAACGTATCGCTAGAAAATGCAAAGCTAGTTAAGACTGTGGCCTGGTGGCAAAATACTAAGTTAACCTTTTTCTTATTCACAGGCTAAAAGGTCAGATTCCTGAAATTAAGCAAACTTTAGAAATTCTAAAGTACATGCAGAAGAAAAAAGTAAGTGCACTTTTGTTTGTCAATATGAGCAATCCCGGATGCTTGAGTGGAGGGAGACACGTGTTCCTTGCCTCTGCTCGCTGGTGGTATTTGAACTGTGCGGAAGATGCAGTCTGCCTTTCTGAGCACATGTACTGGTGTCCAGACAGTGTGCTGCTGGGAGACGGGTGCTTTCCTTTCTGGGCCCACACTTCTTGGGGGATTAAGTACAAAAAGAAAATGCCATATTTTGAGGTAGCAGCATCTAATGCTTTTTATTCTCCTTAAAAATAAGGAGTGAGACAAAGACTTACGGAGCTGGAAAGAATCTTAGAAATTATGTTTCAGATTCTCATTTCACAGTCCAAGAAACATTTGCAAAGACCAGTGTCATGTAGCTAGTTACTGGCAGAACTGGATTTGAGAATCTTGTCTTAATCCAATATTTGTTAAATAAAAACAGGCTGTAAAGATTACATTTCATAAGTATGTTATATTTAAAATATTATATGTATGTGTATATATACGATTTATTACCTGACTAGAATAACCATTTCTAGTATATTTTTTAAGTCATGAATTATGTCATGAATTTATAAGCGACTTCAGAAAACTGGTTGGTTGGGCATGAAGCACTGATGAAGTAATAATAATAATAGATAACTTGTATAGTGCTTACTGTGTGCCAGGAACTGTCATATGTTTGTGTGAACTCCCCTTGCCACACACCCAGCCTTCAGCGGTGTAGTGAGTAGCCAGCCGGAACCCGCAGCTCCGTGCCCAGCCCCCTGGCTGTGCACTGCTTTCTTTTACCACTCTCCTTAGTCTTCATGCTGGTCCTGTGGTACTGCTGTAAATGGCTTAGGGTCAGCTCTGCCATCTCTCTCTTATAACCTTGATGTTAAAATCTACTGTGTACAGTACTGCATTTTTTTTTTTAAGGAGTCCACCAGTTCACTGGAGACCAGATTCTTACTGGCAGATAACCTGTATTGCAAAGCTTCAGTTCCTCCCACCGATAAAGTGTGCCTGTGGTTGGGGGTAAGTGAATGTAATCGCCATAGCTGCCTCGGCTGACATTGGTAATCCGGTGTGTCTTCCCCAGCGCAGCAGTGTTGTTCAGGCTGTGTCAGTGCCCGTCTCCCTCGACTGTGGGAGGAATGAAGGGGTGGCATTCGGAGGGGATCAGGAGTGCGATGAAGGTTGCCGCACAGACATGCTCAGGTCTCTCCCAGTCAAGACAGAACTGATCGAAATCTTACTTCCCCTTCAGCCAGTGCTTTCTCTCCTAGATGGAAGGGAAGGAAGAGCAATACAAGTAAAATAGAAGGTACTGCTGAACCTCAGATAAATGTTTCTGTATCATGAGTTTGTTAGTTCAAAAGATCTCTGTAAATTTAAGGGGGGGAAAGATTACAAAAACCTTGAGGTTAGAACCCATTTTTTATTTTTTATTTTTTTAATTTTTTTTTGGTCTTTTTGCCTTTATGTAGAGCCGCACCCAAGGCATATGGAGGTTCCCAGGCTAGGGGTCTAACAGGAGCTGTAGCCGCCGGCCTACCCCACAGCCACAGCCACGCGGGATCCCAGCCGCGTCTGCAACCTACACCACAGCTCACGGCAACGCCAGATCCTTAACCCACTGAGCAAGGCCAGGGATTGAACCCGCAACCTCATGGTTCTTAGTCGGATTCGTTAGCCACTGAGCCACGAAGGGAACTCCCAGAACCCATTTTTTAAAAAAAAATTTTGTCTTATCTTTTTAGGGCCACACCTAGAACCCATTTTTTAAGTCCTTTTTTTTTCAATTGTGATGATTTCATAGGCCTTGTCTGTGATTCTTCTTATCTTACTTCTCTCAGTCCCTTGACCAGCCAGCCAAGAGCCATTCCGACTGTCCAGCCAGCCATCCTTAGTTCTTGTTACCTCAGGCAGGTTCCCATCCGAGGCAGCAAGACCCTCCCTACTGGGTCTTGAATCCTGAGCAGATTCATACATGGAAACACTTAGTTCCTCCTCCTGATTTTTGTTGGCTGTAATATTTTTAGAGCTTGTACATTTAATTCTACAACCATAATTTCCATCCTTGTTTAGTTTTGTTTTATAGATGGAACAGTCATCCACCCAGTAGCTCACATCCTAGGGGTTATCCTTGTTAGTTTCTTGTTCCCCTTGGCCACATGTGATCAGCAGGTGGGCATAAGATGGCTCTATAAACTGCACTAGGACCACAGGGAGTGCTCTGGTAAGAATTATGGCTGGAGCCTACCTCACACGAGCATGAATTCCAAATGGATCGCATGCTTAGCATGAAATACTGACGCCATCAAAGTTCTAGGCCAAGTCCTAGGTGACTTATTTTGTAACCCTGGAATAAGGGTGCTTTTTTAGGCCTAAAAATTCAGAGACCTAAGCAAGGTCAAAAGGTGGTGAACAGGAAAAATACTTGTAACTCATATAGCAGGAAAAGGACTAAGAGGTTGACAGGCAAAAGACTAACAGGACTTAGAGTTGTGTTTTGGGCATGTCAGTCCCGGGATGCCTATCAGGCCATTGGTAGAGAGACTGATAAGGCCGTGCTTCGGGAGTGAATCAACTAAGGAGAAATACTTGACACAGGGTTCTTCCTGAATAAATGATTACTGTTTTTTGACATAAATGAAGAATTAATTATATGAATGAATATAATTATTAAATATAAGTATTATAAGTAATATAAATATAATTATATTTTTTCTTGTTAAAAGTAAGCAAAGTGTAGACATCTGCAGGAAAAAGTTATCAGAAGCATCAGTAATTGACTGAGGAATGAGATTAGGGGTCTGGCTTTGGAGAGATTTATACTTTTCATTGAATATTTTTGTCCTGTCTGCATTTTTAGACAGTTTTCTAATTATCACGTATTGGTAAGTATTCATGTAGCACCTACTTTGCGCTAAATACTTTCGTGTTGTCTCTTTTAATTCTTACAGTAATCCTTTGAGTGATTTTTAAATTCCATTTGTCAGGTGGGGAAAGGGGTTCGGGAAACGCCCGGTGGTGTCAGGTGAGAGGAGGAGTTGCACCCGGGGGAGGTGTGGTTCCCCTGCAGTGTGCATGCGGTTACTCCAGACCCTCAGAACTGCAGGCATGGCCCCCGCCCTCACCCCTAGCGGCCGTGGGAGGTCGGAAGGGGGCGGTGAAAGCCAGCTGTGTGTCTTAAGGGATCAAATGTAGATAATGGTCTGTCTGTGGAAACTTTTAAATGACTATTTACATTGATTCAGATGTAATACTATGAATCGCGTCATGATGGACTTAGTAGAAGGACAGAATTTGGTAACTAAAGATCTGATTCTTATCCTAATTCTTCCATTTATTTACTCCATATGCAAGTGTAAGTAACCTAATTTCTCAGAGCCTCTGTTCTTAGCTATGAAGAAGGTAACCTGCCTCACTAGGGTTTATGAGGAGTAAATGATACCATGTTTGTAAATATATTCTCTATCCCAGGGAGTCAATAAACTTTCTGTGCCGAAGAGTAAATATTTTTGGTTTTTGCAGACCACACTGTCTCTGGCACAACTTGTGTTTAGCTCTGCAACCGTGGCGTGAAAGTGTAAGTGAATAAAGAACAGCTGGATTTCTGGTGTTCCCACTGTGGCTCAGTGAGTTAAGAACCCGACTAGTATCCATGAGGATGCAGATTTGGTCCCTGCCCTTGCTCAAGTGGATTAAGGATCTGGTGATGCCACAGGCTGCCGCCATCTGCAGCATAGGTTGCTGATGCAGCTTGGATCCTGCGTTGCTGTGATGTAGGCTGGCAGCTGCAGCTCCAATTCAGCCCCTAGCCTGGGAACGTCCATATGCCGCAGGTGCGGCCGTTAAAAAAAATGGAATAGCCGGGTTTCAGTAAAACTTAGGACAAAGGGCCGTTGGCTGGATTTGACCCAAGGGCTGTAGTTTGCGAGCCCCTGCTCTGACATATGAAGACTAGGTGAATGTTTAGTAATTGTCATGATTTTCTCTCTTCAGGCTAACGTAATGCTTGAATATGATATTGATGAAGCTCAAGCATTGTTGGAAAAGAATTTATCGACTGCCACAAAGAACCTTGATTCTCTTGAGGAAGACCTTGACTTTCTTCGAGATCAATTTACTACCACAGAAGTCAGTATCCTTTCTCAAAAAAAAAAAAAAAGGCAAAGAGAGGAAAGGAGAAAGATGTTTTTAACATTCTTACCTACATTGCTTTAGTGAGAAGAATGTTCTTATTCTTTTTTTTTTTTTGTCTTTTGTCTTTTTAGGGCCGCACCCACGGCATATGGAGGTTCCAAACAGAGCTGTAGCTGCCGGCCTACACCACAGCCACAGCCACAGCCACGCGGGATCCAAACTGTGTCTGCGACCTATACCACAGCTCACGGCAATGCCGGATCTTCAACCCACTGAGCGAGGCCAGGGATCGAACCCGTGTCCTCATGGATACTAGTCGGGTTCGTTAACCACTGAGCCAATACGGGAACTCCAAGAATGTTCTTATTCTTAGACTACTATTAAGTTGCAGATTTTATGAGAGTAGTAAATGACATATTCAGAACTAATAAATAAATTTACAGATAGACTAATCTGAATTTGAAGTGTGAAAGTGTGGAAACAGCAAATTCAGTTTGGCAAAATGAGTATTTTTCTTTCAGATATTTTCTCAAGACATCTTGTAGCTAATGAAGTAGTTTAATTCCACAGGTGGTTATTAAGGGTCTCCTGTGCTCCTGCGACTGTGCTGAGCTGTGTGGGGCAAAGTATTGCTCTGTAAAACAGCTAAGCGATTATTTCGTAGCAAATTGTAAGTAAGTTGGTTTCATATATTCAACACCAAGGCAGTTTAAAGTTAGGGAAAGATAGATGTGAGCTAGAATCGGTTCAGAACAGGCTTTGAGAAGGTAGAACTTAGAGTGCTTTTGAAGGCAGTGTAGGGCTATGTCAGCAGAGAGAAGAGGCAGGGTGGGTATTGTGGTCAAGGGGGAGGCTGGGGTGTTGAAACCCCGCTCTTGGCCTTTTCTTTCCGACCCGTCTCTCCTCCTGGTTCCTGTCGCAGTCATTGGCCTCACACAGTCACCCAAGTCAGAAACCTGGGAGTTGACCTTCACGCCTCTCTTTTATCAGCAGAAGCCAACTCAGCACCAGATTGTTGTCAGCTCTCCCTTGTAAATCTCTCTGCCCATTGCTGTTGTTCTCATGTTGACCTTCCTGAGCCTAGACCCAGTAGCTTTCTGGTCCTTTCCCCCGTCTGTCCTTTGCACTATCTCTGCCTTGAATTTACTGAGTCACGCTTCTTTCTTTTATTGCTCTGGTTATAATACTTCAGTGGTATTTGCTACATGGAGGGTTTGCACATGGGCTTTCTGTGAGCTGTGCCCAGCCAGTCCTAACTCCTGCTGCTGGCTTCTTCCTCCCAGTGCACCCCGAGTGCCAGATAACCCTGGCCAGGCCTTCTCCCCCCGTGTGTGCCATGCCCTTTGTGCATCCACACTCAGTGCCTCTTTCTGGGACTGAGTTCCTCTTGTTGACCTAGGTTGCTTCTTTATATCTTTCATGTTTCAGCTCAAGCAGCAGAATAGTTCTGAACTTTTGAAATTGTCTTGGGGTTTTGTGGGTCCCTTGTGCTTACTGAGTGCTTTGCACTCAGTACTTTGTTTTTCATGCCAGACTGGAGGCTCTGGCTGCGTAGGAGCTCCGCTTCCTCTCTCCGCACAGCACAGACCACGTGGCAGGTGTCGAGTGGCTGAGCGAGGGGAAGGCAGGCCTGGTGAGGCCTGGAGCAGGGGTTGGCGTGTGACCAGTAATGTGGAGACTTCATTCAGAGAAAAAAACTGACAGAATTCCTAGAACATAACATTGGAGAAAGTCTAGATGACTTTCAGTACGGTGGTGACTTTTTGGATACACCACCAAAGGCATGGTCCCTGAAAGAAACAGTTGATAAGCAAAGGCCTACACAGCGTGGTGCTTGTGGAAGGGAAAAGATGTAGACGCTTAATAAATTGGATGAGTGTCCTGTTAAACCGAGATGAGGGTAAGAGATAAAATCATTGATAATTGAAATTGTAATAATTTAAATATGACATGTCAGGGGTGGTTTGAACAGTCTTTGAAATTTCATGCATGATGAACTGTCTTTAATACTGTTGAGGGAGTTCCGATCATGGTGCACTGGTTAATGAATCCGACTAGGAACCATGAGGTTGTGGGTTCGATCGCTGGCCTCACTCAGTGGGTTAAGAATCCAGCATTGCCGTGAGCTGTGGTGTAGGTTGCAGACGCAGCTCGGATCCTGCATTGCTGTGGCTGTGCTATAGGCCGGCAGCTGCAGCTCCAATTTGACCCCTAGCCTGGCAACCTCCATATGCCATGGGTGCGGCCCTAAAAAGCAAAAAAAACCAAAAACCAAAAACCAAAAGAACTGTTGAGTGTCAAGCACATATTTGTTAAATATAATACCATAGTTGACTAGATGTGCTAAGCAGTTACTGATCTGAAACCTTGACTTGGTTTTGGTGGAATTTACTTCCAGTCTTTTCTTGGCAAATGATGCTATGGCAAGGTGGCTCGCGATACTCCTTGTCCTCCAGTATTTTGTGTGTGTGATTTCTGTCTTTGATGCGGTGTATGAATGAATGCTTAGTCATTACATGTGTTATCTTTGAATTGCACTTGCATTTTCTTTGACAATTCTTGCAGATATGGCCAGGGTTTATAACTGGGATGTAAAAAGAAGAAACAAAGATGATTCTACCAAGAACAAAGCATAATGCTGGCAATTAGAAATATGGTTCAGTTTTCCAAACATGTTATTTTAAATACCCCAAAGTTTATCCTTAAAGGTTGACATAACTTTAAATGATTTTTAACAGCAAGAATGATAATTAAAACTTAAAAAAAATAAACACCACTTTATTTATTTATAAATCAAAATTAGTTTCAAATATTTTATAAATCAGCAGTATTTTTATTTTTTTTCATTTCCAGCAAAGTCAGTGCTGCTTTCATTATTTTTGTTTGTTTGTCATAAGAAAAGTCTGAACTGAAATGGCTGAAAACGGTGAGGATGCTATGGAAGCTGATTTCTAGACAGTTTAGCACAGTTTACTTTTTCTTTATTGGCTGGGGTTACTCTCACTTGGTGTGGTTAAACCTGTTCAGAGGTAGGAAAAACAGTTTGAATATTTGAAAACTGCTTTTTCTTTAGTACATGTGGGCCTTTATGATCCTCTGTTGCCATTATTAGTCTTATGTAAATAGAGTTATGAATTACTGCTTAGTCAATAACCATTATAATATTCTGTACTTTTTAGGAAGTGGTAACTTGTGTTCCTATAAACAGTAAGAGGGCTATTGAGACAACACTTTTTCTAACCCGATGTAAGTGCACAGAGCCTTTGCAATGTCAGCATAAAGGCCAAGATGAAATAACAAAATTACCTACTCAAAACTCTTGCCTAAGGTGATTTTATATTTCTTAACAGTTCTCCAAAGCAGCTGAACAGAAATATTAAGATAAATATAAATCTGCAATGGTTTAAACGAGTTGTGAGCTTTTTTATTCATGGTAAAACTTCATAAGCATAGCAGAAAAGCCCTGTGGAAAGCTGTTGGCACAGTGGCTAGTACTTGGTGATACAGATTCTGGTAAAAACACAATGTATTCTTCCATCTCCATGTAGTAAAGAGTATACTTGTACAATGTTTTGTACTTGTATTTCATGATATTAAAACAGTGAAGTTAAAACTGTGGCACAGCACCTTTTTTCATGATTCTTTCTAAAATTAACATGGGTCTTTTCACGTATTTGTACAGTTTATTCAGTTGCAGATATAACTAGCCACGTCCCAAGAACTTATAAGATCCCTTTGGAAGGAATATAGAAGAACAAATAATTGAGAAGTTAAGTTTGAAAGATACCAAAGTTCCTCATCAGTTCTTTCATAATTTTAAATTCCCATACTTTAGAATTTGAGGTTTGTAAGCATCTTGAGATACTTAAGTGCTACTTTTCCCCAAACTTTATTATGGTAAGTATACTAGTATAAGATGTCCCTGTTGGAGTTCCTGTTCTGGCACAGGAAAGGAATCCGACTGGGAGCTGTGAGGATGTGGGTTCGATCCTTGGGCTCACTCAGTGGGTTAAGTTGCCATGAGCTGTGGTGTAGGTCGCAGACACAGCTCAGATCCTGCGTCGCTGTAGCTGTGCTGTAGGCCATCAGCTGCAGCTCCGATTTGACCCCTAGCCTGGGGACCTCCATATGCTGCAGATGCGGCCCTAAAAAGACAAAAAGACAAAAAAAAAAAAAAAGATGTCCCTGTTAATATTAGGACAGGAATGACTTGCTCAGAAGATCTTATTGTGTCTTACTTTAAGTCCATGAAAATCTCTTTAAGCATTTTTAGGTATTCCAGACAATATGAAGACACATAGCTCTTTAGAGATATAAATTAAAGAGCAAATATTAATTATTGAGCAAATACATATAAATATCAAATATGTGTCAGAAACAGTATTAGGCTCTGTTAAATAAAGGATATTTAAATGCCTCTGCCAGATTGTCTTATAACAATTTATATTTTCAGAATAAAATAACTGCCCTGATTTGACATATTTTTAAGCTTAATATTAGTATAGTATACCCAAAGAGAATAACGTGCAAAAGATTGACTACAAAATGTGATACTAAGAAATGTGTCGGAAATGCAACTGAAGTTTAATTATTTTTATACTGTAAAACGTTCATTTGAGAAAGTTTAGAAAATAGGAAGAAAAAAAATTTAAGTTCCATTTGCAGTCCCCTTTAGTGTTTCTATTGCTTGCATTTCTTTTTCTATGCTAGGTTTTTAAAAAACATAATTGAAATAATTTTGTCTTTAGAATTTTTATCCTGCTTTCTTTACTTAACATGGAATTTGCTTATTGTATAGTGCTTTTACATTGACATTATTTTACTGGGTTCGTAGTTGTGCTCTAATAGGTGAACTCTAGTAAACTGTGAGTCAGATATTTGGGTTATTTAAAATTTTTTTCTCTAAGACATAGCAGTTTACATTTTTACAGAAGGATTTTTCCTGAGATTAGATTGCCAAAAATGGAATTATGGAGTCAAAGATTATAGCATTTTCTTTTCTAGGGGTTGAGAGTGGTTTTGTCAATAGCGACAGCAGAGGATGCTGGGAGCCACATCATCCCTGCTGTCCCCACCCTCCTCCACTGCAGAGATAGCAGCGGCCACAGAGACAGGGCCTTATGCACAGCTGCATGGTCAGAAAGAAACCCGGATCTGGTTCCCTAGTGAATTTCCTTCCCTCTGTACTGTACCTAAACAATAATTCAGGAGGTTCAATCCCTGAATGAGTGAATACTCTCCTTTCTTCATAGTTTGCTATTCTCTGCCCTAAACCTCATGATACCTTTAAGAATCTTGAACCATTTAAAAGTTTGTCTTGGTTCTAATCCCCGCCTGTATCTCTTCATTGCTGTTGCGGGATTGGGTTCTCTCTGAAGACACTGCCAAGAGCATGTGCAACTTTCAGCATAACTACACATTTAAACTCCCGAGAAGACCTGGATAGGCCACATCTGACACCGGTTTACGCTGAAGGACGTGGGGCAGGCAAGACACCATGGACACCACGCTAGGGGGCAGCCAAACAATTCTGGGGGAATTCTTGCAGCAGTCCCCACAGACTACACAGTTGGGTGCAGGAGCCACCCTGCCTTAGGAGCCTCAGCAGCCCCCTGTGCGTAGCCTTGATCCCAGTCAGGGTCAGGGCCCCGGAACACGAGGTACAACGTACGCAGGATCCCTGAGCTGTAGCTGGTAGCAGCCCTCCGAGAGCAGGTGCAGGGGACCACTGGGGACATTTTACCAGACGCAGGCTCCCCGGATCACACGGCTGACAACCTGCCTTCATCGGGTTTCCAGGGGGAAGCAAACTAGAACGCTAATGCAGGGTCGGTTCCTCACCTTCAGGGAGAAAGGGTTCTGAGCACCTCTCGCTCAGCCTGTTTGGGTCTTGCCTCATCATGGCCAGTTGACAGTGGCTTACTTCTTTTTTCAGTTCCTTTTACAAGGCCATTTAGCTAATACCCACCTCTGCAAAAAAGGTAGTAATAATTCAGATACTTGAAAGGGCCAGATGGAAGCATTTCTGTCTGGGTTTGGAGAGCTTTTTTGCTCCTTGACCCCAAACCAAGTGATGCCATAATTTTAGGGGAACTTTACGAACTCATTGCACAAAACTTTTTAGTCTTGTGGCCAAAACTGCAACCGGTATCATAGACAGGCCTGCTCATTAACCATAGTCTCTAGACTAATACTCTTCTGTACCCAGGGAGTACTGCTCACCTGGCCAGTTGTGAGAAGGCTCTAGTTTGAGACTGGAAGTGTTTGAGGCTGGAGGAATTGGTTAACGTATTACATGCACAGCGAGGCTCTTCTTGTTTGAGCTGTTAGCAGAACATGGCCCAGGGTTCTGGCTGCACCTGGAAACCCGGCTGTGGATGGTGCTGCAAAGTTCAACTAAAGAATTTGCTTTCGTTTGTGTCCCTTTCTTGTCTGATGCAGATTTGGTTATAGCCACATTAAGCAAAAAGATGGACCTGCTGTGCATAGTATATTTGAGCAATTTGTGTATAAAGAAAGGATTGTGCCTCCTAGCCATGGTTTTCAAATAATTTTATGTCTAGTTGTTTGTGTAATGACTCTGTTTGCCTTTGGGGATGCTTTATTCAGAGGCAGGCCATGAAGTTTTACTCCCAAGTAAACCCATCTTAGACAGAATCAGCTTATTTTCCCCAGATCAAACCTGTGTATTCTAGAGGATAAAATGTACAAAAACAGCAGAAGGTCAGGAGGTTACAATCTCTTCCTTTTCCTTAATATGTACATTGTCGGCTACTTTAGTCCTAGACTGGATTGGGCCATAATTTATTCTCAGTCGGGTGGTCCAGAGGCTGCTTAAGAATTGAATATTAACTCTAGACATTTAATTTTCAATTCAAACTATCGGTTGCAGCACCAGAGCAAAGTGACAATGCTAGCTTTTCAGTATCTATTTGATGTCACACTGAAACACTGACACCAGCCTTCAGTTGAAAGTGGGCTGTGGTTGCCCTCATCTCCACTGGTCCTCAGCTACCTGGGAGATGACCGAGGTCTAGGGCTGACCGTGCCTTTCTGGATATAGTCTGTGCAGCTCAGATGATGGAGAAAGAAGGTCCCGGAGAAGATACATTTTATCCTAGGGAAGGAGTGCTCCAAGACAGTAAAGAAGGCCCTGGAAGACCAAAGACAGGAAGAGCAGGAGAATTTGGCAATACCGAGACATGCAAGCTGGGAACTAAGCCGGAGCCCTTCCCTTCCTCCCTGCACCCGAGCACCCCCGTCCTCGACGTTCCCCCTGTCCCATCGGTATTAAGGCGGTTACGCCAGAAACCGCTGAAAGCAGATGGGGCCCCAAGTGGCTCCGGGGGAGGTCCAGATAACCAGTAACTGTACGGAAAACTGCTCGCCATCGTAATAACCAAGGGAAGGACCATTGGAAAAGCAGATGATAAGAAGAAAGCCTAGAAGAGGTTCAGAAAGGGAAGGAATGTGGTCAGAATGTCTGTACAGCTCAAAGTTTTCATGTTTTTCAGAGTAATATACTTTTTTTAAAAAGTGCTTTGAGGCGTTCCCATCGTGGCACAGTGGAAACGAATCCGACTAGGAACTATGAGGTGGCGGGTTCGATCCCTGGCCTCGCTCAGTGGGTTAAGGATCCGGCGTTGCTGTGAGCTGTGGTGTAGGTTGCAGACGCAGCTCGGATCTGGTGTTGCTGTGGCTGTGGTGTAGGCCGGCGGCTACAGCTCCTGTTAGACCCCTAGCCTGGGAACCTCCATATGCCACCGGTGCGGCCCTAAAAAGCCCCACCTCCCCCCAAAAAAGTGCTTTGAACCCTTCAAATGGGATGACAATAGGACGTTTTGGAGAATAAATTTTTTGGCCTTCTAGTGGAGTATAGACTCTCACTTGTTGACATCTTCCATTCCATTTCTGTGCTGTGGGTTCCAAAGTACCAGGCCACCTGGAAGTTTGCAGTAGGAGTTCAAGTGACAGGCAAAACTTAGGTCAAAAAATCAAAACTAAAAATAGATTATTTAGAACTTAATGCAGTGAGAACACTAGTAAGCTTAAGAATAGGGGATTCAGTGAAAATATGAGCTCTTGATGCCAAACTCAAAAGAATAAATAAATGTCCAACACACTAACTTTTGGTACCTCCATCGATAAAGGTTATGGGACCCTAATCCAATATGCCCCAGTTGTCACAGGCGGAACCGAGTCCACTGCCAGAGATATCGTCCTAACCCTCGGGCCCTGTGAAGGGACCTTCTCCCCCAACAATTCTTTCTCCTGCATCTGCAGTCTTTCCCCGCTGACTCTTTCTCATCTTAAAACGTTTTTCTCTTGGCCTGACTCCCTCTCAAGCTGTCATCCCCATTTCTCGTCTTCACTTCACAGAAAGTTCCTCAGCAGTGTTGTCTGTATTCATAATCTCTATTGTTTGCCTCCTGTGCTCCATGAGCTGCGTTTGACACAGAATACTGCTCTCTCTTTTCAGCATTCCCTCCTTGCTTCTGGAACACCTGCCCGCCGCCCTCCCGCCTCTGCCTGCTTCTGCTCAGTTTCACGTCGAGACATTTGCTCCTTAGGCCTCTTTCCAGGTATTTTAGGCATTCGTTCAATCTCGTGTTAGAAGAATCCCAGCTCTACACTGGTGACAGTCAGATTTTTATCTCCAACTTGGTCCTGTGGACCTCAGTTATCTGGCCACTTACTTGCCCGGTCCATCTGCAGAGCTTTATAGTTAACAAAAACGACTCCTTTCCTTCCTCTCACCACTCCGCCCCAGGTCTGCACTCATACACGGCATGTGCTGATTTCCTCTTCATACTGAGCATCAGCAAATAGCCACCTCCTCAGCCACCACCCTGGTCCAGACCACTGTTTGTCCCCTAGACCATTGCAAGGGCCTCTCTTCAATCCATTGTCTGAAGAAGCCAGAGGAGAGGGGCTGTGGTACAGTGTAAGCCACCTCAGGTGTCTCTCTTGCTCAGAACTTTCCAGGGCCTCCCATTTCACTCAGAGCAAAGCCAGAGTCATGGCAACAGTCTACTAAGTCTCGCCCCCTCTGGGCCCCTCACTCTCTCTCTAAATTCACTTACATGAGACAACTTCCACTCTTCATCACCCCCTGCTGGGAAAGTGCCCTCGCGAGTCCCATGTGTGTTCCAAGCGTGCCCAAGGCTTGGAAAACCGAGCAAAAGGATAGGCCGCCACCCAGCTTCTAGACTGTCAACTGCAGGACATGAACACAGCAAAGATCCCAGTGGCTCAGCAAGATTAGAACGTGAGACCTTAACCCGTCCACGTAAACTGTCTGCTAAAGCAAAAATATCGATATTTGCCATAGAATTTAAACAAGACCCGGAGGCACATAATATTGAAAATGCTCAAAGTACAATGAAAGATTCTTTGGCATATGAAAAACCGGAGAATGTTCGCTCACTTGAAAAAAAGACAAAGTATAAATTTATGTAGATAATATAAAAACGAATACATTACAGTGCATATAAAGCAAGAACCAGGAACAGAACTGGTTCTTTGAAAATACTGATAAAAATATACAACTCCCTAAAAACTCCTCTGAATAAAAAGAAAAAAACAGAAACATATAAACGAGAGGTTTCTATCCACCAATACATATAAGCACAACTGTATGCCCATACGTTTGAAAATCTAGATGGAAGAGATAACTTGCAATGAAAATATAAATTACCAAAATTTGCTCACAAGAATGCAGGCGTTAATCTGGCTATAGCTGGGCTACGTGGTGTTGTATGAGTCACTCCCAGGCCCGTGGTCACATGTCCACTCACTGGGTTAAGGATCCAGCGTTGCTGTGGCTGTGGCATAGGCCGGCGGCTCCAGCTCTGATTCGACCCCTAGCCTGGGAACCTCCATATGCTGAGGGTGCGGCTCTAGAAAGAGAAAAAAAAATCCTAACCCTTCCTGGGGGGAAACGTGACGGATTTACTCTTATTTCATTTTTAAAGCAAACATTGTATGTACTTAAGGTGCACACCGTGGTGATTCAATACACATACGGACAGTGAAATGATTGCTGCGGCCCAGGCGGTTACCATCCATCTCCGCAAAGAGCTGCCATTTTGGGGTGTGTGTGATGACAGCACCCGGAATCTAGGGTTGGCAAGTTTCCAGCGTTCAGTACAGAAACTGTTCCTCTCACAGCACTACAGCTTTGCACTCTTTCGCCACCGTCTCCCCCCCACCCCCCGTCCCTGGCAACCACTGTTTTACTCTCTGCTTCTATGGATTCGAGGTTTTCAGGTTTGAGGTATAAGTGAGATCATGCAGTTGTTTTCTTTCTGTGTCTGGCTTTTTCAACATGTGAGCAGATAAAGAAACTGGCACATTTATTCTTTACTTGTGTTTTTTAGGGGCATACCTGTGGCATATGGAAGTTCCTAGGCTAGGGGTGAGATTGGAGCTGCAGCTGCCGGCCTACACCACAGCCACACCAGATCCGAGCTGCATCTGTGACCTATGCTACCGCTTGCGGCAATGCCAGATCCTTAACCCACTGAGCGAGGCCAGGGATCAAACCCGCATCCTCATGGATACTACTTCTGGTTCTTAACCCACTGAGCTGCAATGGGAACTCATGGTCTAGCTTCTCATATTGATCCTTTTATCATTATATTGTATCCTTCTTTATCTGTCTTTATGGCCTTTGTTTTAAAGTCTGTTTTGTCTGGTATGAGCATTGCAACCCCTGCTTTCTTGTCATTTCTTTTTTTTTCTTTCTTTTTAGGGCTGCGGAGGTTCCCAGGCTAGGGGTCTAATCGGAGCTACAGCTGCCAGTCAATGCCACAGCCACAGCAACGTGGGATCTGAGCTGCGTCTGCGACCTACACCACAGCTCACGGCAACGCCACATCGTTAACCCACTGAGCGAAGCCAGGGATCGAACCCGCAACCTCATGGTTCCTAGTCGGATTCGTTAACCACTGTGCCACAACGGGAACTCCCTTTCTTGTCATTTCTGTTTGCATGAAATATCTTTTTTCCATCCCCTCACATTCAATCTATGTGTGCCCTAAGGAGGGTCTCTTGAAAGCAGAGTATTGTAGGCTTTTTTTTTTTTAATCCAGTCTGCCACTCTGTGTCTTTTCTTTGGAGCACTTAGTCCATTGATATTTAAGATGATTATTGATAGATAAATATTTATCCATTTTAAACCTTGTTTTCCCATTGACTTTACATTTCTCCTTTGTCCTTTTTGTTTTTCCTTTTGTGGTTTGTATTGTGCTTATGTTCTCTTTGGTTTTTTGTGAATCTATTGTGTGGTTTTGATTTGTGGTTGCCCCGTTTTTCAGGTACGTCAATCTCTTCCTGTAACTGCTTGCTCTAGACTAGTAGTCATACAGCCTCGAACACATTCTAGAGGAGTACCCACTGTGGCTCAAGGGAATCGGCAGCTTCTTGGGAGTGCTGGGACTCAGGTTTGATCCCCGGCTCGGCACAGTGGGTTAAGGATCTAGCATTGCAGCAGCTGCGGTTTAGGTCTCGACTGCAGCTTGGATCTGATGCCTGGCCCTGGGAACTCCATATGCTGTGGGGCAGTCAAAAAAGAAAAAAAAATTCTAGAAAAAAACAAAACCCTTACATCTTCCTACCCTCTTCCCCCACTGGATTCCTTTCTAAATTTGATGAGAAACCATTGGTAGGTTTTAAGCAGGTGATTGATCTGATTTCCATTTTGGAAAGACCATTCTGGCTGTTATGTTGAGAATGTATCATGGGAATAAGAGCAGAAGTAGGGAGACCAGTTAGGGAAATATTAAGTACTTTAGAAAAGAGTGGTAGCAGTGGAGATGGAGAAAATAGTAGATTTGGATATATTTTGAATATAGGGCTGATAGGGCTTGCTGACTGATTGGTATGGGAGGTGAGGGCAAATGAAGAATTAGGAATAACTCTGGGAGTTCCTGTCGTGTCTCAGTGGTTAACGAATCTGACTAGGAACCATGAGACTGCAGGTTCAATCCCTGGCCTTGCTCAGTGGGTTAAGGATCCGGTGTTGCCGTGAGCTGTGGTGTAGGTCGCAGACGCAGCTCTGATCCCGCGTTGCTGTGGCTGTGGCGAAGGCCGGCAGCTACAGCTCCGATTTCACCCCTAGCCTGGGAACCTCCATATGCCGCGGGTGTGGCCCTGAAACGACAAAAAAAAAAAGAAAAAAAAGAAAAAAAAGAATAACTCTGAAGCGTCTGTGTTGAACAGGGCGGTAGATGCTGGTGTCGTTTGTAGAGATAAGGAAGATGGGTTGAAGGAGCGCGTTTCGGTGAATGTTGATTTCATGCTGGATACGCCGAGTGCGAGGAACTGCGGCTATGCTTGCTGTGCAAGTTGGCCGTATTGGTATTATGCTCAGAAGAATGGGCTGGAGTCCTTCATTTGGGAGTCGTCAGTGCAAATACAATAACTGAAGTCACGAGAGGAGGTAACGGGGAAGAGAGGAAAGAACTGGGCCTCCAACAGAACCGAGAACACCAATTTCCTGAGAGGCTTGCTGTGGCGGAAATCATGCCACCATCCAGCGCTATGCTGGCAAAGGGCGCTCGTGGCTTCCTGCATGCTCAGTTCCTATGAATGTGCTTCAGTCCTTGTCTTTCGGAACCCGCTGCTGCGTGCTGATACTATTGTCCACTCCTTCCTGTGAAGCTGTGCTTCTCCAGGTTTTCCATTCTCTCCCAGCTCCCTTTCCCTTTTTTGTAGACCCTAACTTTTGTTGTTGCCCAGGGAAGACTAAAGAGGAAGACCCGATGCTGAGCTGTCAGGCACGACCTCTGGCACCACCTCCTCTCTAGGAGCAGGAAGCTGCTTGAAGATTTTGGAAGCTGTTGGTTTCAGAACTTGATGGAGATGAGGGAGAGCTCCATGCAGGAATCTCGAGATAAGAGAATTCTGATTGCGTGAAGGGCAAGTTCAAAGGCCCCAAGGCGTGAATGTGCCGCTCTGTTTAATGAACAGGAAAGAAAACTGTGTAGCTGGAATGGAATGAGCGAGGGGTTGGTGGTAAGAGACAATGTGTCAGCGGTGATGGGACGGGGAATGGGATCCATTTTTAAGGGTTCTTGTGAAGACCATTGGAAGGACTTTGGGTTTTAAGCTGAGTAAAGTGGATAACCACTGGGGAATTGTGAGTAGATGGTTGCTTACAACTAATGTTTTATCAGGCATTAATAATCTCTGGCTATTATTTTAATAATCTCTCCACACAGCAGCTCTCTGGCTGCTGTGTGGAGAACAGACTGTGGGGGGGGGACAAGAATGGGAGCAGGGAGATCAGCTGTCACAATAACCCAGGCAACAAATTATAGCGCGATAGTGCAATGTGGCACGCGCACACACACACACACACACGCACACACGGGAACACTACTCAGCCATAAGTGAAGGAAATGTTGACATTTGCCGCGACATGGATGCACCTAGAGAATATCATACTTATGTAAGTCAAAAAGAGAAAGACCAATACTGTATGATTTCACTTATAGGTAGAATCTAAAAAATACAGCAAACTAGTGGATATAACAAAAAACAAAAAAGAAGCAGGTTAACAATACAGAGAACAACTAGTGGTCACCAGTGGGGGGAGGGAAAGGGGGAGGGTTTGTAAGAGGCACAGACTACTGTGTACAAAATAAATAAGCTCCAGGGATCTATTGTACATGGACCACAGCCAATATTTTATAATAACTTTAAATGGAGTCACTATGTTGTGCATCTGAAACTAATATAATATTGTAAATCAGCTATACTTCAATTAAAAACAAAGAAAACACTTTAGGAGCTATTTAATAAAAATGATTAAAATTTTAAAAAGATATTTGACTAAAAATTGCAATGATTCACATTTAGGCATGACAGAAGCAACATTTCCAAAAGTGGCATGAGATTTCCAGGCAGCAGGGACGTCTTTGTGACTTTCAGCATGCGGATCATATGCTCTTTCTGGCTTTAGGATCCTGGTGAATATTGTGCATAGTACGTGTCACACCTAACGGATATTCTTGGTCGTGGCTTCTACACTCTAGACACAGACTCCTCTGGAAATAGCTACAACACACACTTGGAATCTCACAGTCACATTATCAATCGTTTTACTAAATACAGGCATATTTTCATTCACATACAGCTAAAGAAAACATTTTTTTTCACATTTCATTACAGTGCACAACAAAGTGAGGAAAAGTAAACAGTACATTTTTTTTCTGGAATATGAGACAATCTAATCCAACATGCAGTTGTGGTCTTTGTTACAGGTTAGTTTATCTCGTCTTTACCTATTGTAGTAAAATAGCTTCTAAAGCTTTATCCTTAATATTGTATTAACACCTGATTTTTTCACACCTTTCCTAAATCCCACTTATTTCAGTGACAACAGCGCTGAGTTCTACTGAAAAGATTTTTAAAGTTTCTAGAACTTGTTTAAGCAATTAAGCTCAGCCACTTCCACTGGATCTATGCTGAGTATTTTCAAACCTGCCTAAAAAATGCAAGGAACGCGAAAAGTATACATAGGGTGTTATTTAAGTCAAGAAAAGTGTAGAGTTTGTTTCTATGTTTTTTTTTTTTTTTTGAACTGACAGAATCCAGTCAACTCTCATTTATCCACTGGATAATCTTGCTTTCTGAATCATCTAAACATAATTTGGAATTGTAGTTGATGAAACTTTGTGTTAACCCAAATTATTATCTTTTATTTGCCTTCTACAACCACAAAGATGGCACCTGAATGCTCTGCTTACGCCAGGTCACGTTCGATGAATGTAGAGAGGAGGACTGGTTTACCTGTGTTTGATGTTGCAGGTAGGTCCGAGGTGGTTTGTTTCCACAATTTTCATTATTTGGCTTCTTTATTCTGGCTGAAGTAAATCCTCAAAATATCAGATTAGGTCACATTCATCATGAAGTTCAATACCACATCTCAAAGCAATTTGCCGTTCTCAGGCTTTCCTATCCTATCACAATGGATATGAAAAGTATGGCTTTTGCCTAGCGGAACTGGCTACGATTCAAAAAATAATGTAAAGCATCACCTCTTCAAGAATATAATGGAACCTCAAGCCAACCATTCCAGTTTCTGGATGCAGTTAGCTGTCTGTTCACCTGAGGATTAGGAGCTGGCTTTCTAAGGCAGACAGGAACCCAGTGTTACATGACAAACAAGTGGCCAAGGTCGTTGTGAGGGGAGTATTTTATGCCCAACCCACTCCCCACTGCTGTATTTGGTCGCCTTCAGTAACATACCCACCGTGTTTCAGTGCTAAGAACACTTACAGTCCACACGGTTGTAACGTGTTTTCAGTTGTGCAATTATTCACTCGTGTAAAATCCTTTGTCAGTAACACCTGAGGGGGCTTAACCTCTGACTCCCTCAGGATTATAGCTGAGTTGTAATCAACAAGGAAACATATCCTAACATGTAGAGAATATTTATTTACAGTCATATCTCTTTCCAGGTAAACAAATTAATAACAGTTTATTCATCTGACAGCAGGATGATGCAGTAAAACAAGAACCAGGAGTCAGGAGACCTTCACCTTGGCCAAGTGAATCTCCTGCCTCTTAGTTTATCTGTTTTGTTTTTGTTTTTGTTTTTGTAAAATGGGGACGGAAAGCTCAGGTGCCTCCTGCTGAGCGGGGCCTCAGGGCTCTTTTTGGGGGCAGTCCCTGCGTATTGCCGCCGGGTACCTGAAGAGATAGGCGGCTTGTTCACTTTGGGGCTGCAGTCGCCAACTGGGTGAAACCCCAGGCGTGGGAAAGAGGGCATGAAATTTGGGTTATAGTGTTTCTCCCTTCTGCTTACACGATGCTTTGCATGGGACAGTTTCTTACACACAGCTGGTTATTCTGTCACAAGGGGGTGTTTTTTTTAATGTGATAACAATGGCGTGTAAATAGCCTCCCCTTTCATATGCACACCGTCTTTACTAGAATACCAGGCCTTGATAGGGTTTTAGTAAATAGCTGGTCCACACCCCTCATTTTACAGAGGAGCTGTTCAGAAGCTAATTGGTACCTTTTAACCCAACACAGCACATACATTTGGTGTAGGATATTCTCACTGATTGAGTTGATGTCCTAGGGTTTTTTCGCTTGTTTTGTTTTGCTAATTGTTTCCAGTGCGATACTTTTCTCCCCATTGCATGTCGTTTCTGATCATGACCTATGAATGAGCTGAAATACCAAGAAATAGCTGTCCCGCCTGTGGTGTACTTTTCTGGGACCGAGCTCCTCAAACGCCCTCAACATGCGGCCCGCCAAGGGCACACGGGGCAGCCGCTGCCCAGCACGGGGCCCCGGAGCTCCAGCACCCCGGCTCCCGCAGCCCCCACCCACCGCCTGTCGGCGGGCGCCGTGGGGAAGAGGCTCACTTGGTATCCGATACGGAGGTCAAGTTCTCTCGAGTCACGCGACGATCCTGCTCACTGTGGTCACTCTGAGGTCCGGGTGGGAGAGCGCGGGGCGGGAGTGAAAGGGCCGACTAGCACAGACACCTCCTCTCTGACTTGACAACCTCTTCTGAAGAGTGAACCACGTTTGGTACAAACCCACTCTTCACCCCTTCCCAGCCCTCTTGGATGGTAATATCCCCCCTTTTAACCAGCTCATAGATGTCTCTCGTCAGGTCTGTGAAGGCTTTCTCCACATTAATGGCATCGCGGGCCGAGGTTTCAATGTACTTCATGCCGTACGCAGCAGCCAGTTTCTCTGCCTCGTGGCGAGTCACTTGCCTCTGTGTATCCAGGTCACACTTGTGACCCACGAGAACAAAAACAATTTGGTAGGGCTGAACGTGGACTTTGGTCTCTTCTAACCACTCGTGGACATTCTGGAAGGACCTGCGGTTGGTAATGTCAAATAAGAGAAGACCGCCGACTGAGTTCCTGTAGTAGGCACGGGTGATGGATCTAAAACACAAGAAAGAAGTAAAGAGTAAAGGCCGTGGCCAAACTCCTGCATGTCAGTGAACTCAAACGGTGTATTCTACTGTCTCTAGTTAGTGACACAATCCTTGGATGAAAATGATTTCCTCTTTTTTTTTAAACAAAGGAACACAAAGGTCATTCCATAATAATAATGATATATGAATTTTCAGTTGAGCCAGCCTTTGAGATGGCATTTCCTACAAATGCCTTACAGGCTTTCTGCCTCCATTTTAGGTGGAGCCGAGGTTACCTCTCCCCCAACCCCGCATCTGAATAACTGAATGGGCTTCCTCTTCTGGGAAAGGGGCTATACTTAAGTAACAGGTGATCATGCGGCCAAGTGTTAAAATGGATTGTAAATTATTCTGCAACCTAGAGAGCTTATTACAAATTATAGTAGTTGAAATAGGATTTTTTAAAAACTAAAAATGAATTTATGATAACTGACAGAAAATGCTTATAAGGATATAGCTATATTACAACTTACTCCCCTTTTTCCCATTTATCACGACCATGGCTGTCTTTTTATTATTATGATTATTTTATTTTAACCTAACAGGGGCCCTCTGTCTCCTCTGTGAGGAGGAACACAATTTTGTCTTTTATTTTCCAGGCCACGTGGACAGGGGAAAAAGAATGGTCTGCAAAGGCCTTAAGTGTCTGCGGACCTTACATCCTGACACGTTTCAGAGAGGCTGGGACTCAGGAGCCACCAGCTGGGAAAAATGGCCTCAGTCATCAAAGCTTCTCCTTAAAATGATATGTTTTGTTTCTTTAAAGCATTGTGATTAGAATTTTTTTTTTCGTCTTTTGTCCTTTTATGGCCACACCCGCGGCATATGGAGGTTCCCAGGCTAGGGGTCCAATCGGAGCTGTAGCCACCGGCCTACACCGCAGCCACAGCAACGCGGGATCCGAGCCGCGTCTGCAACCTACACCACAGCTCACGGCAACGCTGGATCCTTAACCCACTGAGTGAGGCCAAGGATCAAACCTGCGTCCTCATGGTTCCTAGTTAGATTCGTTTTCGCTGCGCCATCATGGGAACTCCTGATTCAAATATTTCTAAGACCTACTACACATTTTCTGTACTTAAACAGAAGAAACCTCATATATTTTAACTTCTTGATTTGAGGAGCTTCATTATAAATATGCACTTCGGTACTTAGAGCATATTAGAGGGTGCAGAAGTATTTGCTTGTACAGTAACTTACTTTAGACTACTGTGCTTTTTGATCTATGTCTTTTTTTAGTTTTTCTGTCTCCTTGGATGAAGAAGATGAGCCGCGACGGACTCCACAGCTTAAGGGTTAGGGCAAATGACAAAGTCGTAGCAGAAAAAGCGCTGTCCGAGGAATTAAAGTCCAAGATATCAAACCATACAAATGAGTTCAAGTCTCCAGAACCAGGCAAATCAGCCCTAGAAACTGAAAGCATTTCTAATTCCCTTATGTTTGAAGATTCATGGAGAATTGTAGCGCTACCAGAAAATTCAACATGCACAAATATTATGATTCATGAACGGCTTGGTTTAAGAAATCAATAAGCAAGCTGTGGTCAAAACTTGAAAATACATGATTACATTAATGTTTTGTGAGTATTTAGAAAGTAGCAAAGCCTTTATAAGTACAACATAAGGCTACATAAAAATTAAAACCTTTCCATACATAAAAATCACCTTCAACAAACTTAAAAGACAAATGCAAAACGGGAAATATTTTACCACATTCGTGACAGAAAAGGATTAATATTCTTAATATATGAAGAAATGTTGGAAATATCACCCAATAAATCATAATCAGTGGATATGAAAAGGCTGTTCCTACAGAAAGAAATTCCAATAAACAAAAGATCCCTTTCTTCACTTGTACTATGAGAAATGCAGTCACAAGTTCAAAGTGAACCTGTACAAGGATATCTGTGGAAGTGGGGAGGTGGAGACAACTTACATTTGAAATTTTCTTTTCTCCCAATCCCTCGTCAGCCACCTAACCAGTGTCTTCTATGCTCAGTTCGTGTTCAGTAGATAAGTCAATAAATGATCCTAAACATGAGCTATCGCAGCCTCCTCATCTAGTTCTTGCTGGTCCACATGGCTTTGGCTCCAAGTTTTGTGTGTACACTGCTCTCCACTGCTCTCTCTCGCTTCTGTCCTTGCTTGGGCAGTCATACTCACCAGGCCTCATCCTCTCCAGTGAGCCTACCCTCATCTGTGTTCACACGTATGATTACAAATGACATAATACTACAAAGGAAAGCAAAGGGTTGTGAAGAGAAAATTAAACCTGCTCATTGATTATTCAATACGCGCTAAGTGTTACAGAGGCAGTGGGCACACAGACAGGAACAGGGCACTCTTTTTACTGATCTGCCCCCGCCCCATGCTAGCACAGAAGTTCTAAGAGGGAAGTGTCTGTCTGTTTGTTTACACGGCATCATCCCCTTGCATGAGTTGCCTCAGTCTGTTTCCCCAGAAACAAGTGCACTGGCTGGCGTGTAGTGGCTGATCATTGAATGTGTGCTGGTTGTAAGGACTCAATCATCAGTATCTGTGTGTCTATATTTATATCTAGCTCTCTTTATCTCTACCTCATCTGTCTGTGTCTGTCAGTTATGTTAGGATGGCCTGGGAACATTTCTGAAATGTAGCATGGGGACGGAAATTGATGAATTACAGTGAATGCCCCCAGCTAGTTTATTAGTCATCCAGGGACAGGTCGGTGGAGTTTGGGTTACTATTGACTGGCCTTCCCTGCTAGGGCGCATCTTCCCTGCGCTGAGCTCCCAGCTAGCTGAAGGTGGGCTTGAGCAGAAACCCTCGGACCCCCGGTTTCGTCCTTTAGGACCCCCCCACCCCGACCCGGCCCAGGAAGTCCCCTTTCCTCAGGGTCCCTGTACAAGCCCCGAAGACCCTCCCACTGCTCGAGGGCCCAGGCTGCGCTCCCACCTGAACCTCTCTTGACCCGCAGTATCCCAGATCTGGAGCTTGATGCGTTTTCCTGGCTCGATCTCCACCAGACGCGAGAAAAAATCCACCCCCACTGTAGGGTCTGAAACCTGGGCAAAGCGGCCTTCGGTGAAGCGGCGGATCAGACAGGACTTGCCCACCGTGGAATCCCCGATGACAATGAGCCGGAACTGGTACAGCCAGATGGCCTCCATGGCTGGGCTCGGCAGGTCTCCTTGGCCCGGGCCGTGCGCGGCGAGACGGGGCGCCCGGCCGAGGCCTCGGAGAGTGCGGCTTGGTCCGGATCTAGATCGGCCACGAGCGCATCGTTGGCCTGGAAGCCTGAGGCGAGGTAGGCCCAGGAGCAGAGAGAGCAGAGGGATGGATGCTGCGCTCGCAGAGGTGATGAAATGGCAGCAGCATCAGCACCACGCACTCTGACTCATCACTGACAACAGCGTTACTGTAATTCTCCATGTAGAGGCGACTCCGAGGGCCGCACTGTCTGTAAGAGGAGCGCACACAGAAATGGCTTGGAAAACAGCTCATTCCTTTCCTTTCTAGTTCTTTCACCCATCCTTTCTTTTTAATTAAAAATTTTCTCTGTCTTTAAAGTTGCAAAAGTAAACAAGCCTCCATGAAAACTAACAAAGCAATACAACAATATACACAAAAACGAAAGCCTAATTATCTGCTGCCTACCTCTCCCAAGATATTAACCGTTTGGTATATATTCTTCCACCTGTAGTTCTATGAAAAGATACATACATATATACATTTACTGCTGTTTGATTTTACAGAAATTGAATCAAATTGGATCATTACTCTGACACTTGCTTTTTGCAACTGATAGAGGATCACAGACATTTTTCCCTTTCCATTTTCCTTTTGCTGCAATTATTTCTCAAGTATAGTCACATATACATTATCTCTATGAAATACAAGAAAGACCAGGAAGTCAAAGAGTATGAATATCTAAAATATTATAGATATGGGCATTTTACTTTGCAAAAATATTTACCTAAATTTAAATTCTAGGCAGCAATGTGTGAAAAGACTATTTGTGGCATTATTTCAAGCATCATATGTGCTGCTCTTTCTTAATACCTGCCAATCTGATGTAGTTAAGTATAAATGGAATCATACAATATGCGGACTTTTGTGACTGGCTTCTTTCACTCACCATGTTTTAGAGGTTCACCCACATTGTAACATGTATCAGGACTTCATTTCTTTTTATTTCTTTTTATCTTTTTTTGGCTGCACCTGCCGCATATGGAGGTTCCCAGGCTAGGGGTCGAATCAGAGCTGCAGCCGCCGGCCTACACCGCAGCCATAGCAATGCAGGATCCGAGCCGCATCTTTGACCTACACAACAGCTCACGGCAACGCCGGATCCTTAACCCACTGAGTGAGGCCTGGGATCGAACCTGCATCCTCATGGATGCTAGTCCGATTCATTTCCTCTGAGCCACAACAGAAACTCCTCATTCCTTTTTATGACTGAATAATTTTCCTTGGTGTGACATACTACATTTTGTTTATCCGTTTTTCTGATGAGGGACATTTGGGTTGTTTCTGCCTTTTGGCTATTGTGAAGATTCCTGTACAAGTTTTTGTTTGAACTCATGCTTTGAACTTGTTCAGGTTTAAGCCTAGGAGTGGAACTCCCGTGTCCTGTGGCCCCTCTATGTTAACACCCCGTGAAGAACACCAGACTGTTCCCCACAGAGGCTGCACCATGGACGGCATGGAGTCCATGTCTTCTCCAGCCCTTGTTATTTTCCGACTTTTTGATTCTAGACATCTTAGTGGGTATGAAGTGATATCTCATTGTGGTTTTGATTTACATTTCCCTGAAGACTAATGACAATGTACATATTTTCATGTTCTTACTGGCCCTTTACATATCTTCCTTGGGAAATGTAGCCTCAGACCCTCTGCTCATTTTATGTATTTATTTTAATTTTTTTTTCTATTTTGGCCAGCCTGAGGCATATGGAGTTCCCAAGCCAGGGATCAGACCCCAGTCTAGTTTCGACCTAAGCTGTAGCTGCAGCAAGGCAGGCCCCTTAACAGCAAGGCACTGTGCCCGGCAGGGGATCGAACCTTCGTCCCAGCGCTTTCACGATGCTGCAGATCCCATGGTGTACAATGGGAACTCCCCTTTGCCCATTTTTAAACTGGATTATTTATCTTTTTATTATTGAGTTGTAAGAATGCTTTACACATTGTAGGTATAAGTCCCGCATCAGATATGTGATTTGTAAATATGTTCTCCCATTCTGTCTTTTTCAAACTTTCTTAAGGATGTCCTTCGAAGCACAAAGTTTTAAATGTTGACGAAGTAAAGGTTATCTATTTTTTTCTTTTGTAGCTTGTGCTTCTGGTGTCATGTGTAAGAATACCTCGCCAAATTCAAGTTCATGAAGATTTACTCCTATGTAAATTCTTCTAAGAGCTTTGTTGTTTTAGCTTATATACTTAATCTCTGGTCCATTTGATGTTAATTTTTATATATGCTGTGAGGTAGGTAGAGGTCCAGCTGCTTTCTTCTGCACGTGGATATCTAGTTGTCCAATCACCATTTTTTGGAAAGACTATTCTTTTCCCATTGGTGATTTTGGCACCCTTGTTGAAAATCAGTTTACTGTAGACTGGTTTAGTTCTGGACTTTCAATTTCATTCCTTTGGTCTATGTCAGGTCTTATGCCAGTACCACATTGTCTTGATTATTGTAATAAGTTTAAAAATCCAGAAGTATGAATGCTCCTACTGTGTTCTTTTTTGTTTTTTTTTTACTTTTTAAATGTTACTGTGTTCTTCTTTTAAAAGATTGTTTTTGGTTATTTGGGTCCTCTTTCAATTCCACATAAATTTTAAGATCATCTTGTCAATTTCTGAAAGTAGGGCAGCTATGACATTGATTGAGATTTCATTAAATCTGTAGGTCAAATTGGGAAATACTGCCATCTTAACAAAATTGTCTTCCAATCCTTGAATGAAAAATATCTTTCCATATATTTAGGTCTTTTAAAATTTCTTTTGCAGTTCCCGTTTTGGGAATCCGACTAGTATCCAATCTCACAATCAGCTTTTTTTTTTTTACTAGATTGTTATTCCTGTTATCATTGCTATGGTTGATTTAGGTATTTTATTTGTTCATTTCTATATATCTCATGGGGTTTTATTGTTCCTCTACTTCTCCTTTATTACTCTTTTTTTTGCATTAAATGAATATTTTCTAATGTAGCATTTGAAAGTTTTAAATGATTGTACACTATATTTGTGGTTTTTTTAGTGGTTGCTTATCAGAATAACCTTCAGATGTATACTACCTTATTCCATGTGTATTTTCTAATATATAGAAACAGTACTTCTATATAGCGCTATTCCTTTTCCCTTTTAATGATATTACTGTTATATCTATTATGTCTATTAATATTACAAATCCAACAATATGTTGTTATAATTACGGCCATCTGTAGTCATTTCCTTAGTCCAAGATACCTTGACTCCCACCCGCCTCTTTTGCATTGCTTTTGGCAAATATATTTCATCGTATATGTTATAGGCTCAACAGTATACCATATATTGTATTATTTTATACAATTTTAAAGATCAGTTCAAAAAAGGAGAAAAGTATACATTTATGCAGTCTTTTATAATTAAATAAACACTTTTATTGGTGCTGTTTTGTGTGTGTTTGATGTGGGTGCGGCCCTAATAAAAAAAAAAGGACAAACACTCCCCCAACAAAATAGTTTCAGAATTGTTATTCCCATATCCCATCAAAAAGAAAGTCTGTTGGAGTTCCCATTGGGGCTCAGTGGAAACGAATCTGACTAGCCTCCATGAGGACGCAGTTTCAAATCCCTGGCCTCGCTCAGTGGGTTAAAATATTCGGTGTTGCTGTGAGCTGTGGTGTAGGTCGGAGATGCAGCTCGGATCCCGCGATTCTGTGGCTGTGGTGTAGGCCGGCAGCTGTAGCTCTGATTGGACCCCTAGCCTGGGAACCTCCATATGCCTCGGGTGAGCCCCCCCCAAAAAAGACAAAAAAAAGTCTATTAGAAGAGTTCAAGATACTATTGATATTGCGTTTTTGGTTTTTTTTTAGGTTGAGCCAAAGAACTGCATTAAAAAATACTGGCCATTTTTTCCCTTTGACTGTGTTTGTTAATTATGTGAATTACAGTTGAATTCATTTTTTTGGTTGTCATATAGTTTTAGGATTATTGTTCTCCTGTCATTATTTATTTTATTTTATTTTGTCTTTTTGCCTTTATCTAGAGCCGCACCCTCAGCATATGGAGGTTCCCAGGCTAGGGGTCTAACAGGAGCTGTAGCTGCCGGCCTACACCACAGCCACAGCAACGCGGGATCCGAGCCACATCTGCAACCTACACCACAACTCACGGCAATGCCGGATCCTTGACCCACTGAGCAAGGCAAGGGATCGAACCTGCAACCTCATGGTACTTAGTCGGATTCGTTAACCACTGAGCCACAAAAGGAACTCCATTTTATATTTTTATATAGGGTTAGGGTTATATAGGTATAACATTAACATGATTATAAAAGTCAATGCTATCCAGAAAAACCTTCCTCCTTTTCACCTCTTGTAGCTAGCAAATTTTAACTTTGTGTTTCTTCTATAGGAATAAACATATATATGTAAATACATAAATATAAACAAATAAATAAATAAATATAATTGAGGGACAAAGGATCAAAATCCCACTGGAAAAATGTATAAAAGATATACATGAATATGTATTTATAAATCACAGGTATTAGTGCTGCTTAAAACTTCAGCCTAAAGGATGCAGTTTCCCAGGGTGAATGATTGACAATGGGAGTATATTCTGAAGAGTTCGCATTACCACTGAAGAAAATGAATTTGAGAAAACGGCCACGTGGGTTCACATGTAGCACTTGGACCAAAAAAGCCTTGGAAATGTAGTGTTTAGAAATGGACGGTCATCCCGCCATCCCGCTTTGGGGGGGCAAGGTCACCGTCTGGCACATACATGATCACACAGCACCGAAGACC